>CM042834.1:30498675-31051175 GCA_023653725.1 Bungarus multicinctus
TCCGTGTGGCTCCCTCTCTCTGGAACATCATCCCCCCAGAGATTAGAACGGCCCCCACTCTAGCACTCTTCTGCAAGGCACTGAAGACCTGGTTCTTCTAGCAGGCCTGGGGAACCCAGAGCAGGATGGAGCCCATTAAATGGCTCGTGTGAAGTGCTGTCGCCGGGGTGTATGTGATTTTATTATATTAACTTATTATATGACTCTTCTTTTATTAATTTTATTGTTTTTATATGAGATTTTATATTCTGTAAGCCACCTTGAGTTGTGAATAGGCAGCAATATAAATTCTTTAAATAAATAAATTTTATGTACAATTCACATATCAGACACCAGTATTGCTGGCTAATTCTGCCGACTGCCAGCAGTTTAATTCTCACCAGGCTCAAGGTAGATTCAGCCTTCCATCCTTCCAAGGTCAGTAATATGAGGACTCAGATTTTGGGGAGCAGTATGCTGACTGTGGAAACCACTTATAGAGGGCTATAAAGCACTGTAAAGCAGTGCTATTGCTACAACATAGTAGAGTTGTCACCTTCTTTCTAAAGTCAGGAGGATACACCATTAAATCTTGTTAATGGTGTATCAAATGATAAATTAACTCAACCAAGGAAATTGGGGAGGGGAAGAGACACAACATGGCTGGCTGGACCTCTGAAGAAGAGTCCTCGAAGTGCATTTTTGGTGAAAAATCTCATCTTAGCAATGCTTGCTATCCTGTACTTTGTGAATCTTGATTCCTGGCTATTTACACGAGATTTCTCCCAATTTTGCTATGATTCAGCCTTGCACACCCTTCCTTGATATGCTTTCTGTATATGTCGACATCTATTTCACCCGCACCTTGTCTTCAACACAGTCATCTGGGCAGCCACTTCCACTGTGTGGAGACATCTAATTAAGCATCCTCTGGTTTCTTAATGAGAGTTCGTCACAGAAGCAGCAGCTCTAAGAATAGCAAAGCCAAGGAGCTGCTGACTTCAAGAAGCAGTCAACATTGTCCCTGCCCCCAACAGCAATGCCTAGCCTTTGCAAAAAAAATTCTTAGTTGAGCCATTGAGTCAACATATAGGGAAGGAAACCTCTGTGATCTCCCCTCACTGGGAATTTCTCCCCTCGCTGACAAACCAACCATCCTGAGCGTTGGCTTTTGGTGGCACTAAAAGTCTACACTGCTAGGAAAATGTGTCAGATCACCTTCTGCTTTTCTACATTCTCCAGGTCTGAATCCTCCTAAGAATCATCAGAATGCCTTTGCCTCATTCATAACATAATTCTTCTGAAATAAGTAGAAGTCTTCCTGTGCCTAACTTAGTTAACTAGCTGGTTCCAGTTCCAAAAAAGATGCAGCTGAAGGACCTAGCAACAAGGCCTCTGGTACCTGTTGCACCTGAATTGGATGATTCAGGAATATCTGGGAAAATTGCCTGATGGGAAGGGACAGGATGTGATTCAAGGTGTGGAAGATCTCCTATTGCCTTAATGATGCATTAGATATTAAGAGAGTGATTAGGAATGGTTTGTAGGACTGTAGTTAGTCTCAAGAGCCAGTTAAGGCAGGAGTTAAGGCACCTAGTTGGAAAAATGGGTTATATCACTGATACTTCCATCAGAGAGGAGAATTTTCTGCAGAAGGGCTGTAGGAGGATGAAAAAAGTCATGATGGCGGCTATAACTATGCAATTAAATAATCTTTTAAAATGAATTTTGTCTATATATATATTTAACCTTTTTTTTAGAATTGTAAGCTGAGATGGGTGGCTATAGAAATTGGAGAGAGGGAGGGAGAGAGAGACACTTTGGACATGTAGTGTGTAGTCTTTTGATTCTACACACACACACACACACACACACGACTTCTGCAATTACTCCTGAAGTGTAGAATGGGTTTTGGGGGACCCTTTTTATCTCCTGTTTAGAAGGGATAGGGCTCCTTTCTGCTTTATTTCTGCTTCGTTTTTTGTTTGTTTTCCTGCTGAAAACCAACAAGAAATCTTGCCTTTCCAGTTCAGCAGTTTGCCATTAGATTTTTGCAGTCAAAACAATTGTGGTGAACAGCACCAAAAAGGTGTTAGAGGCCACCTGCAGCCCACAAGTTGCCCATTCCTTGACATACATTGTGTAACAATTATGCACACGAAACCATTGTGATTCTCCTGCCAGAAGGATGAATAAATCAGTGGCAGACATAAATGTTCTCCTAGTTACTCAACACATGCATCTATTGCCATCTCCTGGAGAAGCTACTGTAATTCCACCATTTATTTTATATTTATTTATTTATATATCAGAGGCCACTCATCTCACTCACTCATGGATGAACTCTAGAAAAAGTCTCGAGGGCTGTGTTAAAAAACAAACAAGCTGGACTTAAATCAGCCACAACAGCAGAGGGAATATTTCATTCTGGCTTCCAAAGTGCACAATCACAGTGTTATGCTCCTGTTGGAATCTGACTCCAAGGAGGAAGCCGAACAGCTGACAGGGAATGGGAGTGGCTCTGTTGGCTGTGGAAGAAACTGGTCCGGCTGGGCAGAGCAGGGAAGAGGTAGAACAAGGGAGAGGGAGTTCAGAGGAAGACTCAGGCCTACTCCCTCTTCATCCTAGGGCATGCAGGGAGGAACAGAGAAGAGAGCAACATGGATTGCATGGCTTATGGAGGAGGAAAAGGCCCTGATTCCCTTCATTAGTTGTAGCTGCGAATATAGTGTATAAAAAAGGCAAGCTGTGTGCAGCAGGCTGTTGGGAGCACACATGACTTTATCTTGTATCTTTATGGCTTATCTGTGTTCCTGGCATCTTCCCAACTGTATGAGTTTTGCCGTGCTTTCAAGTCTGAAATTCTTGCCTCTGCCCTGCCAAATTAATTACTTCAGTTTGTCTTGTTTGGACTTTAAGTTACAGTTTGTATGTACCTTGTTTTGGACTGAATTTTCTGCAGTAAAAGACTGTTCCTGGGAAAGTTTTTCTCCAGCCAGAAGGTAACCTGTGCATTGGGGGCAAAGTTGGAGATAATAAAGGGATTCTTATTGTTTATCTGACTGTGTTGCCTTTGTGCTACGCCCCAGGTCATCACACACAGTGTGCCAGTCAAACATAGGATGGATAAAAATATAGTAATAGTACTAACGATAATAACATTGACAACAACCTCAACCTGCTTCCTAGATGCTGCCAAGTGACTTTATTACTTTACTGACTCTTGGAAAGAGAGAGAAATAAAGAACAAAATCTGTACTGCTGGTAGTGTTATCGGGATTCCACTTAGAAACAATAAAGACACCCACAATAGTTTTGGGTGTACGCAGGGAAATTTCATTTCTCTCTGCATTTGTACTGGGAAAGAAAACAGTGGGGCACGTAAGTTCAATTCTCTAAATGGGGAGAGTTAGGAGTTTGTCTCTACGTCAAGGTGTGTCTTGTCTGAAACGGTATAAGGTCTCTTGTTTGAGCAGAGGGTTAGACTAGAAGGCCTCCAAGGCCCCTTTCCAACTGTATTATTCTGAAGGCAGTATCTGGTTATACATGAAAGTTGACAAAGGGAAGACTTCAAGCCCATGTTGACCCCTGGTGATTATCTGGACTGGTCCCTGAAATGTTCTCAGCAAGATTTTTCAAAGTGTTTGCCTTTGCCTTCACCTTCTTAGAACTGAAAGAGGACTCACCACCAATGTCACCCAGCTGGCTTTGTACAGCAGGCAGGATTAGAATTCGCTATTCTCCTGTTTTTTAGCTTGATGTCTTAACCAACACACCAAACTGGACCCAGTAAGTTACTTAGTTGTTACCTGGAGTTGTTACCAGCCCCTAACTCCAACAGTAAATTATGAAGCTTGGACAACACGCTTCTTCTCTTTCCCTGTTTTATACATTGTGTGAATACAACCAGAATGTAATATATACACAATAAGAAAATGTGGGAATGTTCTATCTGTCTGTCTGTCTATTTATTTATTTCCCGCCTTTATTATTTTTACAAATAACTCAAGTGGTAAACACATCGTCCTCCTTCTATTTTCCTCATAAACAACCACCCTATGAGGTAGATTGGGCTGAGAGGGTGAGTGATTGGCCCAAAGTCATCCAGCTGGCTTTCATGGCTAAGGTGGGACTTGAATTCATGCTCCCTGCTTTCTAGCCAGGTGCCTTAACCACTAGACCGAACTGGCTCTCTCAGTATTTCCTTGACCTCCTGGAAGGAAAGTGGGATGTTATGCTACAAACGGGTCAATGAAAGTGGTGCCCTGTAGACCCAAAATGTCTAAATCTCAAGATCTAAAAGGCAATGATAAGCATGTTGTTTCAGGTAATTTTTTCATCTTCAGTAATATGATGTGGTTTGATTTCTCTGAGGAATGAACTTGGAGTTGTGATCAGTTTCTAAGAATTGTTTATTGCAGTTAGACAGGCAGACAAAATTCTCAGGAGGTATGTCTATCAAATGAAGAATCTGGTGGCTTCTAATACACCTCTGAATCCTACTATGCACATTTACAACTTTCTTTTTTACAACCCTTTGAATACTCTTACCAGTTTCTTTTACCATATTTATTCACTCCTTCTTTGTAAGTCCTGCTGCATCCACATCTTTTCTTTCTTTGACTCAACAGTGAATGTGAAGACCTGCATTGACCTATCCGCCTGTAGTGAATTTCTTCTTCCTGGAATTTCTTCTGTGGGCAGTAAAAAATGCTGTCTGAAATTATACCTTAACACAGTGTTTTTCTCAACCTTGGCAACTTTAAAATGTGTGGACTTCAACTCCCACAATTCCCCAGCCACCAAAAGAGGTTTTGGAAGATCTACTCTAATGGCTAATGTTTGGATGTATGTAATATGAGTCTCTAAGGGACTCTGTGCCTTGCTTTAGAATTGAGATCAAGCCATATATTTTCTTTTTCCCTCACTTTTCAAGCCAGGCCATCTCTCACCACTAACTGGCTGGGCTGTTGGATCACTCCCCTTCCCCACCCCTTTCCATAAGAGCACATTTTCCTTCATTTTCAAACATGACCTGCCTTTGCAATTGCCAAGCACCCAGATGATTTTTTGTTTTTGTTTTTTCTAAGATGGCACATTTTACATCCTGGCCTTTATTCTGTTCCTGAAAAGGTTTTCCTGTTTATTCAATCTGTTTATTTTCTGAAACAGTTTATCCAATTATCTCATTTCTAGTTTTCACAGCCTCTTTTGGAAAGCTTTGTTTCAACTGTTGGATGTTGAAAACTGACAGGACCCCACCTGTCTTCTGCCCAGTTGGTTAAACAAATGGAGAAGATAAAAACAACCTTGGAGCAATAGCTTTGCTGCTATGAAAATTACAAGTAGGACCTATAATTTAGTTAACGTTCAATAAGGAAGAAGAAAATAGGCAGGAAGGAGGTATAAGGGCTGAAGCTGAGGAGGAAGAAGCCAGAGATGTCAGGCAGAAACTTAATGTAAACATTAAGCATAGAATAACCCACAGTTTCTTTAGCAAGGGAAGAGCAGGAGATAAATTAGCAATAACATGATAGAATGTTTTGGAAGCCAAGTAGCCATTAAACTGACAACACTTTACTGCATCATAATAAATTAAGGCTGTGAAAGGCAGGCTAAAGTTAAGATGCACAGGGTAGAGCTTATTGTAGTGCAGTAGAGAACTGGGCACCAAAGTATATAGACATAAACATCAATGTACCCAAGCTGTTCCCCACCCAGTAGCTGTAAATCATTTTGGCACTGACTAGAATATTCCCCATTTCCATTAGTGAAAAAAAAAATAGATCTACTAGTGGAAATCTTAGAGATTTACAATAGATCAATCCCTAACTCCCATACTACAGGTTTCTTAGCAATAGCACTTATATATGTGCTTCATAGTTCTTTTACAGCCATCTCTAAGCAGTTTACAGAGTTAGCATACTGGCCCCAACAATCTGCGTCCTCATTTTACCAACCTGGGAAGGATGGAAAGCTAAGTCAACCTTGAGCTGGTGAGAATCGAACTGCAGGCAGTCAGCAGAATAGCCTGCAATTCTGCATTCTAACCACTGAACCACCGCAGCTCTTAGCTCTTATCACAATGGCATGAGATAAATATTAGCAGTAATTCTGACATAGGTAGGTATTTTTAAGACCGTTTTTCCCTATATAGATAACAGAGTTCAACTGGGAGATTCAGGAAATACTGGAAATGAAATAAATTTCATAAAGTTGAAGTGTGGTCCTCTGTAATCTACCCAGATTACTCTCTCTCTCTCTCTCTCTCTCTCTCTCTCTCTGTCACACACACACACACACACACAAATGTATTTGTGCCTTATCTGGTCTTCCCTGGTAAGAGCTGCCAGTTTTAGAAGATTCTGTATTATAGGCAAAAAATAATAAACTAACGAATTTGAACTTTACGCCTGTAGGTCTGGTTATTTGGGCTTGACAATTACTGGAGGAAGGAGATTAGAACTGGTGATGCAGCATACATTTTTGCTTTTCAATTCCCTCATAATCAGTTTCATCCAATTGTACCTGATGGGCTTAAAGCCAACTTCATGTTCTGTCTTATGTTCTTCTTCTCACTAATCTAATCCTTTAGACCAGGGGTAGCCAACCTTTTTATACCTACTGCCCACTTTTGTATCTCTGTTAGTAGTAAAATTTTCTCTAACTATCCACTGGTTCCATAGTAATGATGATTTATAAAGTAGGGGACAAAACCCCTACCACCCACCATGAAAGCTGGAATGCACACTAGTGGGCGGTAGGGACCAAGTTGACTACCACTGCTTTAGACTATCATCCTCAAATTTGTTGTCCATTAGATATATTGAATTACAACTCCCATTTTAGCTTGTTAATCTATCTATACTGCCTTAGCAGTTGTGGTGTAACGTACTTGTTTGATAAAGGACTGAGAACTTAGACTTAAATATTTCTCATCTTAACTGTCCAACAAAGCAATGATCCAAAAAAAACCCCATAAAAATATATGGCTGAAATGGTGGCAGTTTGGGATACTCTAGAATGGATTTTTGTGTGAACGTACATAAGGGATTAGGGGTTAAATTCAGTTTTGATATTACGCCCCCCCCCCACACACACACACACAAACACAATCCCAAACCCCAACCTCAGAATTTGTAAAATTTAAGTATATATTTTTGCACCAAACTCAGTTTGTGGATCTTGAAACTTTGATGAAACACAGAGCAGATTCTGAAAATCCATAATTTGCCTCCCCAACATGTCAGGAAAGAAAAGTAAGGAAAATGATTTGGAGTTGGCACTCCACTGAAAGAAGTTATAATTTCCCATGTCTGAAATATAGAGTTACTTTATTGTCATAAGAGTACTCTTCAAAGGGGCATTTCCAACTTTAACAGAAAGAAAATTCAAAAGGATTTCCCATGTATACAAGATCATATTCCCTTTTCCTTCCCCCTCCCCCAAAAAACATTATCAAAGCATATATTGTGCTTTGTTCAGATTAAAAACCAAAAACTAAAGATCAGGGATGGTGTTTCTTCCCCACCTCAAAATCTTCCTTAACTGGTGTCTTTATTTTCTCAATTTCCAGGAAAAGCAAGAAAAAGTAAGGCTACCTATTCCTGATCCAGCATTTATTTCTGATCAATCAAAGCTCTCTTCAGAATCTGAGACATCCGAGAGAGAACGCTCGCTTGGTTGAGGTGGGATAGGGAGAGTTGGGACAATAGAAGTGAATGATTCCTCCAGTGAAGAGGGGAAGGGGAGGCTCTCCACTTCATTTGGCTGAGCAGAAGAGACAGCAGGGGCCATCTGAAGAGACGGCTCTAAGGAAGTAGGGAGATCAGGCCTTCTTGCTGGCTGCGTGATGCTGTTCCTTGGTGAACTGGTGACTGAAGCAGGTTCCTCCCTTGTGGGATCCAAAAGCTCCTTTAAAGAAGGAAACCAAGAGAGAAAATCTTCTGGTGGAGGAGGCTCAGATTTTGAAGAACCGGAGAAAGCCTTTATTAAAGGCTCAAAAATCCTGGGCAAGTCAGAAAAAGCAAAGTCATCCTCATCAATGGTCTCTGATTCACCAGCCCCATAATCTTCTTCAATAGCTCTTTTAAAAAAGAGACTTAATAGAGCCATAGGATCTTCCTCCTCGTCTTCAATCATCTTCAGGTTGTCTTCTTCAGGAATGCTGGGCTCTGAGGTGTTTACAGATCCCCACAAAGTAGTTCCTTGCTCCTTATAGTCTCCCTCTGTTCTGCTAACCTGTGGGGAGTCCAGATCTTCTAGGTCGGGTATAATAACTCCAATGTTATCCCAGGAATCATCAAGTTCATTCAAGTCCATCTTGTTGGAATCGACTTCCAACTTGTTGGGTTTGAGGTTGTCTTTCTCAAAAGTGCCTTCCTTTTCAGGAACCTCTGCTCCTGATCCATTGGCCACAGTTGGGGCTACAGCAACCGTTTTCTCAACGGGCTCTTGAATCCTCATGGATATCACACCTAGGAGGAATTGCAAAGGAGAAATATTAAAAAGCAATAGATCCATAAACCAAGCAAGCAACAATTAAGTAGCCCTTGCCTATTGTGAGTCATTTAAAAACCCCTGTTCATATTTGTAGAAAAGTACTTTGATTCAACAGCAGCTGAACAGAAAATATCTTCATTTGTGTAATCTTCTGTGAAATGGAAACTTTGTATTGATCTTTTCTTAATTTGAGTAACTGTTAATATAAATTGTCTAGGAACTTTTTTAAAAAAATTGCAATACACCCTAATTTCATTGTTTGACATATCAATGCTCATAATGCAGACTCTTAAATGAAAATGTAATCCCTTTTCTTTTGTGTAACTATTACTATTTGTCTACACAGGTTTCATTTTCGTTCCACAAACATTTCTACAGAGTATTGATACAGAAACATGAAATTCATATGATGCTGTGTTTCTTTTGCTCGTTTGGTTCAGCAGGAAGAACCTGCAAATTCAATACATTAAACTGGTTTCAGAATACTTTCACATCCATGCAAGTAGTCCTCAACTTAAGATTTTAATGGAGCCTACGCATTATGGTCGTAAGTCATGATGATTGTAAAGTGGGTCATCCGTGTGACCAGTCTAATTCTATGATCTTGTTAGCATAGAATTGGGCCAGTTAGGTGAATGCTGCATTCATTAAGTGACCCAATTGTTTGTTATGACTGGTTTTGCAAAAAGCTGGAAGTGAAAGATGGTTTTCGGTAAAAATGTAGTAAAATCTGGTCATATGACCATGGGATGTTGCAAACAGTCATAAATGCAGGGTGGTATCAGCTTTGGAAGCCATATTCCACACTGCCATATAGCCTGAGAAAGTGGGAGGGGGGGTGATTTCAATTGAGTAGTTCTAAGTAGATAAAATAAAATTACTTTGTTAGTTCAAGGTTATTAAGTGTGGCGCAGCGGAGAAACAGGATCTTACACTGAGACAGATCGTGATTGGTCCATGTGATATAATGATGGGAGAAAAGGGGATGGACTGTAGTTTGGGACATTGTGGGAAGTCTGGGAAACTTTTAGTTCCGAGATTCCACAGATGTGCCATTCTAATAAAGATACTTTTGAGATTAGGCTTGACTCGGAGTTACTGATTGCAATGGAGGTTTGCTGGAACACTGATAGGTGGTTGATGAGCCACCTGAAATGCAATCATGTGACCACAGAGGGGAAGGGGGAACGGTCCAAATTTCAAAAACTTATAAGTATCCTATGAACACCTTTTGAATGGTGTGGGAGTAGGAATGGATTTCCAGAGGAAAAATTGTAGACTACAGGAACCAGGAGCACACTACTCAGGTGACCCTGAGCACACAGATAAACCTCCAAGTGCTTCAAGGACCTTCCAAAAGGATGCAAATGACCAGCTGTCTGCAAGGAATATAAATCCTTTCATTCCCCACTATGCTGTCAGAACTGAAGAAGCTTCTTGGATGAGAACTGAAACATCTTCAAAGAAAAAACAGGAAATTCCAGAACCTCCTGAAAAAGCACCTTTGGATATCCCAGGGTAGGCCCTCATAAATTATCGCCAAGCAGCCAGTCGACTACCTATATTCAGGCCCCAAAATAGGACTTCCCCACCCCAAGACTCTACATGATATGAAGCAGGATTAATTCTGCTGATTTTCAAGTAAATAAAAGCAAAGTCCCAGGAGACTTATTTCAAGGTACGCTGCTTCTCCAGTTAAGCAGGTATGTTTCTCTCTTACTAGCTCTTATGTTCAGTTCTTGTTGGTGCTCTAGGCAGAAGCTCATACACCTGTCAACTACTCTAACTGGTTGCTTAGGGCACCAAAGAAGACAATCCTACTTTGTGTCTCCAGCCAGCATTTCTCAACCTCAGCAACTTTAAGATGTATGGACTTCAACTCCCAAAATTCCACACCTCTAAAAGTTACTGAGGGTAAGAAACACTGGACCAACCTAATGTCTTTTTCTATCAAATAGATTGTTGCTGTTCTCATTTAACAAACAGGAAACACAAGCTGAGGAGAGAAAGGCTCAAAATCTTCACAACTCTTAAAAGGAAGTCCACGACAGGCAAGGATGGAATTTGGCCAGTTCTAAGTCTTAGTTTAATGCAAGATTTATCGATCCCTTTGAAATGATTCTTACCTACTTTATAAGTGTTTCCCAATCTTGACAACTGGAAGATACATGAACTTCAACTTCCAGAATTCCCCGGCCAGCCATGCTGGCCAGAGAATTCTGGGAGTTGAAGCCCACACATCTTCAAGTTGCCGAGGTTAGAAAACTGCATTATAGGAAAGAAGATTCTTTGTCCACTAAATGATATTGCTAGCCATGTAATCATACTGCCGTTGCCACCATATTTTCTGGAAGAAAGAACAGCAGCTTTTTCTATGTCCACCTGGCTAGGCAAGTTATTCCCGCTCAAAATCTGCTCATTGTGTGAATATTAAAAACTGCTTGGAGCACTTCTCACCATGAAAAGGAAGATTTCACTGAAGCAAGTAATTAAAGAAGTGGGAGTATTGAGTGACACAACAGGCCGAGCATTCCATGGCAAACTCAAAGTTTTATCCATTCAATTTCTGCCTACCACGATGTTGTAAAATGCACAGAAGCCCCAACAGAAAAATTAGGGCAGGTTTTATTTTGCGTGCCTGCTTAAAATTATAAAGTAGGACACAAACTAACGTAGAATGGAAATCATGGGGTGTAATTAGCAGGATATGTACAAACAAATAATATATGGACTGTCTATGTAGACAGTGGAACATATTACAGGTCCTCCCTGTTTAGCAGCCATAATTGGCACCGGAACTCGCTCATTAAGCAAAGCTATCATTAAGTGAAACCACAACTTATGATCTAACTTCAGCTTTCCTTTGCTTCACATACCTATGAAGGTCATAAATGGATTGGTGGTAATGGCAAATGGTTGCTAAAGGAGGCAGTTACTAAATGAAGACTATCTATTCTTCCTTTGGCATGTGTGATTACAAATGTGTTATCTAACCACCTTTTCCAAAATTAGTTAAAGTCTTTGCTGTCATGACAATAATGGCATAAAATAAGAACAGAACCAGGAAAATAAATATCTATCTACATTCATGCTTGAGTGGGGATGATAGGATGTATAGCAAACCCATCTCAAAAGCCTTTGGTTTGGGAAAGCTGGTTAGAGAAGAACGAAGCAGACAAAGCAGTATAATGTTTTCTTAACCATAAATTATTTAAATGGGCCTTGGAAAATTCCAATACCACCCCCTCCCAGTTTACGATTGTAGGAAGTTAGCACCCACCCCTCTCCTAGAAAATTGAAATAGCCTAGGAAATATTTAAAAGGCAGAATATTATATCTCCCTGGATGAGAAAAGGAGAAATGTGTTTTAAAGACAAAGCAGCTTCCTGCAGCTCACTGACCCCCGCCCCCTTCAGCTCCAGGGTGATGGGATTAAGGATGGCCCTCGGGAAACGATAGGATTATCCATCTCACCAAATGTTCTGGGTAGATTGCATGAACCAGCACTCAGGTGAAGCCATGTGGTCCAGACCAAGCCTACAAAGTTAAGACCCCTGCCCCTGGGAGTCTGATAGCCAATGGGATTCATTTCTTGCACAGGAACAGGAAACACTTAGGTGGGGGCCCAACAGAGGTTATATAAGGGTCTCTCAGCATCTTGGGTCGGCCCTTCTTCCCTTCTCTTCTCACCTTGAAGCATGTGATCATCTTTCTCACTTTGGAGCTCCAGGCCATGTGGCCCTGTACACCATTAAACTTTCCAAGCAGCCTCCATGTTTCCAGTGTCTTTTTCCCCACTTGGAACTGAACCCAGAAGGATATTTCTTTCAATATGATTACTTGAAATTTTCACTATGAGAAATAAGACTTCCAAACAATTTGGCTGAACTTCAACGGGTAATAAATTGGGGGGGATTCTACCTTTGCCATTAATCTCTAAGATACATCAACAGGGCTTACTTTATTTCATATTTCATTTTAAATCATATTTAGGTATTTCCACAGATGGTATGGATTGAAAAAGAAAGCCTTGTGCTGTTTACTGTGGCAATTACGGAGGTTAATTCTGAAAGCAAAAGTACTGAGTGGTGGGGCGTAGTGTAAAACTGAAGTCAAGTAGCTGACTTAGTCTTCAAGGACATAATGAGCAATGTTTTATTTATGCACAACTTCACTGAAGGAAGCCGTGCTTTGGCTCACAACTGTGACCCTAGAGAGACATAAGAATGTTTAAAATCTTGCTTAGTCAGGCTTCAAAAGGATTCTGATTGTGTCTCCCGGGTTCTAAAATCTCAAGTAACATTTCTCTGTAATTATTTTTTCTAGTAAGTATCACTTATAAAACTATTGGGCCCCACCTTGAAACCAATTAACTTATTTGACCCTTTTAGCCCATATCTTCACTGGGGAAACTCAGCATCCAGGAATTTCTTTTGGCACTGCTGATGGAAACTGGGGCCTCATGGAGCAAGAGTCCATCAATCAAAGTATACCTGGAGGATTGTATTTTTGTTTGTAACATGCCCACTTGACTACGCAGAATCCAAAGCATCTAGGTCAGTGTTTTTCAACCTTGATAACTCTCAGATTTCTGGGAGTTCAAGTCCATGTGCCTTAAAGTTGCCAAGGTTAAGAAACACTGATCTAGATGGAAGGGAATTTTTTAAAAATCTGCTTCTAAGCCATTTTGAATCTGAAAATCTAATATTCAATAGACCCTGATGTTTTGGTTCTGCTTTTAGCATTTATTTATTTATTTGTTTATTTATTTGTTTGTTTGTTTGTTTTTATATTTTCTGTGGCTTCATATCAAAATTGCCAAAAGTTACATTTACAGCTACAGTTAGCTTTAGTGAAATTTTAAACAAACCCTGACCAAGAAGGAAGGAAAATAAAAGCTTTTTCTAAGTTATCTTTAGGATTGTTTTCTTTTACAATTATTCGACATTCAATGAGTAGATTAACGGCCTTGTCCTTTGCTCATTCCCATTTCTATGCTTGCCAAATCTTATAGACTCCTAAATCTAAAGCACATTAGATAAAAGTTGAACCCAGGCAGAAAATGTGTTTTTAAAAAATTCAGAGGTATAATACTTTCTCATTAGGCATTTATTTAGGGCAGCATGGGATATTTAAAAACACAGATTACATTGTTAGAATTAGGCAACTGTAGACAGCATACTTTAAAAGTGTTTTTTTTTTAATGTTACCTGCAATTTATCTAAAACATGGTCCAAGACCTAATTTTCCCCTCCAACAGCAACCCTGCAAAGTAGGCATGGCTGAAAGACAGTGGCCCCAAACTGCTCAATAAGCTTCTGTGATTCAGGTAGGATTGGAACCTACCTGAATTTGGGTGCAGGAAAAATAGCTGTACCTGATGCCAGCTAAGATTGCAGGCTAGTGCTTCAGATAAGTAATGGAGAGGTCCAACATCTAGACCTCTTAACAGCTACAGAAAAGTTCCTTGAGTGTTATGGGGGATCAGTCCCTCTCTCTCAGCCCTAGAACAGAGTCTGAAGCCCAGCCTGACTCACAAAGCTGTGGTGGTGGGAAAAAAATAAGGGTCCAATATGCACACCATTTAGAATTCCTGGGAAAGATGGGGTATAAATCTTAAAAAGAACGAGGAACACAACTCCAAAGTAGGCTTAGAGTGCCTACAGTTCTTGTTTTCTTTTTTTTTAAATTAAAATAATAATAAAAGGATTGGCATCCTTCAAAGCCTCAGCCTCTATTTAGAAGGATGTCCCAGGTGTTCTTACACAATGGAAATGGTTGCTGGCAGCGAATCCAAATAAGATTTTTGGTGGTGTGTCTGCCTACCAGAAGACTAAATGTAAGCCAAGATGCAGACAGCATTCCAGAGGGCTAAAGGGAATGATAGGGAGGAAGCCACCTCACCATTTTGGCTCCTGATAAATGAAGAGAATGTGGCTTGGCTGGCTGCATCACCACAGAAGCTTTTGTTCCAAAAGGGAAGACCACAATAGCTTTGGGAGGCTCTCTGAGTATAAACCTATCTCAGCTAAAAGAAATTGGTCAATTAGATAGTTGTTTAAAGTGCTACTAGTTACTGTATTTTGAGGGAAGAAAAAAAATATGTAAATATTTTTGTGAAGTTGCTGATTGCATGGTCAGTATCAGTTACTGGTAATTAGTATATGGCTATCCCTGGTTTTGACACTGAGGTGGAATTTTTAAAAAATGAAGACATGTTCACACTACCATCTTAGTGTGTAAAATCTTGACAATCCAGCCTAACCAGATTATAAATACTCCTCGTTTCTGCAGACATAAGCTGAGGACATTAGCTGGTCCTAATTAGGCTTGAAACAAAATTTGGCAATCCAACACAAGTGCAAGTAACTAAGATTAAAAAATATAATCCTAGTTTCTTGCCCCAAATTACATGATGCACCAGTTTTACAGAAGCAGACCAATCTGGGTGCGGTCAATAGTTGAATGGGACTCTGTGGACATATATAGAGTTTTTTTAAAAAGATGAGAAATTCATCAAATAATAAATAATGACCATCTTGTTAACAAGAAAGGGGGTAGAAGAAAGGCACATCTCTGCCTCTCCTGACATTCTGTTTTCAAGATAGGTACTTTGTAGATGTCCAGCTGACTCCAGAAGGCCCCATCTGGAATCTGCTGTTGGATTCCTGTCTTTCCAAAACTCCAGATCTACTCTGAGTGAATAATGCCTTCAATAATTTCTATAAAATAGCTTTGCATACAAAAAAGAGTTTATAACAGGGATTGACAATTTATTGCTTTATAGATGTTTTAAAGTTCACACAATATCTTGCCATTTGTCCTAACTGTTATGACTAATTAAAGTTGGTCCAACGCATCACTAATGTCAGCTTTTGAAATAATAATGGTTCCAACTTTTGGCAAAATGGAATAAAGGGAGTTTACTTTCTTGCCAAATATTTGCTTTTCCTTTCTTTCTGGACCACAATATGTTACTTCACAAAGAAGAGCACAAGGAAACTTCAGGCTGCATTTAACATGCTTGGTTTTAAGAGAACCTGATTTGTCCAAGATCATCCAGAAAACTGAATGTTGGAGTAGAGATTTTAATCTACCATGTCCAAACTAGACATTGATCATTGTGCAACATTTACAAATGCACCTTGGAAAGGCTATCAATGGACTAGGAAGAGTTACTGAAATACCATTACAAAGAGTTGGTCCAAACCAAGCTTCATTTTAACTCCAGACTGAGCAATTTGTCAACCTATACTGTAACATGTGCTCATATCCCTCCTATTTAAATTGTTTGAATCATTTTTTCAGCTATGAAACTGAGCAATGAGCATCTCTCAGCCTACTAAGTCCTTATATTCTAGAACATTTCCCTAACATTTATATAAATGTTCTAGTCCTTGAAAGTATTTTGCCAGCTGTTAAATGAAAGTTAAACACAAATCAATTTAAACACAGCTGTTCCACATTTCCTAAATAATAGTCTGGTGCAATTCAATGCAGTACTAAAACCTTAAGTAATGTGATATTTAAAATAAGAAAAAATAAAATGCTGAAGTGGCCACTGTCAGAAAGCGAAGTTTTATTCTTTTTCTCAATGGATCTCTTCTTAGGTTTCACAAGGTATAGGATATCTTCTGGGTTTGCTATAAATGTAGTCCTAATTCTCCCAACAAATTATGCTGCTTTCCTAAAAATCTGAAGGACCTTCTCAGTCAGCAGTTTTTGTGAACTGTATCTGACTCCATCAAATGCACAGAGGTTAAACTGACAAAGGATCTAAAACCATTCACACATCTGATGAAGACAACTCACAAAAGTTTATTAAGTCTTTTAATAAAATTAATTTGTCTGAAAAGGTATTACCAGAGTCCTCCTGATTTCTGGCTACCATAGTCAAACAGGACTTTTTCAGGTTTTGCAATATTTCCTCTCTCTCTCTCTTTTGATGTTCTATTTCTGATCTAACTTCACTCATCCTTTACTTACTTGTGAAAAGTAGAGTCGTGGCCAAGACGAAGACAAGGCTTCCACTGAAGGGCATCCTGCCTAAGCTGAAGCTGATCTTCATCCTTCTGGCTTGGCCCACTGCAACACCTTGCTGCTTTATGAATCTCCAGTCAGGCTCATATATGGAACCAATTGCTCCAGGTACTTGTAAGGAGACACCTTATATCATTCCTGTTGGGATACAGGGCTGGATTTCCCAGATTTTTAGGGTGTGGTATCTTTCTATCCCTTGCATGGGAGTGCCACTCTTCACTGTTTCAACAGAGCAGATGCAACCTTTTGGAAACATCCTCCTACTGGGAATTTGGCAAGGCAAGTCTGGAATGATGAAAGGACTATAACCAATCCCCTTTCTTTCATAGCAGAAGGCATGGAATCACAAGACAGCAATAATCATGCTAAATTTACCACAACCACCACACCTCTGCTCACTTTTTATCTAATTCTAGGCTTTACAACAGAGGTCTTCAAACTTGACAGCTTTAAGACATGTGAACTTCAACTCCTAGAATTCTTCCTCCAGTCATGTTAGTTCAGGAATTCTGGGAGCTGAAGTCCACAAGTCTTAAACTTGCCAAGTTTGAAGATCCTTGCTTTACAAATATACCCTGCTTCCCAAAGGGAGTAGGATTGGTGCTAAAACTCCTTTCTTATTGGGCATTTTATGGCATTTTAAATAACAGAGCTGCGAAATGATGCAATCAGGTTTAATTGCAAGATTTTTGAGAGTAGACAAAAAGAGAGATGAGACACCTGATCAAGATGCAACTTGCGATAGCTTTAAAACTAGAGCAGGTTGGATAACCTGTGGTCCCAGACCATGGTTTCCTGCTAATGTTCAAATACAAAGCCAAATAAGGGTGGATTTTCATGTGTTTAACACATAGGCTTTTGTGGTATTACCCACAGCCTTACAAATGTTGCTAAAGTTGCATATATCACTATTATACAAGGTTAACAAGCAAGGTTCTCTATATCCATATACAGTAGATTCACTGGGCTCTTTGATCATCTAATGAATAAATTTGTTGGGCTTCCTAGCTGTTGGGAAACTGCAACCTAGGCTGGAATGAGAGGTCAAGTGAAGGCCTAGCTTAGAGTCCATGCGCTACAAGAAGCATAAGCTTAACCTCTCCCAAGATCCATAAAGTCTTATCTGGTCATTTCCAGGAGAAGGCAAACCATCTGGGGAGCTTCTTACAACTTAGGTAAAGAACAATACAGTTGCTTACTTTAGCTATCTACAAGTAGCTCTAATTGCTTGCACCTGACACTAGTTACTCTTTAGTAATAAGCAGGTATACATACCATGGTGGGAAGATTGGCTGTTGTTTTAAGTCTTGCTTTGAACTCCAGAACCCCAAAGCTATTGTGAAAAATAACAGCACAGCAATTATTAAAGAATAAAGTCCATAAATTGTTATGTATATTGATTTTATATGGTTTATATCATTTAAACTTCGATTTTAGTTCAGTATATTGATAGGGTTGTTGTTGTTTTTTGTTAGTAGCCAAGTCTTTTGGCTGTCTACAAAAGGTACAAGAAAGGGTAAACAGCAGGGGTGGGATTCAAATTTTTTAACAACCAGTTCTGTGGGCATGGCTTAGTTGGTGGGCATGGCTTGGTGGTCATGTTATTGGCTGGGCGTGACCAACTCAATATCACTCATATCGAGGCACGCATCTCATTGCCTGACCTCTCATGACAACAGTCGTAAGTGTGAAAAATGGTCATAAGTCACTTTTTTCAGTGCCATTGTAACTTTGAATGGTCACTCCACACAAGCAAAGTACCAGCAAAGGAGGGGAAAAAAACTCCAGAGACGTTCCTGAGACAGGAAGTCTAGTCCTGCCAAGAATGTAATAAGGGTTAATGGAGAGGCAGTTTCTATAAGCAACACCAGAATGTTTCCTTCCTGCCTTCCTTACAAAATTAGGCTAGTAATTTCTTCTAACAACCGGTTCTCCGAACTGCTTAGACTGTTAACAACCAGTTCTAGCAAATAGGTGTGAACTGGTAGAATCCCACACCTGGTAAACAGCAATATATGGGTATAGGGCCATCTTTGGGGACCAAAAAGTTAAATTGACAGGCATGACATCTGATTGAAGTTTTACCCCTTTTTTTACATCCATTGTGTCCGCAAAGCAGGTCAGAAAGGGATGGGGTTTCAATCCTGCTGTTGCAAGTGCTATCTGGACTCCCTCTGCACCAAGGATGCTTCCAATATTCAGAAGCACAAAATAGCTAACTACATTGTACCAAGTTATTGTGAATACACTGGCCAGGTCATTGGTTGTTAATTCGGGGTGCTGTATGAATCTAAACTATTGAATCAATTTAGTGAACTATGGGCCAGTGAATTCAATCAGTAGCATCCAAGTAATTAAACATTACTTTTATAATAATTATTTCTAATAATATAATAAACATTATATTACTTTGAATATACAGTGAGACCTTATGCACCAAATTCCTTGTGTGTTCAATCACACTTGGCCAATCAAGAATATTCTGTTCTGTTCTGATCTATTCTATTTCTATTTTACATATGGAAATCTAATTTCAAAACATTTGTCCATAGGTGCAAAAACAAACAGGTTCAGCAAGGCAGAGACTGGTAGGGATATAACCCAAAATGATATGCAAATTTTGTAATACGAGGTGGAAACTGAAGCTATTCAATAACTAAGGAAGATATCTAAGGTTATGTGGAGGCCAGACTGATAATTGAACTTCCCGGATCAGATTTCCAGTAGCATAAGCAGAATATCAATGGGAGGAATGTGCAAAATGTGGGAAATGCAGAATGTACAGCATGTGCTAACAAACTATCCATCTGCCTTGTTAGGTCAAGGAGGACCCATTGTTCTTATTTACAGATGCAGGGGGTGACTCTGTGAAGCGTTCAGCAAAAAAATATAGTATACAATGTCAAACACAATTATATTAAAAATAAAAGCTCTCACCCACTACAAAAGATGTTAATCCATTCATTTTTTCTCCTTGAATCCTGTTGAAGTTTTCTAAATTCTCACACTTACAGATAGGAGCATCTAGATGGCAACTCTAAAAAAACCATAGAAATATTTGAAGTTTTGGAAGGTTGGCTCAAGACTCATGATTTAATTGGGGTAACTGATGGAATCCTGACACTAGATAAATCTAAAGAAAATGTTATACAATAACCTGAACTGATATCACAGCTTTCCTTGCAGGCTTTGCAGCTTCCCTATAAATTGTATATTCCTAATTTTTTTAATTCCTTAAGCAATTTTACATTGCAAGTCACATGTGAAAGGTATCTTGTTTATTCAGATATTTGGAAATCTGTGACCCGATTAGTGAACGACCAAATCATATAATTTCAGCAAAAAAAAAAAGCTAATAATGAGAGCCGTTTTGGTCTAGTGGTTAAGGTGCTGGCCTAGGAACTAGGAGACTGAGTTCTAGTCTCACTTTAGGCATGAAAAACCAGTTGGTGACCTTGGACCATTCATGCTCTCTCAGCCCAATTCACCTCACAGGGTGGTTTTGGGGGGCAAGGGGATAGAAGAAAGGAGCTTTTAGTATATTCACCATCTTAACATTTATAAAGATAATAAAGGATTTAAAAAATCTAAATAAAAATGAAAGGCAGGCTAAATATCAAATAATGCCAAATCCACTCTAATATATCTGGCAGTGTGTGCGACCAACCATAATAATGATAAAATAGAGCGAGTTCAGTCTAGTGGTTAAGACACCCAGCTAGAAAGCAGGAGACTGTGAGTTTGAGTCCTGCCTTAGCCAGGAAAGCCGGCTGGGTACTTTGGGCCAGTCATTC
The DNA here is from genome assembly GCA_023653725.1 of Bungarus multicinctus. Lineage (NCBI taxonomy): Eukaryota > Metazoa > Chordata > Lepidosauria > Squamata > Elapidae > Bungarus > Bungarus multicinctus. Next base: position 30,518,991 of record CM042834.1, read on the forward strand.
TCTCTCAACCCAACCTACCTCACAGGATTGTTGTTGTGAGGAAAATAGGATAAGGAAGATGTGTTACATATGTTTACCACCTTGAGTTGTTTGTAAAAATAATAAAGATGGGATAGAAATAAATAAATTTTAAAATAAATTTTTAAAAAATCTCTGAAAGTGAAAGGATGAGGCTTCATAATAATCACTCAGATGCCTATGAGAAATATATAGACGAGAATACATCAATAAAACTACTTTACATATACAGGTTCTCCAAAAATAAAAGTATTCAGTAAAATATTGCATAGACCTTTTAAATTAATTGCCTGCAGCTTGAAAAGCTTTGACATTTTGTAAACTGAAAATTGAAATAAAGGCCTCTCTTTGGGGATGTTATGTTCCCAAGCAAATATTTTTCAGTGAGGAAAGTTTTTCTTCCCCCTTGTAATCATGCCAAGCACGCCACTGGGTTATATGCTTGTTTTCAGTGTGCCTTCTCTCTGGAAATTCTGCACTGCCATTTTAACAGCCTTCTTATTTCCAGAATTCTTCATATCTTCCTTCTCGTGTTTCTTTGAGAGACATTATGTCTGAGTCAAATGACAAGGCAAAGCTAACATCAGATGCTAATAGTGTCAGTTGGCCAATCTAACTGATTACATACATATGAATGGAGATACTATTAATAGCAAAAGATCACTTGTAAGAACAAGGGATAGTGGGTAAGATTGCACAGTCACCATACAGTTCATTGAAATTAGGTTTAACATGAGTTGAGTAGTTTAGCTTTATCTTCAGAATTAAATTAAAACAGGAAATGACTCAAGGATTGTGTGGAAAAAGAACAGACAGGTTCACCTGGATACAAGGAAAGTAGAACAGAGCCAAGGAATGTGGCGTGTATTTTAGAAATGGAAGGATTATTTATTTTTCTGGAGTCTGCAGATTGATGTTGCACGTTGTTGCTATACACTCAACTATGCCACTGAGCGCAGTACCATTTTATCATTTTTGGAATAACCAGTATTTTCACAGTCTATTGTGTAAGAATCTTCTGACATAATAAATCTAAACAAGGAGAAGGAGAAAAATATTAGAGAGTTCAGGAGGGGAAGATCACTGTTTTAAAGCAGGGCTGTGAAATCTCAAGAACTGTTGCATTTTCCATGATTGGCCTCCAAAGCTCGGCTAGAACAAAATATAAATTTAACTCACTCTACTTTTTTTAAATAATTTTTTCACTCTACTTTTTTCCAAACAAACCTGGATCTAGGAGATATTAATTTTCAGATCCATATTCCGTGTTGCATCATATATTTGCTAGAAATTATTTGCATTTTCATCCAGTAATATAGCATTATTTATATTTAAAAAAAATCTACCCATACATTCAAATGCCCAACCAGTACGCTTTAAACATCAGAAGTATTCCTTATACATTTATCCAGAAATACATTAAACAACCAAGAGATACTCCCATATTTCTGCTCAATTTTGAACCATTTGCAAAATACTCAATTTCATAGAATCGTATAGTATAAATTTTGGAAATGACCTTGGAGATTATCTCGTCAAATCCATCACTGCAATTGTTAAACCAACAACATGGTTGTTGTGAATATGGCTTCACCATTGACTTGGCTTATCAAAAGGTGGCAAATGGCAATCAAATGATCCCAGGACCCTCCTATCCTTCCACAAGAGCCTGAAGACATGGTTCTACCAGTGGCTTTGGGACCAAATGGGGGAGTTCCACACTGGAGGTGCCTGCTAGATTGACAACAGATTCTATCTGCCACCCCCCCCCCCCACTTCCTCTCCCCACCCATCCATCTTTTTGGTCATCCTATAGGTGTATTATTCTCGATGTGCTTTTTTGTCATTTTTTATTTTATTATTTTACTTCTGTTCTATTTACAATCCTTTGGTTTTTCTTCCTTTTTACTATTGTAAGCCACCTAGAGTATCCCCATGGCAAGATTGGAGGCAAATCAATCAATCACCAATACACACCAGTGCCAGGCATCTGAATTTTAATCACATGACCATGTGCTGCATTGATCATAAGTATGATAAACAATCATGAGTCACCATTTTTGGTGGTGGTGTAACTTTGATTGATCATTAAACAAATGGATGTAAGTGGAGGATTACCTGTATTACAGCATCCCTGACAGATGGCCATCTAGGATTTCTGAAGAATTACTTTAAACTTGAAAAGAGATATGAAGAAGCAGTCATGCTTTTTAGCAAGTTATTTAGCCAATGCTTTTTGTTTTATATTGTATACTTATTGCATGTAAATTCATGTAAATTACTTTGTATCGCTTGGATTTATCTTAAAAACTGCTTAGAAATACATTAAAGATTGCCTAATAGTTCATATTGTCTTTTGTGCAGTGAAGTAATAATTATTACCATGAAACATTATAAGGTATGATTTAGTGGGTCATTATAGGATTGAAACTAGAAACAAGATTCAAGAAACAAACTCCCACATTATTTCTGTTTATTTTACCTCATTTTCCTTTTCAAATGGATAGCTGTTTCAAACGTACCTGAGATTATCAGATAAATCATGTTTTATTCAGTGCATAATATGCCATGTCTAAATGTATTTAATGATATAATATATGGGTGCAACTCATAATCTTTTTATTTAATATATTATTTCCTGGGTTTCTCTCCTTCATTGACTGATACATCTAAGTCTATTTACAATCATATGCCTTGATTATAGGCTGATAAACAGAAGGTGCGTAGCAGATTTAATCAAAGCTTGTACAAACACATTTCCTGCTTATCCATCTTGTCTTGTGCAACTTCAGTATATTATAATGGGAGAGATGTTTCATCACAAAGGTATTCTACTAAGCAGAATGTTCTCTTATCAAGTATTCTCCATTCTCCAGAGATCGTTGTAGTGTTTCTTGGCAATGGTAGTGGAGGGGCAGCAAAATAGTTCTCTGAACAGAAGACAATATTTCTACATACATATTTTACCCATTCTTAAATATCCTGAATCACAATGATTTCAAATTATGTGCCTGGAAATACCTATCTTCAACAAAGGTTTGAATTTACTACTTGAATTCATTTTTCTATTTCTTTGTTGCTTGTTTTATGGATCACAAATTGTGCATCAAAATTACTTCCCACATCCCAGTAGGAACAGCATCTGGCCAGAATATCTACCATTGACATGCTCCCCATCATGGTTTATGGAGCAGTTACAGTATATAATCAAAGTCCTACCTGAAAACAAGCTAGGAAAATAGGACAGAGGAGGAAAAAATGAAATGGCAGATCAGACCAAAAATGGCAGAAAACAAACACTATGTGTTTTGGGAACAAAAAGAATAGAAAGCAGATGAACAAATAGGTTAAAAAATTATACCCTAGTATTAAGGAGGACAGAGAAAATAAAATATCTTTATTATGGTCGTGATGTAGGATACTGCACAAGACAAGGATGAAACTTATTGTCTATTCATCAACTGAAATTGCAAGTTTAGAATTCCATACTGTAAATAGTCATTTAGAGTAATGTTTAGAATAGGATTTGGCAAGCTGAAGCTTTGTAGAAATTGCTTGTTTCTTTAATAAATACACAATAGCACAATAATAAACTGGATGAACCATAACTTGGGCCAGGAAGAGATGAGAACTAGTGAGCTGTTGGTCTGATTAACTGTCATCTGCCCTTCAGAACCACCTTGGTCTACCTAGATCTAAGGTTAGTTTGTGAGGATAAACATCCCAGCTGAAAGAGCTTTTCTAGACATTTGAAAAAAATAGTTGTTGTCCTTCAAAAGTTTAAGGGTAGCTAATAAAGAAGCTTGTCTTTTGGGGAGTCAGATGTCCAGAGTAGTTGTCCTAAAAACAACTCTGGCTCCTATTACCCGCTTTAGAGCACACCCAATTTTTAAAAAAGAAACATAAACACGGTTAGACCCTTTATTTTTGTTTAATTTTGGCATTATGTCATTGCCAAGATATCTCTGGTGGCAAACCCACCAGCACAAGCAAAAAAGTAACCCACCAGTTAGGAAAACTGTTTTTATTTAGAGTTGCTACTTTGTTATACAGTAGTTAAAAGTTTTTTAATCAAATAATCTTCAAAGCAGGCTAGTTCAAAATATTGCCTTACAACTTCAATTAACTAAGTTTTTCCCTTATAAACAGCATCCCCCCTCCCAACTTGTGAAATCAAAATAATTTCCAGCTTGTGTGGAAAAATAATATGATACCAAAATCCTATCAAATAATCATAAGAAGCAATAATGGCAGCAAAGGTATTAATTTTAAGTCTTGATATGATAATCACCAATAAATATAATAACCCATCATTTTTAAAACTGAGAAAGGTCCGGGAAGGAAAAAAAAAAGGTTAAGAAACACCGGGATAAAAGAAAATGACATAAAACTGGAGAGGAAGCAGTGAATAAATGAGGACGAATCAGGCATGTCTTGGGAAGGGCCTTTTTCTCCTCAAACATTTCCTTTTTGTACCCATATCGTGATTGTCCGGGTTTGACCAACTCTCGTTTTTGAACATATGTGTATTTGACAAAATACCATAGAAAACATTGATTTCGGATACCTGAGGCGAACGAGCAATGAGTTTAAACTCGATTGTAAAATCAGGGTTTTATGATGTAGTTTCAAGAAAACAAAAACACGCAGTGTGACAAAAGGAGATTTTAATTTCTAAATTAAACATTACTAAATTGGGTTATTCTTTCCCCCATCATGATATTGAGGGGAATATCTTAGATATTATTTTGTTTTTAAATAAAGTCTGCTTTACAGTCCCTCCTATCTAACCTCTCTCCGAAATAAACGAACGCTAAACCATCAAACGGGGAAAAGGAAGTGGGGGAAAATAGACTACACCACTTCGACCTTTAAGGGGGAAAATTCCCTATGTTAGTGCTTGCCTATGCTATGCTGATTCTTTATAAAGCAAGAAAATTGTAGAGGAAACAAAGAGATGACGATACAGTCTTTTCTTTATCACGCTCGCTTTCTATTTTCTTTTATTTTTAAATTCGTAAACATTCAAAATAGGTTATCCTCCCTAAGGGACAGGATAGTTCGGCCTTCAGCGTTCAACTATTAAAACCACGCTGCCGGTAGATAGGCGGGGCTTGCTTTGAAAGGAAATCTCCAACAGATTTTTCGCTGTGCTCGCGCTTGGCAAACCCTTCTTTTCCCGTCAATTCGCGCAATTTGCTCCCTTCTGTCTTCACTCCCTTTGATTGGTTCGCGTTGCGGCCGTTGTCTAAGCGCCGCCCTCCATCTCCGATCTTGTGTTTTTGCCCGTCAATCACATTACGAACGGAAAAGCAAGAGAAATAGTAATTGGGGTGTGGGGGATTTCTATCACTTTAATTGCTTATTGCGCCTTTCCTCGCCCAAGGAGAACTCTTTGAGGTGACAGGTGTTTCTTTTAAGGAAGCAAGGATAATTTCCAGAAGGAAGGCATTGCTTTCTTCCCAGTAGATATGTAATTGAATCAAGCGTGGCTTTCATGCATTCATTACATTTAATATTTTAGTTAGAACTTAGCATCTACTGCATTTTACTTCTTTACTGCCCTTCACGGGTTGGCTCTAGTTTTGCTCCAGACATAACGTCCTGATGAATTCAGGATTTAGCGTATTGATCAATTTTTATGATTTTGCCCACTGGCTTGATTTGGAAGCATAAAGCACTTCATAATGTTGCAGCATGAAGAAGTGTTAATGTAGACTGAAGTTCAACCCTTCCAGGAATAGAAAATAAGAGTCAATAAAAGGGAGCTGAATATGCAGAGTGCTTCCCATATCCATGAATATTTCCAGGTGGATGAGTCAGGTAGGCTTGCATTAGTAATGTGGGATCAAGTGTATGTAATCTCAGCCTTGTAAAAAGGGGTTAGGGAAAATCCACATTGGACAATCATGCAATACAGAACACCCACACAATAGCACATGCAATTCATGATTAGACATGCAATAGCACCATACTGCTTCACTTAGAAAGAAGTACTACTGTAAGGTCAGATTGCAGTTGACAATATACTATTGCAAAGTTGTTCAGGCAGATGGATTTATATCGAAAGCAGATTTTTCATAAAAATGGAAATGTGCAGCAGAACTTCATGAATATTCACACAATCATTCCATTGGAATCAATAAGATAATATTCATGAATATGAATGGGATTACTGATGGGGTTTCCAAAATTCACTGATTGTCTGGAGATCCTGGAGAAACTTTTACTGTGAAATATATATGAATAAAGTAGAGTTTTAAGAAAAGATTAGACAGCCAGAATGATTCCTGCTGCTTGAGCAGCTTTGAAAAAAAGTACCTTTGGGGCTTGAGCAGGAAGTTGGAATGGAAGATATACTTATTTATTTATTTTGTTTGTCAAACATATATGAGAAAACAAGTACAAGTATGAACATAATACATAAACATAAGTATAAACAGGTATAAGTACATACAAAATAAATGAGTATGAATTAGATAAATGGGAACAGTAGGGCAGGGACGGTAGACACGCTGGTGCACTTATGCATGCCCTCTTACAGACCTCTTAGGAATGGAGTGAGGTCCACGGTAGACAGTTTAAGGTTAAAGTTTTGGAAGTTTGAGGATGTAACAACAGAGTCAAGTAGTGACTTCCAAAGTCCCTTCCTACTCTGTATTCCATTCTGTGTAGTGGTACCCTCTTGAAGATACTAAGATTATAGAAAGGAGGAGGAAAGGAATTTGAATAACAGAATTGGAAGGCATCTTGGTCTTCTAGTCTAACCCCCTGTTCAAGAAGACCCTATACCATTTCAATTCAATCTTTTCTTTAAAATGTAGTGATGGAGCACTCACACTTTCTGCAGGCAAGCCATTCCATTGATTAATTATTATTTTATTATTATTATTTATTTGTCAATTGCTTACAAGATAATAGGTATAAGTAAAACATAGTTATGAATACATGGATACATATAAGAAAAATAAAAAATAAAATAAAACAAACAATAGGACAGGGACAGTAGGCATGTTGGTGCGCTTATGCACGCCCCCTAATTGTTCTAAGTTGTCAGGGAATTTTTCCTTAGTTCTAGATTCGTTCTCTCCTTGATTAGCTTCCATCCATTGCTTCTTATTCTGCCTTCAGATGCTTTAGAAAATAGGTTGAGCCCTTTTTCTTTGGGGCAAACCTTAAATATTGGAAGACTGCTATCATGTCATCCCTAGTCCTTCTTTTCATTAAACTAGACATACCGGTATTCAAATTCCTCCAGCTGTTTTTCATGTTTTAGCCTCCAATCCCCTAATCAGCTTTGTTGCTCTTCTGAATGTCCATTCATGTTGCACATCTATATTTTATATCCACACATCTTATGATATAAGACATCATATGTTTTATATCCACACATCCCATACATGTTTTCTTAAAATATTATTTTAAAGGAGGGTATTTCATTGCATTTAATTTAACACAGTGCTTTGTTTTATAATATCACTTGAACCATGTTCTGATGCTTGTTTTAGTGTGATGCCAAAGGTGCCAGTGCTCTCGCCAAACTGTCCTGTGAGCCTAGGCTATTTTACTGAACCTGAATCTCTGGAGGGGCAGTTACTGAGGCATGCTGCTGAGGGCAAGAGCAATAAGGCCAAGATATTACTAAAGAGAGGTAAATAACGTTTGTTGTGTGGGTTACATTGCGTCAATAGCTGCTGTTTTATAAGAGTAAGGACGCTAGCTGGGCATCATTCATGTGATGAAAATAGGATATAAGCAGCAAAATTTATGCTTTATTTTCTATTCCATATTTCTAATATGGGACAGATTCAGTTATAGTTCGATGAACTCATTTTGATACATATACAGATAAGTCTTCGATTTACAACCACAATTGAAATCAAAATTTCTGTTGCTAAGCAAAACATTTGTGAGTTTTGCTCCATTTTATAACCTTCCTTGCCACAGTTGTTAAGTGAATAACTGCAGTTGTTCAGTTAGTAATATGGTTGTTAAGTGAATCATGTTTTCCCTTTGACTTTGATTATCAGAAGGTTGCAAAAATGGTCACATGATTCTGGGACACAGCAACTGTCATAAATATGAGTCAGTTGCCAAGCGTCTGAATTTTGATCATGTAACCATGAGGATGCTGCAATGGTCATAAGTGTGGAAAACGGCCATGCCCTTTTTTCAGTGCCCTAACTTCGACCGGGCACAAAATGAACTATTGTAAGTTGAGGATGACCTGTAATTTTTCAGTATTATTGCTGCTGTTGTTAATATTATTAATTTATTGGCTGCCCAATTCCAGTGGACATGCATTCAGAAAAAAAGCTTTTGTTATTATTCAGTATGTATGTTTCTTTCCTTAGGTGTGGAAGTCGACAGCCACAATGCAGCTGGACAGACTGGTTTATATATTGGTGCCCTATTGGGACATGCTTCCGTAGTTCAGCTGTTTCTGCGCTTTGGTGCTAATCCTAATCAGTGAGTGATACAGAATTCCTTGAGAAGCTAGTTCAATATTTAGTTATTCTTTTGTAGTCTTTCTGACTCTGCAATTCTTCTAGAACAGAAATACATATTGTAAGCATCCCAATGCATACATTGTTTCAGATACCTATAGATGTTCATTCCTTTAGGAACAATTCCACCATTTATACATTTCTCAGCTTTGCAGCTGCAGTTCACAGATAACAGTGACTAGAAATGGCCTAGCTTTGCAGTGGAGACATTCTCTTTCTCTTTCCAACTAACACACTAATGGGTCTGTTGGAGGGGGTCCATACAACAGCACTTTCACATTCCTAAAGTGTTTTAAGAAGGATGGGAGTAAAGACGGTCCCAGCTGTCCCAAAGACAGGATTGCATCTAAGGAGTCCATGCTATAGAATGGTACATTTGCCCTTCAGCATTAAGAGCAACATCTTAATGGAGGCTTTTGAACAATAGTTGTCAGTTGATGAGCTAACTTTGTATCAATTGAAAGGCACTAAAGTCCTGGTTTTGCCAGTGGGCCTGAGGAACCCAGAGAGGGATGGAGCCCATCAAATGGCTAGTGTGATCTGTTGTTGTCAGGGCAGGGGGTGGGAGTTGGTGTTTTTTTTCCCCCAAATTTTGTTCTATTGTACTTTACTAATTTATTTGATTCTTTTTGTTAGTTTTTATTGTTTTTATTTTTATTTTTTGTTTTAAATATGGTTTTACATTGTGTAAGCTGCCTCGAGTCACCATGGGCAAATTAATTAAATAAGTAAATTGCAGGGTTAGCTCATAAAGCAACTCTATAGTTCAAACAAGAAAAGAAAACTAGCAGATGAATATATTAATTAATATATTAAGGCTTTCAAGTCAGTTTTGACTCCTAGCAACAGCCTGGACAGGTCCCTGCAATTTTCTTCGTAAGATTTCAGAAGTATGATTTGCCACTGTCTACTTCCTAGAGCTGAAAGTGACTAGCCCAAAGTCACCCAGTTGGCCTTGAACCTAAGGCAGAACTGGTCTCCTGATGTCTTAACCACTACACTAAACTGGCTCCCAAATCGAGCATCTGGTTGTAAATTACATTATATGAATCTGGTGATTTAGACACACAATCCCAGGAAAAGCAGCATCTGTTTTGTTCCCAAAACATGCTATTGTCAGCTTTGGAAGCCATATTGAGACCAGATGCCCCATTTTTGAACCTGGGAAAACGGGAGGGGGGAATTTCTTGAAGTGTATGTAGTTAGACATAATAACATTCTTTTGCTAAGTCAAGGTCATGTTGATGCGATGATGGTTGCAGGGGGTGGATTTGTAGTTTTTACTTGTTGCAAGGAAGCCCGGAACTTTCAGATTCGGGATTCCCCAGATGTGCCAGTTTACTATCCAATTAAAACAGAACTTTTGAGAAGATGTCTGTCTCGGAGTTATTGGTTAGAGTGGAGGTTTTCTGGAAAGCTGACAGCTATTTATTGCGTTCTCATTCACAACCCCAAACTCATTTTATTCTTCAGATCCATATCACTGTCCAGCCCTAATGGTTTATGCCACATTTCCATAGTACAAAAGATACCTTAGCTTAAGAAACCACTAAGCTCAAACTACCGTCATACCAACTCCTGTTGAATTAGTCGTAATCCATGAGCACTGACAGATTTGGTAAAATAGCCCATTCGTCTGAAGAAGTTTCTTGGATGAGAAGCAAAACACCTTCAAAGAAAAACCAGAAAGTGCAGTTGTCTTTTGAAAAAGCATCTTTGGGACCACCATGACCTAGATGACTAAGAATATCCATAGACATTTAGCCCATTCACCACAAATGAGATCTGTTTGAATTTAGTTGTTTCCTGTAGTTGATATCCTAAGACCTCTTCCTTCTCTTTCTATTCTATGAATCCCAGTCGTTGTTATGATGGTAGCACTCCAGTCCATGCAGCTGCATTTTCTGGTCACCCAAGACTTCTCAACAGTATCCTCCAAGTGGGAGGTGATTTAAGATTCCATGATCAAAAGGGTCGGACTCCTAAAGACTGGGCCCAGCAAGCTGGAAGTGAAGAAAACGCAAAGGTACGAAGTTCATAAGGCTGATATGGATATAATTCTACAAAATGTAGAAAAGCAAAAGATTCTAATCTAGTAGCAACTAATTAACAGCATTGGAGAGTTTTTTCTGTGTTTGAAAGTTCACTGCTTTTACAAAATTGCGCAGCGAGTTAGTTACAGGTAGTCTTTGACCTACAACTACAGTTGAGACCAGAATTTCCATTGCTAGCAAGGTGTTTGTTAAGTGAGTTGCACCTCACTTAATCACATATTGATTTTATGACCTTTTTTGCCATGGTTGTTAAGCAAATCATTGCAGTTGTTAAGTGAATCATGATTTGTTAAGCAAATCCTTCTTCTCCCATTGACTTTGCTGGTCAGAAGTTAGCAAGGAAGGTTGCAAAATAGCAATCTCGTGACCCTGGGATGTTGAAACTGTTGTAAATATATGCTTGTTGCCAAACACCTGAATTTCAATTACAGATGGTCAACTACAGATAGTCGGCTTACAACAGTTCATTTAGTGACTGCTTGAAGTTACAACATTGTAACTTTGGTTTGGTTTGCTTTGGTCGCATTGGTGGATGATCTCTGGAGGGCCCGTGACAGAGGTTTTTCCTCTGTCCTGGTCCTATTAGATCTCTCGGCGGCTTTTGATACTGTCGACCACAGTATCTTATTGCGGCGGTTGGGAGTGGGAGGCACTGTTTTGCGGTGGTTCTCCTCCTTCCTCTCCAACCGTTCACAATTTGTGTTGGCAGGTGGACAGAGATCGACCTCGAGGCCCCTGATTTGTGGCGTTCCTCAGGGGTCGGTGCTCTCGCCCCTTCTGTTCAACATGAAGCCGCTGGGTGAGATCATCCGTGGCTTTGGGATGGAGTTTCATCAGTATGCTGATGATACTCAGCTGTACATTTCCATCCCAGGCCACCCCAATGAAGCCGTGGAAGTGATGACCCAGTGCCTGGGGGCTGTGCGGGGTTGGATAGGGCGAAACAGGCTTCAGCTCAACCCGGCCAAAACTGAGTGGCTGTGCTTTCCGGCGCCCCGATACAGCCAGATAGTTCCATCACTGGCTGTGGGGGAGGGAAATTCTTGCCCCCATGGAGAGGGCATGCAATCTGGGTGTCCTCCTGGACGTGTGGCTGTCGTTAGAAGATCATATAGTGGCCGTCGCCAGGGGGGCTTTTTGTCAGGTCCGCAGGGTCTACCAGTTGCGGCCCTTTCTGGATCGGATGCCCTTCGCACGGTCACATCCGCCCTCGTTATCTCCCGTCTGGACTATGCCAATGCTCTCTACATGGGGCTCCCCTTGAAAAGCACCCGGAGGCTCCAGTTGGTGCAAAATGCAGCCGCACGGGTGGTTTTGGGGGCTCCTCGGAGCTCCCATGTTACGCCACTCTTGTGTGAGCTGCATTGGCTCCTGGTAGCCTTCCGGGTGCGATTCAAGGTATTGGTGACGACCTTTAAAGCGCTCCATGGCTTGGGACCTGGGTACTTACGGGACCGCCTACTGCCGTCATCGATCTCCCGTCGCCCAGTACGCTCCTATAGGGTGGGCCTCCTTGGGGTGCCGCCGGCTGCATGGCTGGTGACCCCGAGGATACGGGCCTTCTCCTTGGGGGCACCCTCCCTCTGGAATAGCTGCCCCCAGAGATGAGGACCATCCCTGACCTTTTGGCCTTCACATTGAAAACATACTTATTTCATCAAGCCGGTCTGGCCTAGGGTTTTATAGGGTTAATTTGGTTTTAATGGGTTTTAATCTTTTATATTCTTGACTGAATTTTATATGGAGCCACTATATTTAATCTTTTTAATTGTTTTTTAAATATTGTATTTATATCATTTTTTAACTTTGGCTGTACACCGCCCCGAGTCCCGGTAGGGAGAGGGGCGGTATAGAAAACTAAATAAATAAATAAATAACCCTGAAAAAATAACTTATGACCGTATTTCACAGTGATGACCATTGCAGCATCCCCATGGTCATGTGATCAAAATTTGGGTGCTTGGCAACTGGTTCATATTTATGGTGATCACGGTGTCCCCGAGTTATAGCAATATCACTGAGCAATATCACATATACCACTTTATAGTGCTTTACAGCCCTCTCAAAGCAATTTACAGAGTCAGCCTATTGCCCCCAACAATCTGAGTCCTTATTATGCCCACTTTGCGACCATTTGACCAGCAAAGTCAAGGAGGAAGCCAGATTTGCTTAACAACCACGTTAGTAACTTAAGCACTGCAGTGATTCATTTAACAACTATATCAAGAAAGGTTGTAAATTGGGACAAAATTCACTTCACAACTGCTTCACTTAGCAACAGAAATTTTGGGCTTGACTGTGGTCGTAAGTCAAGGAATAGCAATAACACTTAGACTTATATACTGCTTTACGGTGCTTTACAGCCCTCTCTAAGCGGTTTACAGAGTCAGCATATTGCCCCCAACAATCTGGGTCCTCATTTTACCCACCTTGGAAGGATGGAAGGCTGTGTCAACCTTGAGCCTGGTGAGATTCGATCTGCCAAATTGCAAGCAGCTGGCAGGCAGCAGAAGTAGCCTGCAGTACTGCACTCTAACCACTGCGCCACCATGACTACCTATACATGACCCCATGGATTCTCTGACATGTTCTAAATGAGGACAAGTTACAACTTCTTTCAGTACATTGTAACTTTGAACTGTCACTAAACAAATGGGTATATAAGTCGAGGATTGCCTGTTAATATACAGGTGGCCATTTTGGCTTCTATGCTGGCTGCAGAGGCATGAGCAATGCTTTTCCCCTAACAATCCGCTTACTTAGCAAGCATGCATATAGCTTATGATATCCATCTGTTTGATTATGTGCAAGGATTTTGCCAAATGAGATCCACTGTCTTTCTATTGCTTCTAGGTCATGGACATCATACAACAGTACTATGCTCAGATGGCAGCACAGGTGCAGCACGGTGATCAGTCACTGTACTCAAAAAGTCTAGGAGCATCTTCACGCAGTTTGCGTTCCTCTTTCACCTCACTTTTATCTACCTCCTTCTGGTAACTTTATTCTTGGTTGGTTTTAACCCCAAACCTGTTAAAGTAGAAGATTATGTAACAAAAATCATGATTTGACTGAGCTGACCAAATACATAGTTCTCTTGCTTAATATGTCCCAGTGAGTATATATTTTTATCTACACTTACGAAAGAAAAAGTGCAGCATGTCAAGATAGCACATGTCATAAATTAACATCCCATAAATAAATTGTGATCATTTCTTTAAAAACTCACCTTCCCAAAACTTCATGTTGTTGCAAAACAAAACCAAAAACATGCCCAAAACATTATTCAATATCATTTCTTCTCATTCCTTGAAGTCACAATAAAGGGTTATCTCCTGGTGGCATTTACTTAGTTATGGTTTAATTTTAGCACTTTTAAAGATATAATTTCTTTCAGGTGCAAACAATTTGAACAATAGAATAGAATAGAATTCTTTATTGGCTAACTGTGATTGGACACACAAGGAATTTGTTTTGGTGCAAATGCTGTCAGTATACATAAAAGATACAAGAAAAGGGCTTAGGCCAGTGCAGATCTAAACACTGACTTGAAGAAATATTTCAGACCTCACACGAGCAAAACACCTTTCAACTGTTTATGAAAACAGCCATACTTTTTTTCAAAACCCAAGAAAATAGATTACAATTTACAGATTTTTTTTTTCTTGTCAGCAAGAGAAACTGTCCATCTCCTTTTCTTACATTGAAAGCTCAAAAGAATGTGCCTTCAAAGAATCCTCCTTCTTGTTGTAGGTATCTGAACTGTCCCCAAATGTTTGCAAATGTGAAGAAGCCATTTGTTGGATATGGACATGTAAGGAAATTTATTTGAATAGTGTAGTTCAGTGCAGTGGGAAGGGCAGATACTAATTTATAAAGTGCAGTGCTAAGCGGTGTACTTAACTCGCTCATTTTTTTTCAGCTCTATCCAAGTAGATACGAGCAGCCACGGATGGCTGCCTTCCTATCCATTGCCGATAATAACGAACTGATCAGAGGACAAGGAGAAGCAGATTGGAGTTATCAGAATGGACCATTTACACTCATGAGGAAGTAAAGCTATATTTCGAGTTGCTATGTATAGTCCCTTGTGATTTGTTCATGGTGATTTATGTCATCTTATGTTTCCGTGGTTCATCTTTAATATTTCCCATCTTATTCAAGTTCAGAATATTGTTGGCAAGCTTTAACATTACACTGAAATTCCAAGAGGAGAGTAGAAATACATATGCATCTAAAAACAGGAAAAACAGAACCAATATGCAGCAACTTTACATAAATAGAGATGCGTAGCTTGGTAGTCTGGTAGAAGTGGTGACTTGCTAATAAAGTCAACTGATGAGTTATGATTCTAACTCTTCATTTCACAACTTTGTGGGAAAAAGGAGATTAGAGATGCGGGCTATTACTGACCTGAGGGCCTTCCGGCGCACATTAAAGACCCACCTTTTCCAACAGGCCAGTCTGGCCTAGTATTAATTATTAGGGTTTTAAATTTTTGGAAATTTTTAACTTTTTTACCTGCTTTTATTATGTTACTGTGATTTTATATTTCCAGCCACTGTTTAATTATTTTAAACCTGTTTTAAATTTTCTATTAATTGTGTTGTTTTATCTGGGCTGTACACCGCCCCAAATCCCTTTTTGGGAGGTGGGGCGGTATAAAAAAATTAATAATAAATAAAATTAGTAATAAATAAGTTAGAATCTAACTCTAATTATTTCATTATAACCTCTGTTTCTAGCTTGCTATGGAATGGACAGTTGGTTACTGTGAGAAGCATCAAGCCAGAAGCACATCGTAACTGCAGTAAAGCACATCGCACCATGGACTTGCTCCTAGCTGAACAAGAACACTGCAGGTAATTCCAGTTTGCAGGCATCGGGAATAATGATGGATCAAAGAAGGATATATTGCTATGACTTATTTAGTCAGGCTTTCCTGTTTACAATCAAGACATTGATCTGTGCGGTTATTCAAAGTATATATGGTATTTAATATGAGTTTTGTGTTTCCTGTAGCCACCTTCGCCATCCCTATCTACTGCTCCTCTTAGCTGTGAGTCCATCCATGGACCTCCAAACTATCCAACTTGTCTTTGAAAGAGTAGAAATGTGCTCCCTCTACTATGCCTTGCACTGTGAGGTAAGTGGGACAGTCAGGAAGGTGGGCTGCTCCTCTCGCCACCCAGCACTACATACTTCCCTTCTTGCCTTCACTGCAGAATCCTAGCTCCCCGGCATCCTCCGCTACAGTGCATCTGCTCCTCCAAGTCTCTGAAGCACTTTTGTTCCTGCATTCTCGAGGCTATATCCACCGGGCTGTGACCTCCCACGCCATACAGCTGGTGAGACCTGGCCTTGCCAAGCTCAGTAACCTTGAATACATGCAGCAGAGGTTAGTTGAAGCAAATGCAGTTGTAGCAGTTTGGGTAGGGTTTTGCAGGAATCTTGATGAAATGGATTCTGTTTCAGGAGAGAGAAACTCTGTTTAACTTGGCCTATCCCACCACCTCCGCCTCTGTACAACTGGTTACCCTTGGAAGTCATCAGAGATCGATCAGCCTCTATGAAGTCTGATTTCTACAGTTTCTGCACAGTAATTCAGGAAATCTTCACAGGTCAGTTTGTGACCTAAGTACCGGTAGAAAATCACAGGTAGAAGGAATTAATCAGCGACTTGTGAATTGTGCAAAGTAACTTTGCTGCAAATAAATTATGTGAACATGTTGCCAAAAATGCAGTATGTTAAACATGCTTTCTTTTCTGGAAAGATCACATTGGTTTTAGCCTTAATTATATTTAAAATAGGGTTGTTGTAGTCAGATTTAAATTAGGCATGTCATATTCTATATAGCCACATTTGGAGATTTAGATGCAGTTTAAAATTGTACAAACAAGCTCTAAAATGATCAATTAGAAATAGGCCTAAGGACTAGAATTTAGATGCTCCTTTGATCTTTTTTTTGTCCTTACTACCTTCCTGTGGAGAAATCTTCTTTATCTGATTCAATTTCTTGAGGTTAGCATTCTTCAATGTATTTCGTAAATGTAGTTTTGACTATTGGATTATTTATTAATGATTCAAACAACAAGATCTTTATAATAATTAGAATCTGCATGCTTTCAAAATTATTCAGAAAAACTGCATTTTCTACTGTTCATAAAAGCAAATAAATCCACATGAATTTGAAAAAAGATGCTGCGGTAAGAATTGCAGTGAAATTATGCTGCTTTAATAATTCATTAAAGGTGTTTCAAACTATTTTTAGGCACAAGTTTAGTAATAACAGCTAGCAGAATGCTGTGATGGCCAAAACTATCAGGCTAGATTCCATTGTCTTCCTAAGCTATGGTTTAGGAGATTTATTTGTTTGTTTGTTTATTTATTTGATTTATCAATCGCTTATAAGTTAATAGGTATAAATATATACATAGTTATGAATACATGAAATGGGTACATATAAGAAAAATAAAAGAAACAATAGGACAGGGACGGTAGGCACATTGGTGTGCTTATGCACGTCCCCTAACACCTCTTAGGAAAGAGGTGAGGTCAATAGTAGACAGTCTAAGGTTAAAGTTTTTGGGGTTTGGGGAAGAAATCACAGTCAGGTAGAGTATTCCAGACATTGACCACTCTGTTGCTGAAGTCGTATTTCCTGCAATCAAGTTTGGTGTGGTTAACCTTGAGTTGGTATCTATTGTGTGCTCTTGTGTTGTTATGGTTGAAGCTGAAGTATTCATTGACAGGTAAGTGATTGCAATGTATGATTTTATATACCATACTTAGATCAGACTGAAGACAGCGTAATTCAAGGTTTTCTAGGTCTAGAATTTCAAGTCTAGTGGCATAAGGTATTCTGCAACGAGTGGAGGAGTGGAGAACTCTTCTTGTGAAATATTTCTGGACTTTCTCAACTGTGCTAATATCAGATACGTAATGTGGGTTCCAGACTGATGAGCTGTATTAGAGTATTGGTCTAGCAAAAGTTGTGTATGCTCTAGTTAGTAGTGTGATATTACCAGAGAAAAAGCTATGTATGATTAGGTTAACAACTCTTAATGCCTTTTTTGGCTATGTAGTTGCGGTGGGCTCTAGCACTTAGAACATTAGAGATGGGTATTCCAAGGTCCTTTACAGAGCTTGGATCATCATATCAATTATCATTATATATCAATATAAATCATATTATATTATATCATATTGTATTATATCATATTTATTATATTACATATATCATATATCATATCATATTATATTTATTATAAATATAAATTATAAATATAAATAATTATATATCAAGCAATGCATATTTTTAGGGGAAATTCCGTGGGATGGATTGGATGGCCTTGACGTGAAAGAAAAAATGGAGGCAGGGCAGTCTCTCTCAACTGATGCCCGTGTCCCTGGGCCATTTTATGAGGTGGTCAAAAGTGGTACAGCTTTGAAAGAACGTGACCGGGGAGGCACTTTCCCTGACTTACGCTACTTACTGCGGGCAGCCCAACAGGTAAGGTGCTAACTACTTACATTTTGAGTTATTCCTAATCCTACTATCTGCAGAACCAATGAAAGAATGGGTTTTCCCAAACTCCATAGAAAATTACTAGCCCAGAAAAAAGGAAAGAGGAGTAGTGATGTAAAAGACATTGAGCCTTATGTATTGAGAAGGTCTGAAGGTCCAGTTCAGATGATCACTCACAAGTTTCATCCTTAAAAGCTTCAGCAATGCCTACTAATAGCAAAAACGCTTAAACATATGCCGCTTTACAGCCCTCTCTAAGCAGTTTACGGAGTCAGCAAATTGCCTCCAACAATCTGGGTCCTCATTTTACAGACCTCAGAAGGCTGAAAGGCTGAGTTAGTCTTGAGCCTGATGAGATTTGAATTGCAGGCAGCCGGCAGTCAGCAGAAGTAGACTGCAGTACTGCATTCTAACCACTTCACCATCACGGCTCTACTGAACCACATTTGTCTTCCTGAATTCTAGTTCTAGTTCTTCCTATACTCTCTGCATTTGCACACAGACACTGGAACCTTTGAGTCACATAATTTATTTGATTCCTTCTTGAATTAATGTATTCATCATTAGGCTGCTTCATATCTTGCCCACCCATCCAAGCCCCATTCTCAATTCTTGTCATTGCATTGTTACTGCACTCGCTTTGCCCTCTTCCACAACATTTAAGCCCTTGTGAAGAGGTCTATCAGCTACTGGTGACCAAACCATCTCTGGCAATTGGTATAGGGTCTCCTGCTTGAGCAGGGCGGTTGGAGTAGAAGACCTCCAAGATCCCTTCCAACTTTGTTATTCTGTTCTGTTCTGCTAGAGAAATATAGCGAATTTTGCCTTCATTATGGCTTTCGGAAGCTGTCAGCTTAAGGGGAAAAACACAAATATTGGTACAGCCAAGGTCCCTTTCATCATATACAGTGCTTAAGTTTATTTTTAGGAAAGAACAAAGCTCTTCTTTGACTTGTATTGATCAGGAATAAAAATCATAAGCGGTATTATTTTTGCAGGTTGCCACGGGAGATTTTCCTTTGCTTTCATCAACAGCATCATGTCCAAAGAAGCTTTGCATTTGGGCAGGACCAACGGTGTCCTCACAAGACTCTGTCCCTATCATTCCTGAAGGTCAGTTTCATGGCCAGTAGTAGAACTACAGGATGCAAAAGGGTGTTAGCTTCATGGATTCCAATGTGGATCCAGAGGCTAAACCAAAGTAAATGTTGAGTTTGAGAATGCGTGTTATAAATCTATACTCAGATGTCAATTTTAAGTTAAGTCACTAAATGAGTTCACTTATAACAGGCTGCCAAGCTCACGGTGTCACGGCGGTGTCATGTGACGTATCAGGACTTTTTCCACCTTCACTAAACCAGGCGTGGGCGTGGCCAGCGCAATGACGCATCTGGCCCACGGGCCAGGAGTTTGATGTCCCTGACCTATAATATTAACCCACAGCCTATTTTAGCCACACTTGAATCACTCAATCATTGAATCACCTATGAAACAGGCCAGAATATTTATTGTAGGTGAGCAAAGTAGTCATTGCTTCTTTGCATGTGCATAAGAAAGAGAAAGAGATTATGACATGTGACTGCTTTTGTTATTCTGATGAAAGCAACTGGACACCCATGGTTTGGTCTGTTCTTGATTTGTTCTCATTCTGTTTTGCTGCTCTAGTTTTGCATCCATGTAGAAATATGGATAGACTAAGAAAATAACCCTAGAAAATAATTTAGGAGGCAAACTTTGCACCCTTTTGCAAACCATGCTGAACTTAACTGGACTCAATTCAACAACAAACTACACTTCTCAGAACTTGATTTAAAAAACAGCTTTCGATAAGTTCCAAATGAATGAATGAATAGCTAAGTAGATTACCAAAAAATCATCCCATAATAATGCCAGATAAGATAAATATAAATATTTTATGCTAGGAACTATTTGAGTATTAATGTAATAATTTTAATTGGAACAATAATACGAATTGGAAAAAGAAAGTGGAAAATCATAGGCAGGAAGAAGAATGGGGAAATGGCAACTAGAATAGAATGGAATAGGAATAGAATAGAATAGAATAGAATAGAATTCTTCATTGGCCAAGTGTGATTGAACACACAAGGAATTTGTTTTGGTGCAAATGCTCTGTGTTCATAAAAAGAAAAAAAAATACATTCGTCAAGAATCATAGGTATAACACAATAGTAGTCAAAGAGTACAAATAAGCAATCAAATCATACTAGGAAACATAATAAATGATCAAATCAAATTATATTAGTAAACAGTCAATTAAAAAATTGTAAGGATACAAGCAAAGTTACATTCATGCAGTCATAAGTGGGAGGAGATGGGTGAAAGGAAGGATGAGAAGATTAATAGTAATAGTATGCAGATTTAGTAAATAGTTAGATAGTGTTGAAGGAATTATTTGATTAGCAGAGTGATGGAAAAAACCGTCCTTGTGTCTAGTTCTGGTGTGCAGTGCTCTATAACGTCGTTTCTAACAGAAACTAACAGGCAAAATTAACTAAAATTAAAATTAACTAACAGGCAAAATTGGAGTTAATGTATAATAATGTGGAGTAGCAAAATAAATTTATCAATATAAGGATCTAACAGAACCCATAGTTTTTCTATACTTGGTTTTACCTCTGTTGCTCTCTCCAGAAGCACCATATTTTGAGGTGGAGTCCAGCAGCAGGAGTGCAGGACAAAGCACATTTAGTGCTCATCCTGGGAGCCAGACAATGAAACCAGCACAGGTAGGAGGTTGGATTCCAGTGGCTTTAAACAAACTTTTCCCTTCTGGGAAGGGATGTATCCTGGCACAACATAATTCCTATTGCATGTAAGAGCATGTTGGCTGATTGTGGAGAAAGCCTTCAATTACAGTAATTTGAATTTTGCTGCAATAGCAACTAGACCAGTGTTTTCCAACCTTGGCAATTTTAATATATGTCAACGTTAAGTCTTTGACTTCAGTGTGTGTTGAAGTCTAAGCATCTGAAAGTTTGCCATGATTTGGAAACATTGGACTAAACTCTTGAAGTGCTTGGACAATGCAATCAAATACAATCCATTTTATATCAGTTTTTAAGATGGAGAAATTACACAAACACATGTGCACATACACTCACACATATTGGCTAAACCAGGCAAAGCACTCTTACAATAGCGTCTGTTCTTGATATCGGGAGATTTCAGATCAGCAGAGTGACTGACTGAATCTTCAAAATAATATCCTGGCTCTCCAAATGAATTCATTTCCCCAAGGGAAATGGCTAATATTCAACACGTTCATTGTGTGAATCATGTTTCATTTGAAGGGCTTCTTACATTTTTTAAAAATTCCAATATTCTTAAATGTCAACTCATAAAATATTTTTACGGTCTTTTTAGAGTTGCCAACAGAAAGGGAGGGGGGAAAGGGGTTTGAATAGCAGTGCAGCAGCTTGGAAATCGAAAGTGCATTCCATTTTTCAAATATAGTAGCTAGGTGACTGAAGTTTCTGCCGCACAAATATCTAACTGGAGAGCATGATTGATGACTCTTGGCTATGGATGTGTCCCATTGGAGAATATGAATTCCGATACACCCAGGGGATGGGGGGAAACCAGGGTCAAGGATGACAATGAATTATGTGTCTCAGAGTCGGCTACACCCAGGCAGCACTGGACATTTTAACTCCCAATAAATCCTTTCGAAGTTTGGCTCGAGACTCATGATTTAATTGGGATAACTTCTGGAATCCTGACACTTAATTAATATTCCAATAGTCTTAATTAATATTAAGAACCTAGAGAAAGATGAACTGGAATAAATCAAAAACCTAAGTTCTATTGTCAAGTAAATGTCGGCAGGAAGATACAAGAAAGAAGGAGGAGGAGAATAATGTTTTTCCCATGTTTCTAACTACTGACAACTGAGAGGCATAGGGCCTCACATATTGGAATAGTAGTACAAAATTTCTGCCGTAGAAAAAAACTGGTCAAGGATGTCTCTCTTTAGGAAACAGGTTGAAGAGACAATTCAGATACTAGATTACATTCCATCCACTGAAGAACAACCATTTTCACAGTGTTCTGTGTTTTTTTCATAGAAATACAGCGATCAGCAGGCCGGTGTCCCTAGCAAATCTATGGAACAGCAAAATCTGAAGTCAGACTGTGACAGCACATGGGAACCCAGGAAGAGTGATGAGGAGAAGGCTGAATCTGATAATACTGTCATGTCAACAGACCTGGTATGACTTGGTCAGGCTTGAAGCGTTTTTAAGTCTTGATCAGTAAGTCCCTCCCCCAGTACAAATTGCTGATGGAAATGATTTAGAGTTTTCAATCGGTTAAAGAGAACTTTAATGAATTTAATGAATCAAAAGTTCTTTGATTAAGTCCAGAGATCTTTGGATGTTTGGTGTAATACAGTAATGCCCAATTCTCCCTGTTAGCACAGTTGTAGGAATTTAGCCCAAAACTCTGTGTGTATGTGTGTGTGTGTGTGTGATAGATAGTACAAGACAAGCAATCTTTCACTATGAAAGATTGTATGCCATGAACAAGCACATTCACACTAACACACAATGTCACATATACAATGTGTTGATTGTGAATGTCTTTTTATTTGGCTGTAAAGCACACCCATCAATAAATGCAATGATTAAACTTGTAGCTGTAGAATTTACATACTACTCCACATCAAAATCTCCAAGAGTTGTAAGAAACATTTCACCACTTCTCAAGTAAACTATTTTTTAATCCGATGTTTCCCACTCTGTAAGCCTTCGTTCGCTTTTCAGCATGATTCTGCTTCAATATGTATAAATGTATCTGTCTTCTTTCCTAGTTCTGGAATGTGTTGCACTTAATGTGCGTACACACACACACACACACACACACACACACACACACACACACAAATATACACATACAGACAGACACACACAAAAAAGATTTTTTTCAATCCTGATCTGCATTTTCATATGATTTTCCACTAACCAAATATTCTAGAGTTGGTCCTTCATTTAGAACCCCAGTTGGGACTAGAATTTCCATTGCTGTGCTAGGTGCTTGTTAAGTGAGTTGTGCCCAGTTTTATGACCTTTTTTGCCATGGTTGTTAAGAGAATCACATACTCATTCATCAAAATCTGGCTTCCTTCTTTGACTTGACTTGTCAAGAGCTGGCTGCGAAGGTTATAAATGGCAATTGTAATTCTAAGAACTTGCCAGTTGCCAAGTGCCTGAATTTTTATCACGTGACTGGGGTTGCTGTGACGGTCAAAAGTGTGAGGATCAGTCGTGAGTCACTTGTTTCAATGCTTCTATCGCTTCAAATGGTTTCTAAGCTAATGGTAGTAAATTGAGGGCTCTTTGTACTCTTAATCCCAGTCTCTTCTATGTTACCCTACCTGAACTCTCCTCACAATTATTTTCTTCTTCTTCAGGGAAATACTGTTGCCATCCAGGAGGAAAATTTCTTCAATAGCCTACAGGATTCAGCCTGTCTGTTGGCAAAGGCCCAAGCATCCTTAGAAAATCTTGAGAAACGTTTTGCATCTGGCATCCATATGTTGGAATCATTTGTCACTCATCAAGGGGCACCAGGTCGAACTGGTCAAAATGAGGGATCCGTATCTAAGCGGGTGGTGGTGGGTAAGTCTTAATAATGACAACTTTTGTATTGTTTTCTGACTGAGGATGTTCCTTCTTGTGCACATTAAAAGTAAGAGCTTTGACCCTTTCCAACTATTGTAGATATTTTATTCCTTGTAATCTGTATGCCAGCATTACACAATCCCTCTGCATATTGTTCAGCACTGAATTACTGAAACTGATATATGAATCTTTCATGGTCATATAAGCCAGGGATCCCCAACCCTCGGGCTGCCGACCGGTACCAGTCTACTGCCCATTAGAAACTGGGCTACACAAGTGAGTGAAGCTTCATCTGTGTGTGCACATGTTTTAAGTAGCACACAAATCATGTCCTCCCCCACTCCGCCCCCCAGTCCATGGAAAAATTATTTTCCATGGAACTGGTCCCTGGTGCCCAAAAGTTTGGGGACCACTGATATAAGCTTTTCTAAACATTTCAGGGGTTTTTTTTTACCGAATTCCAACTTCTACAGGACTAATTTACTATAGTATTCTTACATGTGTCTTTTATGTTTTCAAATCCTGAGAAGTAAAACCTATTGCAATCTTCTGTTCCAGAGGGAGAAAATTGCTATATTTGACCAGTGCTAATACAAACACAATTGCAGTTGGCTGCATGGTGAAAAGAGGATTATCTAGGGACAAAAATCCAGGGGGGAAAAAAACTTTACAGCATTTTCCCTCATTCATATGTGCTGTTTTATATATTTTTATATATAAAAATATATATTTTATATATATTTTTTCTAAGAATACAGACCAAAGACTCTTGGTGGTACAAAATTCAATTAAAAAGCATAACACGCTCATTGTAAAATTATTAGAATATAAATATGAAATACGAAATAAAAATAAATAACATTCATATTTAAAAAAAAAAACAGTTTAGAAGAGTTTCCTCTTAATCGGCTTCTGGAAGGCAATTGAGGCCAGAGCAAGTTTCAACTTTAATTGCAGAGACTAATCCTTAAAATGAGAGCTATGACAAAGAAATATGGCTTCCTGGTCTCAACCTAGGTATTAACCTCATGGAAGTGGAAGATTATAATTCCTTTGGTACGGGGTGGGATTCAAATTTTTTAACAACTGGTTCTGTGGGCGTGGCTTAGTTGGTGGGCGTGGTTTGGTGGTCATGTTATTGGCTGGGCGTAGCCAACTCAAATATCACTTACATCGAGGCACCATCTCCTCGCCTGGCCTCTCATGACTGTGGCGATGCTGCAACAGTTGTAAGTGTGAAAAATGGTCATGTCACTTTTTTCAGTGCCATTGTAACTTTGAATGGTCACTCCACACAAGCAAAGTACCAGCAAAGGAGGGAAAAAAAACTCCAGAGAAGTTCCTGAGACAGGAAGTCTAGTCCTGCCAAGAATGCAATGAGGGTTAACGGAGAGGCAGTTTCTATAAGCAACACCAGAATGTTTCCTTCCTGCCTTCCTTACAGGATTAGGCCAGTAATTTCTTCTAACAACCGGTTCTCCGAACTGCATAGAATGTTAACAACCGGTTCTAGCAAATAGGTGCGAACTGGTAGAGTCCCACCCCTGCTTTGATACCTGTGTACCTATTTGGAGAAGGTGGCCTTTTTCTTAGCTATGTTTTTTACTAGACTACTATAATTTAGTGCATGTAATGTAGGAATTCCTCCAAATATAACATATTAATAAAAATAGATGTCACAAAAAGTATATCTTTTTAGAAACTCACGAAACAATGGAAGATGTGCTGTGTAAGTGGAAATTTTTGAAAAGGAATTTCAGAAAACTGGTGTTAGCTACATATCAGTAGTGGAGAAATTGATCCTGACTGATAATTTTAGGAAATAGATATTCTTAGTAATACCTAGAACTTCTTCATGAATACAGAATTATTAAAATGCATTTATTGCAGTTATATCCCAAACATCAGATAGGTTTCAAAGAATGATGAAATTTATTATCCTCTATAGTGAATAAAACAAGCTCATTTCCAAAATCCAAAATCTTGGCCTTCAGGAAAACAACCAGTCAGAAAATATGGATTATAAGGCAGGATAAAGTTAGACAAGTTCATATCTATATATACCTTGGAGGAATTTTGGATGCCAAAGTGTCTCTGGAAAGCACATTTTGATTGTGCCATTCTGGTAGTATTGCAATCTTCTGCCACTATTCTCTTTTGAATATTAAACAAAGATTATCTGCATGCAGTCCTTGCTTTATGACTGGTTGCTTAGCAACCATTCAAAGTTACAATGGACCCCCACAAAAAGGCATTTAAAAGCAGAATTTGTAGCTTCAACTGTCACTTTCCCCACCACCATTTAGGTCAATTGCGGAATCCTGTGCTCAAATAATTTACGGCTTTTTCTGGAAATCAGGTTTTACTTCCACTTTCTGACAAAAAAAACATTGTAGACAATCTTTAACAACCATGGTGATTTGCTTAATGACTGCTTCAAAAAATGTTATAAAATCTTGTCAGTCATAAGATGACCTGCTTAACAACTGGTATGACTTCTGGGTTCTATTACGGTCATAAGTTGAGGACTACCTGTAACCAACACTCTTCAGATTGCTATTAACCTCTATCTGTCTCCACTCAGAGAAGTGCAAAGATAACATCCAGAATCACTCCCTTCAGTACCTTATTGATTTATCATCTCAAGCCAGAAGAGAACCACAGGTAAACAAAGTAAAACAAAACAAAAACTTCTTTTGGTATATTGTTTGGTGATACTAACCTCCTACAGTCTTTCCTGCAGCAAAATCCTGCCTCACCAGAGATTTTTCTGAGGTTGGAGAGTCACACAGAAAGGCCTTTTTGTAACACCGAGACGTAAGTAGCAGATGTCACAATCACATTTTCCTGCCTTGTAAAAAGTATTGGCTGCTGGCTTTCAGATTATGTTATTCCGGGCTAGGGGAAAGCTCTGGGTGTGTTCAACTCTGGGTGGATGGGTGGGTGTTCAACTCTCTGTGTGTTCAACTCTATTCAATTTCTGTTAGAGGTATCATAAGACTAAGTTACTTAGCCTTCAGATTTCTGAAGGTTAAGTTACTTAGTCTTATGATACCGGTACCTCTAACAGAAATTGTGTGTAGATGCTCAAAGAAATATGATGTCTGACAAGGAACAAAGAAAATAAAAATGTATGCATAAATAGAAATGGGACTATACAAGGACTGAATTTAAATAGAAGGCAGAGAGCTGGTTTGTTGAATTCTGCTTGAAATCTGTGAGAAGTGGGAATTCAATAGAATGCTATTGTACATCTCTTTCAACCTCAGCATTGTAAATTTTACATGTCAGGTAGCACTACAATGTCTTCTTTCTGAATCTTTGACTACTACTGTAATCCCTAAAACTTCTTACCATACAGGGATTGTCAGTAAATGTCAACCCTTTGAGGTAGGCAAGAAAACACAGAAGGAGTTCCCTGAATGCTCATTATTATTGTAGGGGAGAAGAGCAGAGTCTTAAAAGCCCATCACAATTTCTCCCTGCTCCATCTTTTATCAAACAAAATCAAGGTAGAATTAGTTTGACTTTCTTTTGTACCCCTTCCTCTTTTTCAGGAGTAAGAAATCTGTTCTCAAAAACTGAATTTTTTTAATTCTCATTTTCTGTGCCTTCAACATTAATAAAAATTCCAAATAGAACTTAATTAGGAGTCCTGCAGGACTGCCTCCTTCTCATTTGATTAGTTAGCAGCTAATGGAGACATTTGTAAACTAAATATATCTCTACATTTTGTTCTGCCTTGCATTTCCCTAGTTTCGAAATCATGAAACTGTATTTAAAAATGTATTAATTCACGTTTCCTCAGATTTGATCTTCTTCAGGAAATTATCCAAGAGTTAGGAGGAACAAATGACTCCTTCACGATGAATCACAGTAGGTAGAAAATTGGAATCTTATTTTGCTGGTGTAGACCTGAAGAAGATATGGATATAGTAATCAATATTCAGTCTTTATTTGTAGACAAATGGAAGACTATCCTT
Source organism: Bungarus multicinctus (assembly GCA_023653725.1). Classification (NCBI taxonomy): domain Eukaryota; kingdom Metazoa; phylum Chordata; class Lepidosauria; order Squamata; family Elapidae; genus Bungarus; species Bungarus multicinctus. Next base: position 30,546,721 of record CM042834.1, read on the forward strand.
GTTTATTTACACAAATATGTAGAAAAGAGCATTTTGTGACATGAATTGCATCAGTTTTCTTGGATGTTCGCTGTTTTTTAATAGATGCAATGTGACTGATTCTAACAATGATCTGTCTGCCTCTGTTAATCAAATATATGTTGCTCGTCTCTGTCCTTCCCCATATTGTATTAGATATCAGCTATTTGCCTATATTTTTAAAGAACCAATTTATATTTATACCATTATTAGGCTTTCTTACCTTTCTAACAATACAAATTGTTAACAATTATAAATTACATCATAAGGGAAAGTTAAGAAGCTTGTCTGACCAGCCCTCATGCAAAGCTATTTTTCTTCCAAAACTGAATTCCTTAGATTCACTCTTCGAAAGAGCAAAAGAATGAGGAAATATTTCCTGAGCATTTTTAGTCATTTTATGCATGCTTAAAGTACTGCCTGCTGCAGATTAAATGATTCCGTATATACAAGTAACAATTAGCAAAGCAAATTTTATAATAGTAACAAAGAGGGGCTCTATTTATAAAGAATACATTACAGAGATAAGTAAAGCCCTAGTCCCTACTTCACTACATCTTACCATGCAGAGGTCAAATAACATCTCTGTAGGTGTATGTCTTGGAAAGAAGCAGAAGGAAGTGACTTTCCATTAGCAATTTGTGTGGCAAGGAGCAGGCAGAAAGGTAATTTTTATATTTCTTTCTATGCCCTCCTAACTCATGTGGCATTAGATCATTAGATCATGTTGGATTTGGATCTCCAACAGGAGGAAAGCAGCTGGGAGGTTAAACATCAATGGGAGAGATTTTTAACAAGGTTGGAACTTCTTAGGAAATGCATGGAACATAAGAACATGAAAATGCAGCAGTCACTTCTCATTATGAAAGGATTGGGACATGATTAATATATTCTTCCCTTTCTTGTAACCTGTATGAAAAGTTCATGTTAAGCTAATTTGCATTTGTTTACATAGTTTGCATGACAAAATTTAGTTTTGCAAAGAGGACAGAAACACTGCTGCCAAAGATCTTCCTCTTAACTATTGGCAATCCTTGCTCCAGTTTCAGAAATCGGATTGGTGTTGCCGACACGCTGTCTTCGTTTCTATTCTGCTCTATAAGACAGCATTTCTCAACCTTGGCAGCTTGAGTACAGGTGAACTTCAACTCCCAGAATCCTTCTAACCAGCTTAGCTGACTGGGGAATTCTGGGAAATGATATCCACTCATCTTCAAGTTGTTAAGGTTCAGAAACCCTGCCACAAGAACTCAAATTTTACCTTAAGCAAATACCCCATTTGGACTTATTAAGAAATAAAGTTTTTCAGCAACTGACTATATTGTCATCTTTGTGCAGAATCAGAAAATGCATAATCCTAATACAGCAATGTATGCGAAATTGTCCCTATCTGTGGAGGTAAATTTAACTTCTTGGCAGAATCAATGTTTTGCATATAGGACTTTCCAGATTTAACAGCTAGGTATTTCCAATTAAAGGAACAAGTAACAAATAAAGGAGAAAGGCCTTCCCCGAGGACTAAAGTCATTAACATACTAGATTAAATTGAGATGCAGTCTGGTTGGGTATAGAGCAGTTGCAAGCTGTGTTCTATTGTGCAATAGCAACACAGCATTGCATCTAACGTATTTTCATCATTTCCACAGAGCAGCAAACACGGAGCAGAAAAGAAAAAGTGATGGTGACTAGTTAGGATGATCAATACGTGGTGATGACCCCTCTAGTTCTCTATTGAAGATAGGACCAAGATAAAAGCAGTTTCTTTCTTCATGGCACAGCCATCAGTATGCATCCTGAGAATTCAGTATCTCCAGTTCAGAGCCTCATATCCTAGAAAAGTTAAGTAGCTCTGGACATGATTGCTCTTCAAGAGAAAAATCTAGTTTTTTTAAAAAAAAACCCTGAACTAATGTCATTTAGAGCATTTGGGTCAAGCTAGGAGAGCTATAGATCAAGTAAAGCTTTTAGTGGATTGATAAGCACAGGACTCAATCAAAGCATTTTGTAGCCATTTTTCACACATAAACTTGTTTAGCTCTTGTTCTTTTATGCTTTGAATTCACATTCAAACCTGTCCAGTTACACAGCCTTGTATGAATACCTTACTTTGTCATTCTCTAGTATCACATTTTAATAAAGTAGAGAATTGTGCAGAGAAAGAGTGTAACCCTTTTCTCCCCACCATGTTTCTGGTGAAAATATTTTTTTCTTAAACAAATCAGTTGTTTTTAGCTTCAGCATAAGAATTGCTACGATTCACCTGGAGCAAGGTAATTAAACTTCCCTTCTTGCTCTGATTTCAATTGTTTAGAGGGAAAAAAAAGCAAAAGAAACACATATATGTTAAAAAATGAACTGTAAGTAGCTTTTCCCTTCAAACCATTAACATCAAATTTAGTTTGATCTCAGTCTACTATTGCTAATTAGTCTACTTATTTTTTTTGTATTTGGAGAATCTTAACAATATTAAAATATTTTGCTGTCTTTATCTCTCATGAATTCAAAGTTGCTTTAAATTGGGTCTTAGCAGGCTAGGTTCTGATGAGGATGAGGCAGTTTTACTTTTTATAACATATAGTAATAGTATCTTGTACCCCTCCATACTATTCTCTGAGTTACCAGTGTTCCAAATAGGTGAGGTTTAGTAGTATTTGAAAAAAGAATCAATCTGACTTTGTCACTTCTCTTTATTTCTTTATTTAAAAAAGAGAAAAAGTGTTTTGTGGTTCACTTGTTTTTTATAAACCTTTCATATTTACCTGATGGTATTGCAAGTACTGCAATAAATTTTTCATTATTTTTAGTTATTTTTTTCTTATGAGCATGATTCACACATAATGATAAACCATAACATATTTTGGAAGGGATGTGTGTCTGTGTGTATAAATTCTAGCTCATTGTGGCTTATTTAATATTCTTGCTTGAAGAAGCAAAGTATAGTATGATATAGACAAAAAATTACTAGCTTATATTTTGTTTCCTGTTTTAAGAGCTCAAACACATTTGCTGCTTTCAAGTTGCATATGCAGAAACTCAAAAGATTGAACTGTTGGCATCTCCATTTCAAAAGGATACTGGGCAGAAGAACACATCCTCAAAGACCGCACTTAAATTAGAAAACTTCATCATAAGTAGGATTTGTCTAAATGTTAAGCAGCAACATTATTCATATTACTAAGATTGGTGGCAGCAGCCACAAAAATAGAATAGGATTGGCAAGACAGAAACCATCTCCTATTATAAATCAAAAATAATCTATTGGGATTTTGCTGAGCTTGGTTTTCTTTCTGCAAACATTTTATTACCATTCTAGGTAAAATGGCCAAGGGTTTGATGTGAAGGAATTGAGTTTGCTGCTATTTTATTTGTGACAGCTTGTCCTATCTGTTTTGATCAGGTATAACTTGTTCTAATTAGTGTGCTTGTTTCTGATTCTGAATAAACTGAAATAATGCAGCATGAGACTTCACAGAGACCACATGATGGCACCATAAGTAAACAGAATAAAACATTCAAAGATACTGAGATTCTAGTAGTTAGAAAGAGGGCAGAGAAGAGCAAAAAAGATGATTTGGTGTCTGGAGGCTAAAACATACTGTATGATGGTTGGTTGAAGGAACTGGGTATGTCTGGTCTAATGAAGAGAAGAACTAGAAGTGACAATAGTAGTCTTCCAATATTTGAGATGCTGTCACAAAGAAGAGGGGGACTTGTTCTGGAAAGCAGGTAAAAGCAGGACAAGTAGCAATGGATGGAAACTAACCTAGAAGAAATCCAATCTAGAATTAAGGATACATTTTCTGACAACAGTTTTCTGGAACAGCTTGCCTCCAGGAGTTATTAAGGATGCTCCATTTTTTTTGGTCAATTTGTCAATTGCTTACAAGATAATAGGTATAAGTAAAAAACATAGTTATGAAAAATGGATACATATAAGAAAAAAAAAGAAACAATAGGACAGGGACGGTAGGCACGTTGGTGCGCTTATGCACGCCCCCTACAGACCTCTTAGAAAAGGGGTGAGGTCAATAGTAGACAGTCTAAAGTTAAAGTGTTTGGGGAAGAAACCACAGAGCCAGGTAGAGTATTCCAGACATTGACCACTCTGTTGCTGAAGTTGTATTTCCTGCAATCAAGTTTGGTGCAATTAACCTTGAGTTTGTATCTATTGTTTGCTCTTGTGTTGTTATGGTTGAAGCTGAAGTATTCATTGACAGGTAGGACATTGCAATGTATGATTTTATATACTATACTTAGATCGGACCGAAGGCGGCGTAGTTCTAGGTTGATGCTTTTAAAAAGAGATTAGACAGCCATTTGTCCAGAATGGTATAAGGTCTCCTAACTTGGGCAGAGGGTTAGACTAGAAGACCTCCACGGTCCCTTCCAACTCTGTTATTCTGTATTCTTTATATTAATGGTTTAATTCTAATTTGATTTTCAGTTAATGCAACTTCAATATTTCAGCAGCATCACAGAGCTTTAAATTATATCCTTTACTTCACTAACAATATATGAGATTTATGAAGGCAACTGTGCTACATAGGACAACATGAAAGTTTGCAAGTATCCACAGAAATAATAGTCCTATCTTTGTGCCAGTAGATGTGCCAACAAAATAGCCAATATAAGTTGAAGACTTGGGTGAGGAAGTGAGCAATAAAAAGAAGAAACATATTACAATCTAGAGCAGATTTTTCTTACCTAGAGGATAAGGAAGGAAATCATATTGGGAAAAACTTAACAATGATGATTCACTTGGTCAGTGACTCCAATATGATCCAACTTTATATCTGTTTCTCATCATTAAAGATATTGGTGGGTAGACAGCAAATGGCTCAACTGTGTAGCTTCAGTGGGGCAGCTTCTGTATAGCTTCTCAGGGCACTATCAATATATAAACTACAGTATATTAGTTAATATATTACCTGATAGTTAATAGGGTGATATCTCTCTGATCCCACATCAACCCTTAAACCATTCTTACATGTTACACTTCTATAGACTTCAGAAAATGAAACTTGGTAAGAAAAAAGTCCCCCCAAAAGAAAGCACAACATAGACTGATCTCACAATCTTTATTTTGTTTGTGTAAGGAACTTACTCAAATGCTACTATTTCTATGCCTTAAGCATTAACTTTGGGATCCAGAATCTCAGGCAATTTGAGGCAAATGCAGCATGTATCATTTTACATAACGAATCCATGTTAGGACAAGAAGTAATGTGTGGAAACTAATCAAGGGGAGAACCCACCCCGAAGTAAGGAACAATTTCCTGATGGTGAGAACAATTAAATCAGCTTGCCTTCAAAAGTTGTTGGACGCTCCATCACTGGAGGTTTTTAAGAAAAGATTGGACAGCTATTTGTCTGAAATGGTATAGGATCTCCTGCTTGAGCAAGAGGTTGGACTAGAATACTTTCAAGGTCCCTTTCTATTTGTGTTATTCTGTTATGATTTCTGTGGGCATAGTGGGACTTCAGATTCCTCCTGCTTGAAAGAAAATTACTGGTTTGGCAAGAGAACTTATGTATAAAGATAGTTGGTTGATTGTAAACACAGTATGAGTCAGCAGCCTGCATCAATTTTATGTTAGGCAGATGTTCATCTTGAGCATTATGTCCAGTTCTAAACATTGCACTTTAAGGATTCAGGTGATCTGGAAGAGGATGTGTGGCACTTACTTAGAGATTAAAAACTTAGAGTACTTCCCACAGGTCTGGTGCTGTCCCCACATGAGAGACACACCCCAGTGAAGTCATTGTGTAGTCCTGGGGCAAGTGAATCAATTTTCTTCTTGCATGGTTGTGGCATAAGTCAGATAACAAAAATGTTGTGACCTGCAACACTAGGTCACCAGAAGGGAAGACAAGAAGACGAATGCCAGCAGAGTGAAGGACAATAAAGGAGTGCAGTGCATAAAAGAGTAACCAGAATCTCAGGATGGAAACAAATCATCCTAGAGAAGATCTAGTTATGTGTTTGCTAAGAGTCAACACCAACTTGACAATCAAACTTCCAAGACTGATGTCAGAGCCACTATATACACCAGACCAAGAAAGTAACTCCAAAGGAACATTAAAACTATTTCATTATATTGACTATAATCTTGCAAGTCTGATTGTGCTTTATTGCCTCACCCCCTCTCCTTATACTCCTATGAAATTCAGAAGATGTCTGAATCATTACCTCCTCCCCTCAGATTGTTTTGGGATTGAGTCATGCTTTTTTTTCCCTTGTTTTTACCAGATTCTGTGAACTGATCTGGCTTAGTTCTGTCAAAGCTCTCTTTTTTACTCCCTATAGAAGGTGGTCAGATACGGTGCTCTTATCATTGGAGATTTTAAAAAAGAGTTTGGACAACCATTTGTCTGAAATAGTATGGGGTTTTCTGCTTGAGCAGGGGGTTGGACTAGAAGACCTCCAAGGTCCCTTCCAATTCTGTTGCTCTATTATTCTGAAAGCGTGCACCATTGGAAGACACGAAAGACCAGGATGGGAACAGATCATCCTTGCAGAAGATTTACCTAAGTCAGTAAAAATCAGTGCCAAGTTGATGACAATTAATTCAGAAACCGGTGCAGGAATGAAGACAGCATCTTCTCATTCAGCCTCAGTCACAAAATGTTGTGAGGGAACATCCCACCTTACAAGTTTGTTGCAGGAGGAGGATATGTTGTCTTCGGGTGCTGTCTTTTACTTCTGCATGAAATGTGAGATCAGGAAGGAAGGAAGGATATCAAAAGGGCCATTTATTAGTGATTTGTAGCATTATCCAACAATTCTGATTGCAATGACAGTAATGAAGTTTATTTCACCACCATAAATCGCTGGCTCAGTCAGGAGTGAGGAAAACACAAAGGATTTAACATCACTTCACAAAAATAGCAATAGCCCTTAGGCTTAATGGACAACACATGTATCATTTCCAGCCAAATGTTTACTCTCCTAGACATCCTTTACATTCCTTCTGTATTAAAATTACATTTAATAATACATCTACTTACATTTTTTTCTAAGAATGGCTTTAGGATCCATATAATTAAACCCAGCTTGTGAAATGGGAACTTGGCAGCATGCAAAGCCATTAAGAGAAGAAGGGAATCTGGTGGTCAATATTTTGCTTTGCAGCATGTTGACCTGTGTAATGTTTTAATTAAAGAAATCAGTTTGCGAAAATCTATATCTAAGTCTAATTATTGTCAAGAAAGATACATATGGGCACATCAATACTAATAGGAACCATATTGCCTTCCCCGTTTATAGGGACTGAATCATGGACACACACACACACATTGACTCATTCAAAAAGTTCACCCAGGAGTAAGGAGTGTCTTGCCTGCATCAGAAACCAGCAATTAGCTAAATTATTAGTTGTTACTACTTCCACCCTCTGCAAACTGAACAGTATTCATGGTATGCTATGTATTTTGTATTACGTCCTAAGATTAGAAGTACTCTTGGGTGGCACTCCTTAACTATTGTAGTTAAGATCTGTTGGTAGCACTAATCTCTCAATCTCATATTTTATGCAGTAAATCAGTTTTTAACAGCTTCCCTTTATAATAAGGGATGGAACAGAAATTACACAACATGGTTTCCAAGCATAGAGAATTCCAATTTGTGTGCAGCAATTATATATTCCTTAATTGCTACCTGGAAATAGCTTAGGGTAGTCATCCCTGGCCTTTATGGCATAGTGCTTGGGGGAATTTACTTGTTTGATGGAGAACTGCATAACCCAGCATTTTCTAATTTAATGAATTGCAATTCTTAAAATGCCGATTTAACCTGGCTATTGGAAGACATCAGTCTGAGGAAGATTGTGATCGTCAAAATATATCTTTAGGTGGCCCAAGCTCTGTTGTCTTCTCTTATTTGTAGAACTTCAAACACTTACAGAACATATCCTTCAAAGAAGATCACCATATTCAAAGGATGATTAGTTCTCCTGCAGTTTTTGGCAGACCAACAAGCACTCGTGGAGGACAGAGATGTAATGTGGCAGGCTGAATACATTCTTCTGCTATCCTTGCATCATCAGTAACCTCAATACTTTTATGCTGTTTTTGTGGTTTGGGTGGGGGGAGCTGCCCCCCTCCCAATGACTGTTGGATTTGGGAAGCTATACCAAATTGGATAAATAAAATAAAAGAGTTATTGTAGGAAAAGAGGTGGTTTCTAGCATGTTTCTACAGAGAAAAACCTAGAAATATAACAACAACCTGCAGGCGATGTAAATATTGATAGAAAGGGAAGCTGCCAGGAAGACCTGGAGAATCCGAAGCGCGTGATCACCAAACCGGTTGTTACACCGGTGGAATCCCACCCCTGGCTAACCTGTCTCTTACCTGAATTCTGCCTAGTCTGTGGCTCCTCCTGCAGGACTAGTATGGCTGTCCTGGAAGAATCATGTGATTTTCACCATCAAGGAACCTGTACCCAGGCCAGCAGCTGTTTTGCATTCATTAGGAGTCTTATCAGGGATAGAAAAGTGTAGACTAATATTTTAATGATGAACTTATCTTCTGGGAGGGCTATCCTCTGCAAGGGCTGTGAATAGTTTATTGCTTATTGACTATTTGCTAATGATCATGTGCCTTTGTTTCCCAAAAAGTGTATAAAAGCTATGCTAATTTGTGTACTGGGGGCTTTCAATTTGTAATTTAGTCCTGAGAACGACTAAATAGGTTGCAATTGCCCATCATTATCTTCTTTTAACGACCCCATAATCCCTTGCGGGGTGGAGTCTGGGCAACTGAATGGAGCTGGGTTTATTGGCCAGATGCCCTTCCTGCTGCCAATGCGGAGTTATATTCAGCAGATATATCCTCATTGTGCCCAGAGAGAGAGAAATAGCTGCCTCTACCTAGGATCGAACCCTACAGCCTCCCGACTGTGAGGTGAGAGTTTCACCTCTAGTCTAGGCCACTGCATCACTCAGATTGCAATTTCCCATCTTGTTTAATTATTGGCTGCTTTGCACTAAGGAAAAAGAAAAACCAGCTTATGGTTGAGTCAATTCAAGGTTTGACGAACAATTGCTCTTCCTCGCATGTCCCAAGGACATTCTCACAGAATGTTACATCCATTGAGTGGTGTGTGCATCAGAGGTGGTAATTCAGCAGGTTCTGACTAGTTTTGGAGAACTGGTAGCAGAAATTTTGAGTTGTTCGAAGAACCAGCAAATCCCACCTCTGACTGGCCCTGTCCCCCATCTCTTCTCTGCCTCCCGAGTCCCAGCTGATTGGCTGGGTCTTCTTTGGTTGCCCTGCACAGGAGAACAGAGCTGGAAAGCAGGTTAGTGGGGTGAGGAGGGAATGGGGATTTTACAGTATCCTTCCCCTACCACACCCACCAAGCCACACTACGCCTACCAAGCCATGCCCACAGAACCGGTAGTAAAAAAAAATTTGAATCCCACCACTTGTGTGCATGTTATCCCTTCATAAAATCACCATCTTCTCTAGCTGTGTGGTGCAAAAATTAGTTCCTTCAAAGCACTAGATCACTGTCACTTGTGAACAGTTGATAAAAGCCAATCTGAGAAACCTCAATGGGTGCTTGAAGAAGAAAGAGAAGGGAAGGTGCTTGCCTACAAAGGGGGCTTATAAAACCACACAACTAGTAAGAATTTCACAGAATTGTGTAATGTTACTTCCTCTGATTGGTGCCAGTGCCAGTTATCCTAAGCCAAATCATTTTGCATCATCTAAAAATTGGACTTCTTTCTTTTGAACATATCTGATCTGGCTGAGGTTAATTGAAGTCCCCCTTTTTTTTTATTAATAAATGAAGAACTGAAATGGAGATATAGCGTGGATTATTTTAATAGAAATATTGGACCATTGAGAATACAAAAGTCTTAGCTTCCAATGACATAACAATATAACACAGGAAAGTGCAGGGGTATTAACAGTGATAGAGATTAATTTCCACTGCATTCCACTTCGAAATGAGATGGAGAATGATCTGGCTGATGCACCATAAGTGACAATAAGCATGCTGTCACCACAAATGTGGTAATGGTTTTAAATTTGGTTTTTAAATGGTTTTTAACTTTCTTAATTCCCTACTTTTTAATTTTTAATGCCAATTTATTTAACCCTTTTAATGTATTTTAAATTATTGTATTTATATTTATATGTTTTTATTTGGCTGTACACCGCCCCAAATCCTTAGGGAGAAGGGGCAGTATACAAATTTGAATAATAAATAAATAAATAAAGCAGAGGGGAGGAAGGCAATTTTTTTAGAGCCAGTGTGCCCAGCTCTTCTTGTGTGACAGGATAGCTAGAATAGCCATCCAGGTTTCTCCTAACCTAGTCTTCTCCAATCTACTGATCTTCAGAAGTGGAGTTCAGTGGCAGTATTAGTATCAACAAATCTGTAGGGCATTAGGTTTTTGGTGCTGGGTTTTCTGGCAGGTGTTTCATTATGCAAACATAGTAACACCATCAGCACTGATTATGTTATCTAGTAATGAAACATCTGCAAAAAAACAACCAAGTTGAAAGAGTGCCCAAGGATCCCTAATTTCAGCCTTAAACTACAGATATTCTCCTTTATTGGCATTAGGTTCTACCTTTGGAAATAGTATAAGAGCTGACCAAGAAAAGACAGAGATTTCTGTCTAGAATTTCATCTCAAAATTATTCTTAACACTAAAAGATGTGAGAGCACAGAAGAATCACTGCTTGAAAATGCATGTCACATACATGTTCCACAGCTGGTTTCACAAATTTCCTGGCCTGTTTGTGAAGCCTAGACACTACTGTCCCGTGTGCCTTCTCTTCCTTCCTTCTCCGCTGTCTCATGATTGACAGAGCTAGAAAGCTTTTCACATGTTGGTTTTCACATATTGGCAATCTTTTTTTTTTCAGCTGGCTCCAAAGGACACAAGAGACATCCTTCTGTCAGCTCTTAGTTCTGGATGTCTTCCCTCCCTACATCCAGAGCACCTCAGAGGGAACCTCATATTTCTGAAAATTGACTCTCAGCTATCCACACACACTCTTGCTTAAGAGTTTTTGCGAATCATGTCTGTTGGACTGTGATTCCCATCAATCCTTAGGCAGGTCGGCTGTGGGACAGGTTGGTGGAAGTGATGGGAACCACATTTGGAGGGGAAGTCTTGTTGTAGATCATGTTTATGAAGTGAGGGTTGTGCAATTATCCCATCTGAACAACACGATGGGACAGCTGTGCAAAATGTTGGCATTGCCACGTGATCATCACCAGCCAAGGTGGCTGAGGCTTTCTCAAAGTAGATTGAGAAATCTGCATCCTCTTAACAGTAGATCTAGTATAGACCTCTGGAAAAAAGTATGCTGCTTAGGAGAGTTACTCCACACAGCTAACATTGCATTGCCATGGCTGTCTTCTTGAGAGTTCTCACATTGTAACAGTCCTACATATTTTAATTGGCACTCTTGGTGCCATAGAAAACTTTCTAGTGTACTAGTCCATTAACCATAGTAATAAAATTGGAAAAGCCTTTAATTTGTAGGTCCACCCCACCCCCACCCCACCCCAGTTTTTAAGATTGGCTCTGCTATGCTCACATTCAATTGTGACACGTATTCACCTCCCTGCCATAAAGTTCTTGCCCAAACATGGAAAGGAAACCAAGGCCAACTCAACCTGTCTCCAGGACACAGAATCGAGTCTCCCGTCCTTAACACTTTGGAATACAAGGGTTTGTAGGAGGCTGATTGTCTCTCCCCTGCTCTCCCCATGGCTGCAAAGCCTCCGGTATGAGGCCATAACTGCCATCATCTGTCCCCCTTGGGCCAGATGCAATGGATTCCCCATCATAGAGTTGGTCCGAAGAATGGGAACCTGCACCACCACCACCATAGGGACCGCCATAGGGTACATTGGGCCTAGCCTTAGGGGGTGCCTTTGAAGCTGGGACATAGGTTCCTCCCCATTCCTTAGCAGTTGGGATGTAGGGGATACCAGGTTCCTTCCATGCTGGCCGTGGATGGCCATTAGGAGTGTTTTCTCTGATGGTAAAACCAGAAGGTGAACTTTCAGGAGTGCCGCCTTCGTGTTGTGCATCACCCCAAGGTTCATATGGTCTTGGTCCGCCATCCTGAGCAGGATTTCCAAAGTTAGGCCCCATTGGGTTGGCAGGCCACCAAGGTCTACTTGGCCTGCCAAACTGAAAGGGGCTGTCTTCTTGGGAATGGGGTGCGGAAGGCCTGCCACCCACTATCCGAGAGTCTCCCCCTTCAATGCTGTTGCCTCCCATTCCAGGTGGTGAGACGTCTGGTTTGAGAATCCCATTTGGGAAAGAGCACCCCTCCACCCCTGGGGGCAGGGGCTGAAGGTCCTCCCCAAAGACCGTGTCAACACATCTGGAGGCTATGCCTAGAAAGAGACACAAAAAAAGACAAAAGTTGCCGCTGAGTCCTTGGCTGAGGTTCACCATGGTACCCCCCCGCCACTTCCAGCAGGTGCCACAAGAAGGCACACAATATCTTTATTATTAATATTAATATTGGCTACAATAAGAATCTTTCAAACCTGTGCTATCTCCCTCCCACCCACCCCCACCTACTCAACATTATTATATGAACTAGGGAGGTGTTTGCCTGAGTTGCTTATGCCTGCAGTACTTTCTTCTTGTTTTGGACTTAAACCATAACAGATAACAGATCATCAGAGTTAGAAGAGATCTTATAGGTCATCTAGTCCAATCCCCCGCCCAAACGGAAGACCCTACACCATTTCTGACAAATGGCAGTTCAATCTCTTCTTGAAAGTCTCAAGAGATGACGCTCTCACAACTTCCAAGGGCAAGCTGTTCCATTGGTTGATGGTTCTCACTGTCAGAAAGTTTCTCCTTATTTCCAGGTTGAATCTCTCCTTGTTCAGTTTCCATCCATTATTCCTGGTCTGGCCTACAGGTGCTTTAGAAAATAGCTTGACCCCTTTCTCTCTGTGGCAGCCCCTCAAATATTGGAAGACTGCTATCACGTCTCCCTGATGCTTCTCTTCACTAGACTAGCCATGCCTAGTTCCTGTAATCATTCTTCATGTGTTTTTAGTCTCCAGTCCCCTAATCATTTCCCCCTTTTTGCTTTGATAATGGATCTGGCCTATCTCTGCCAAGATCACCTTCCTTAGTGTCTACATCTCCTCCATGTTTACCAACAACAAGTGGGAGGCAAGATGGGCTGAGAGCAGCGGTGGGATTCAAATTTTTTTACTACTGGTTCTGTGGGCGTGGCTTGGTGGGTGTGGCAGGTGAAGGATATTGTAAAATCTCCAGTCAGAAGTGGTATTTGCCGGTTCTCCGAGCTACTCAAAATTTCCACTACCGGTTCTCCAGAACTGGTCAGAACCTGCTGAATACCACCTGTAGCTGAGAGAACATGACTGGTCCAAGTCCCCCAGGGTGTTTCTCCAAAAGGGAAGTCTAGAACGTGGATTTCCTTCTCCTAGTCCAGGCGTGTCCAAACTTCTGAGGGTCACATTGGGACATTTTGCAAATATTTGAGGGCCAGGGGGAAAAAAATCAATGTTATAAATGAGCAAATAAGATTTGCTCCTCTTCCCCATCCCCCTCACAGGCAAGGAAGTAACCCACCAGTCAGCTCCATCTTCCTTGTCCTAAGCCACTTTAAATGGGGCTTTCTTTGGAGGGGGAGATGGGGCAAGGAAGGCTCCAAGGGAGCACTTGGGAGGAGCTGGTGGGCCAGAAGGAACCTTCCGGAAGGCTGGATTTAACTCTCAGGCTGTAGTTTGGAGTCCTATCCAATCCTTTCACCACACCACCAGATGGGCTCTCACATAATGCATCTCTCATAAACAGTGCCATCAAGACACCTTCATATTTTTGTTTGTTTTGCTGCTGACTGAAACCTAGAAATTGGCAAAAGTCCATCTGTCCTTTTGTCAAAAGAAAGGTGTGGAAACAGCTGCAACCAAGAGCCCCCATCTGCCAGTGTCACAACTGCTAATGAGCTCAATCCTGCCTTTCTGCCTCAGGCATGTCCCCAAAATTTCACGGATTATGTTTCTCCTTGTCAAGCTCCAGAAAAGTCAGGTTCCAGGAATGCCAACTCCCTATGATAGCCTGCAAAAATTGAAGCAGATGTAGGGTTCCACCTGGAATCTGCAACCTGCAACGGTGAAAACAAGAGGCAGATGTGGATTGTGGATTGTGTCTAGGAAGGGAGAGGTGATGTGATAGACTAAAATGAAGTGGCAGTTTCCCAGGAAGTGGGGAGCACATTCCAAAGGGGTGTGTGTGAGAGACAAGATGCAACACCGTGCAGAGCTAGATGAGATACAGATGAAGAAATGTAGGATAGTCACTCCCTAAAAATTTTCAACACATATCCTTAGGCTTAGAGTAGTATAGCTTTTAGTATACAGTAGTATAGCTATAATAATTCTGTCTATATTTATTCAGTCATTCATTCATATCTCGCCTGCATTACTTTTACAAATAACTCAAGGCAGTCAACATATTCAACACATCTTCTTCCTCCTATTTTCCCCATAGCAACAACTCTGTGAGGTAAATTGAGCTGAAAGAAACTGACTGGCCCAAGGTCACCCAGCTGGCTTTCATGGCTAAGACGGGACTTGAACTCACAGCCTCCTGCTTTCTAGCCTGGTGCCTTAACTATATGGTATGAACAATAGTAAACTTTGGCTCAATTGTTCTATATTGTTCTTGGGTTGGGCCTGAGAACAGATAGTTTCTCTGGCAATTTACCACTTGATACAGCTCTCAGGTTTCTAGGTCTCTCCACCCATCCCCATTCTCCATTCTAGGGCATAAGCTAATTATTTGTTATGATGCTGTTACATATTCTAAACTAATCAGTAAACAACTGGTAAAATGCTATGAACCTTGGTATAAATAATGTGCATATATCATACAATCCAGGTTTTTATCCTTTGGTTTCTCTTCTCCCTCCTAGGCCAATCTACGTGCCATTTCACGGCTTACTTCTCAGTCAACCTATTTCCTTCTTAAAAGGAGATTTAGTCAACAGGATCTTCAGAATGCAGTTTGTAGATTGGCTGCCATGGAAACGGGGGGGGGGTGACATTTGGGGTGGGGGAGTGAGCTGGTGTGAAGTGTTCCCATGAGAATTGGAAGGGAGGTTTGCTATCCATCAAGGGAATGAAGTTCTTTGGACTTTTCCAAGGCCATTTGTGCTAGGCCTCTGGAGGCATCCAGCATCTGCTGAAGAGGTTTCCCTTAACATCATATTGGACGCTAATTGGTCTTTATGGGTTGGACCCTGAGGGGTGACTTTCAAAGTGTAACTTTCATGTGGATTTTACTCAGACCTTGCCTTGCTTCTGCTACTATCAGTTCTTTCTTAGTAAAAATACTTTTTCTTTAAATCTATGGAGTTGGGGGTTTTCTTTTTTAAGATGTGAACGGAAGCAAACCTGACAGCTATTCTGGATAGAAATAGAAATAATGAGAATAGAGTAGAATAGAATATAGAATAGAATAGTAGAATAGAATATAGAATAATAGAATGGAATGGAATGGAGAGAAGAAGGGAAGGGAAGAGAAGGAGAAGAGAAGAGAAGAGAAGAGAAGAGAAGAGAAGAGAAGAGAAGAGAAGAGAAGAGAAGAGAAGAGAAGAGAGGGATGGGATGGAATAGGGAAAGAATAAAATAGAAAAGGGGAAGAATAGAGTAGAGCAGAATAGAGTAGAATAGAATAGCGAAAGAATAGAATTAGATTAGAATAGAATAGAATAGAATAGAATAGAATAGAATAGAATAGAATAGAATAGAATAGAATAGAATAGAATACTTTATTGGTCAAGTGTGATTGGACACACAAGGAATTTGTCTCCGGTGTATAAGCTCTCAAAATACATACTGTATAAACAGCAAGTGATAGGTCATAAATCATAGTTACAATCATTAGTCATGTTACAAACTACAACTGATAAATCATAAGAAATCAATAGGAGAAGATAGTAGGAAAGATGAGAAGATAAGAAAAGATGAGAAATGAGACAGTGCTGTGGGAATTAAGTGTTCAGCAGAGTGATGACCCGGGGTGGGGGGGGATTATCTTTGTTATCTTTAGTTGTTTTGGCATGCAATGCTCTATAGTGGAGTCCTGAGGGGGAAAGTTGAAGTAGATTAATTAGCACTTCAGAAGTTGCTATGTACAGAATTAACCCATTTCTCCATCCTGCCCAATATTTTCATGCAATTCTCTAGAATTTCAACCAGATTTTTTCCAACTGGTTGGTAGTACCTGGTCATACTGGGATTTCAACCTAGTATCTTCTAAGGCCAAAACAATGATACAACGACCTTTCAAACTGACTTAATAATGCAGTACTATCTTTTAATTAAAGGTAGTCAGGAAGCAATTTATATATATTTTTCAATCATATCCAATTCTCTATTTTTTTTCATATACTCCTATTCTAATCACTTGACCATCGTTGAATGTAACACAACTTACTTTTGGTTTCTGTTAATTCTATTTTACAGGTGGGAAAAGTACAACTTGAAAAAGAGCACCCTTGACACAATGCAGATTCAACTTTTGAATCCATTTTAGTCTTCGTCTAAAGTTGATGGAACCAGCTGAACATCTCAAGACCTGTTACTTCCTGGCTCCTTTCTTAGCCCAGAAAGGATACACAGAGCAAAGCGGATGCACTATTTACAAAGAGTTGTAAAGTATAGCTTAGACATCACTTACACTTTTAGTCCTAAAGAGCAAATTCAGAATTATGGAGATATTGCACAGCTTTTTACAAAATATTCCCACATCTGAGTCATAAACATCTAGATGCCCACTAGTGATCATCTAAATGTATCCTGGATCTGGTAATATTATGCTAACAGAAATGGCAAAGAATTTCTTGGCACCTTAAAGACAAACAACTCTCTTAAATGTTGGCAGTCCATCATTTGCCCAAGGCCTAAATAAAAGGGATGGGGTGGGGTCAAAGGAGTCATTAAGAATAACAGGGATGGCGCAGATTTAACAATGATTTGATAAATATCCATTCCTGAAGAGGATGGATCCATTCCCATCATCCCCGACATACCTTGCAAATGGAAACTCAGGATTAAAGCCAAAAGCAGCGGCATCATGCCAGGATGGGACTTGCAGTTCATGCTGAAGGACCCCAAAGATCAACACATCTGCTTCCAGTGCCTCTCCCTACTTTAGGACAATAGAAGATTGTGTCACCTCCTCTGCACTTGAGGTTTTATATCTCTGGAACTTTATCCTGCCCTGCCCCAAGGATAAGGCGGGAACAGCCTAAATTGCAGCTGGATTGGGAGTCTGCTTTGCACATACTGTGTCACAGCAGCTCGGACCTCAGATAACAGCCCAGCCATCAATGCACCACTGCAAACTGGGTGGACTTGATGTTTGGACAAAGAAATGGGGAGAACCATGTGTGATCCAGCCAGCGTGAGATGAAGGGCAGAACAAAAGGAAGCGGTGTATTCAGACAACAGAAATGGGACTGGGCAACCAAAGTACAATATGTGGAACTGAAATAGTCATCAGTGCTGAATAACAGAATTGGAAGGGACCGTGACAACCCTCTGCTCAAGCAGGAAACCCTATACCAGTGGTCGGCAAGCTGCGGCTCGCGAGCCACATGCGGCTCTTTACACACTTTAATGCGGCTCTTCTGTGTGCCGGGCGCCCGCTCCCCTCCCTCCTCTCGGGCGGCCGCCCCAGGAGTCAGGACTCTGCAGCTAGCCTCTGTCAGTGCGCGCCCTGTGTGCAGCCCCGGCGGCCGGCTCCACACAGCTCCAGTTGGGTCATGTGGTATAAAGGGGGGTGACTTTCTGTGTAGCGCCACAGCGGCGAGGCAGCATCCTCTCTCTGTCTGCCGCCCTCAGAAGAAGACTGCGCCTCCCAAATCAGCAGCGTGTCATCCGGTAGGTGTAGCAATGGCCTGGCCTGCCTGCGTCTGGGGACTCAATTTCTGTGACAGAAAAAGGAAGGGTTGGGGGGGAATGGAGGGTGGGAGGGGATGAATATGAACTATATGCCTCTGGAACTTGTAAATGAGAGATGTGGGCAGGGCCAGGGAGAGACAAATGAAAGGGGTGACTGATGGCCATCATGGAGGGGGGGGATGATTATGAATTATGTACTCATATGTATTTTCGGTTTTAAAAATGTGGCTCTCAAAATAAATTTCAATCGTGGTTTTGGCGAGATTTGGCTCAGTTGAAAAAAAAGGTTGCCCACCACTGCCCTATACCAGTGGTGGCTAACCTTCTTCAGTTCCCGTGCTGATGGATTTCAAAGACCAGTCATTGTGCAGGGTGCCAAGATGTCTGACTGCTTGGGCAGTGTTTATTCCTTTTATATGGTTCTTTACAAGCAGCAAAAGGCAACATAGATACAGCATTACGATTGGTGAAACCCCCCCAACCAATCCTTAAGAATAGTGGTGTTGTTAGTAAGGTGAGATCATTGCACCAGTCTGGGACTTACCAGACAGGGAGTGAGATCATGCAAAGAGCAAAGAGGCCCACGTAGGTATTAGGCACAGCAGTATGCTGCGTGCGCCATCTACAGGATGTCTATTGCTACTACACTGTGCCAATAACTGCACGCCCTCACTTGCATGTGCTCACATACCAACACCCAGAAGGCAATGCGTGCTGGGGCCCCCCATGCCCCCTGCGCATGTGCACATGACCTCCCCTTGTACACCATGCATCTGCATATGTGCATGCGATTTCCCCCTCACATGCCAGATGTCTGCATGCACACGCAATCCCCTCATGCACAACACGTCCCTGCGCATGCACACACATCTCCCGTGCACTCCCCCTCTGCCCCCTGCGCTGTTGTTTCTCTCCTTGATTAGTTTCCATCCGTTTCTTGTCCTACCCTCAGATGCTTCAGAGAACAGAGTGATTCCCCTTCTTTTTTGTGGCAGTCCTTCAAATATTGGAACCCCTGGTTCTTCTTTTCACTGGACTAAGCATTCCTGCAACCAACTTCGTAGGTTTTAGCCTCCAGTGCCTTAATCCTCTTTGTTGCTCTTTGCTCTCTTTCTGATTATTGGCTTATGTGGGATTTGCATGATGAGGCTGGGGAAGGGGGTGAAAAAGCAGCAGGAAGAAAGACATTAGGTGGCACCTTTGCTTGGAAAGAGAAGGAATGTGACTTGACAACCTGAAAGGAAGGGCAACTGATTGTCCTTTGTAGGACGGTCATTACACTACAGGTAATCCTCCACTTCTGATAGTAATGAAGCCTGCCCATCATAGTTGCAAGCCGTGACGATTCTAAAAAAAATGTTAAAAAATGACCAACCTAATTTTATGACTTTATGGTAGTTGTTAAGTAAACACCATGGTTGTTAAGCATACAATAGTTTACTGTCAAAAAGGTTTTGCTAAAAACCAGACGAGCCTCTAGGAAACTGTGAATAGCCATAAATGCAGCCATCTTGCCATATGCCTGAAGTGATCGCGAGGGGCAGGGAAGGAGGTGACTGCCTGAACCTCGAATCTGAGTGGTAGCCTCAAGATAGGTCTGCTGTAACTTTGAACAGGCACTAAATAATTTGAGGACCAGCTGCATTCTTCTTATGTCGAGGCTGTGCTTTTAATGGTAGTTATATCATTAGGGGGGGAAATGTTATTTGTCAAGCTAGAGTTTTTCTGCAAGAAAAGGGCTTGCTTGGTGCACAGTTGTAAAACCCAGTCAGAAAGGAACAAAATTGCCACCATTCAGGGTCCTCAACCTCCAAGCCGGACAAGAAGAGATGTTGCAGTTGATGGTATTGAAAGCTGCTGTGAGATCTAATGGAATTATTGCAGACTTAAACATCCATCAATTCCTGCCATGAGATACCCATGTATTTAATTTAGTCCTATTCCCAAAGCTGAAACCTGATTGCCATTGGCCCCAGGTAATCCATTACTTCCAAAATTCTTTGCCATTTTCACTTCATAGTGTTATTTTTTTTCCCTGTTTTACAAAACAATTCTCTTATTAACAGTTTTCTGTGACGGGTTTTCAGTTCCTGGTCCAAAACTTGGAAACAAATTTTAACTGTCCCCATTTCAAAGACAGGGAAACAATAATTGCTCAAAACTGTCCAGAAGCTCTCAACTCTTTTTTTAAATCCAAGTTAAAGTGCTAAGCAGCCATTTTTGAGCTGGCAAAAAAGTACACTGGTATTTAATTTGCTGCCATCCTTGTCTGTCTTTGTGGCCACAGGCTGCCAAATTGTGGTGTCTTTATTTACTGCATGTAGACACCTTAAAAGATGGATTGGATAGATTTTGATCCATCCCACTAACTGTTTGGGGAAAATTCCATTCTTTAATGTTGGATTTCTGTGTGGAAGAAGTGATTTTTGGTATATGGATTGACCAGCAGGTTTTGATATTTATGTTCATAAAAGAGTCTACCAGCTGATTCTGGAATGGCACTCTCCTGAAATAACACAACATGGGACCAATGATCATAAACAGATACCCAAAAGAGCACTACATTTATGTTCAAGTCAAGTGCAACTTGAGACACAGTTTGGTATAGTGGTTAAAATGCTGGCCTAGAATCTAGGAGACTGAGTTCTAGTACCGCTTTAGATAGTAGTGGGATTCAAAAAAAATTTCTACCAGTTCTGTGGGTGTGGCTTGGTGGGTGTGGCAGGGGAAGGTTACTGCAAAATCCTCATTCCCTCCACACCCCACTAACCTGCTTTCCAGCTCCGTTCTCCTGGGCAGGGCAACCAAAGAGGACCCAGCCAATCAGCTGCGACTCGGGAGGCAGAAAATAGATGGGGGCAGGGCCAGTTAGAGGTGGTATTTGCCGGTTCTCTGAACTACTCAAAATTTCTGCTAGTGGCCCTCCAGAACTGGTCAGAACCTGTTGAATGCCACCTCTGAAGAGGTGCTACCCTTTGAGTCATCTGACTGATACTGACCAATTGACTGATGAAGTAGTCCTGATTGCACCCAGAGCAAAATTAACTTTGGCTTGCTTAAAAGGAAAAACACAGTACAGGTAAATCTTCAACTTAAAACTATTCGTTTAGTGACCATTTGATTTTACAACAGCACTGAGCAAAATAACAGATAACAGATAATCAGAGTTGGAAGGGACCTTGTAGGTCATCTAGTCCAACCCCTCGCCCAAGTGGGAGATCCTACACCATTTCTGACAAATGGCAGTCCAATCTCTTCTTGAAAGTCTCAAATGACTCATGACTGTTTTTCCCACTTATGACCTGTAATCCTGTAATCAAAATTTGGTCCTGTAATCAAAATTTGGACACTTAGCAACTGGCAAGTATGTATATAGGAGGGTTGTGGTATCTTGGGGGCCTTGTGATCACTTTTTGCAAACATCTGTCAGTGGAGAAGCCAAATTCACTTAGCAACCGTATTACTAACTGAATACCTGCGGTGACTCATTTAACAACTGTAGCAAGAACAGTCGTAAAAAAGGGCAAAAACCACTTAACACAATGGAATTCTTGGGCTCCATTTTGGTCAAGGACTGCCTATATTTTCTCACCCACAGTAATAATTTGGATTGTAAGTCTTCAAAGCCGAGACCAATAAATACAACTTTTATTTTATTACAACTGGGTATGTACACCAGACACCAGACTGCAAAAAATGTATCTCGGGGCCCAATGTCACATGCCAGCATCCTTCTTCAGTCCCCAAAGGTAACTCAGAGTGGATGGGAACCAAATTGTAAGCTTTCCCCCCCACCTCCCCATTTTGGGGTGTGTGGAGGCTAATAGATCAGCCTGTCCTACTTCTGGAATTCGGTCCTTGCTGCACAAAATCTAATAAGACTTCCAAACCAAAGGAAGTTACACACTTATGATGGACAATAATGGATATTATAATTATTACTTTCATGCCTTCCTCAACTCCAAATTAATTAAATCATTGATCTCATCCAACTGTGCTATGATCTAAATACCGTAGTGATTTCATCACTGAATACTAATGAAAGACTGAAAGCACCGAGGAAAGGAAAAAGAAGCCTTGCCCTTTAAGGAATAGGCAAAGTTCTTTCCTTTTGTGGATTCAAATTTCCCGGCTGGGAGGCTTTAATGCAAAATGATTGGTCAGCTGCGTTGAAAGTCAGAATCGGTTTATTAATAGGAAGGCAGATAAGAAGAAATCTCACAGCGTTCCTAGGATTAATAAGTGAGCAGGAAAACCTCTCTTATACACTTCAGGTTCTTTGATTTGTAAATGAAGTCTTTGATTTGTGTGTGTTGAATTCCTGTCTCTCTGAGATTGGGATCTCTTCCTGGGATCTTAGTAGGAGTAATTGTTTTATAGTCCAATCCCTGTTTTTCCCTGATCCTTTGTAGCTATCAGTTTGCACCTGGTTGCAATATCCCGAGGTTCTTGTTATGCTGTTTGCTTTTCACAAGTTTTTTTTGTAGCTTGCTATCTATTTGATTTCTATGGGAAAGGATCCTAGCTAGTTTGTAGGATTTTTTTCTCTGTATCTCATGCCTGTAATTTTCTCCTTCCTTTGTTGTGAAAAGTAAGCTGGCTCCAGCTATTTTAATAGCCCTACTTGACAAAGGGTGGGAGCTGAATGAGCTGACCCTGCTTGTGTTTTCACCTTTTCCTTTCTTTCCTTCCCCTTCTAATGTTTTCCTAGAAGAGAGGGGAATCATAACTTCCAACAGCACTATAGGTTGCACTGTAGAAATTGGGGAAAGAATTTTCCATTGCTATATTTTCCCTAATTAAGCAAGAAATCATTACTAGTCAGAATCTCATGGACATGTCCAGGCCTTGATATCTATTTCATCCATCTAATGGGAAAGGGAAAGTATTTAAGTAGAACGTGGAAATATGGACAAGGAAAAAAGCAAAGTAACTCATCAATCTTTTTTCCTTGCTTTGTCCTTTTCCATATTTCCATCTGAACAAATTTGTGAAGAGAGGAGTGCATTGGACTTTTGGATCCCATCTCTTTCCAAAAAGAGGAGGAAGGGTCATTGGTACTCTCTGAGCTTGGTTATTTTCTTGCGGATATTTCATTACTCAAACTAGGTAACATCATCAGTGCTAGAAGGAGGATTGGTGAATGTTCACAACTTGTGCGAGACACAAATTCTCAACTGGGGGAAAAAAAAGACTTGATAGTTTCATACAAAGGATCACTCTTTAAGGCTGCTCAATTGTTAAAACACTGCACAGCTTCCACCCCGACACTGCTGGGCCAAAAAACTTGTTTGCCACACCCACACACATCATTCCAGATAAACACTGATAAAAACGGAAAAAGGAATATGATTTATCCTGGTAGTGTATTCATCCTTAGATATGTGCCTGAAGGAAAATTATGAGTCAAAAATAATGTTTAAATAAAGGTCTGTAGATAGTGAAGTAGAAATATGGAGGTGGAAAAATCAAGGTAGAATGGAGGCTGAGCACTGGACAGGTAATCTAGATAATAGATTGTTTGAGCGGTTTGTCACAAACACGAAAAGCAAGAGGCTTTGACTTGATAGGGAGACATGATAGCGGTCTTCCAATATTAGAGAAGCTGCCACAGGGAGGAAGGGGTCAAGCTAAAGCGCCCAAAGGCCAGACAAGGAATAATGGACGGAAGCTGAACAAGGAGAGATTTAACCTGGAAATAAGGAGAAACTTTCTGACAGTGAGAACAATCAACCCATGGAACACCTTGCCCTCAGAAGTTGTGGAGCGCCATCACTTGAGACTTTCAAGAAGAGATTGGACTGCTATCTGTCAGAAATGGTATAGGGTCTCCCGTTGGGCAGGCGGTTGGACTAGATGACCTACAAGGTCCCTTCCAACTTTGATTATCTGTTATCTGTCCTCAACAATCAAGTTGTAATATTGCTTTCTCTTCCATAGTGACTATACTTCCAGAGCATTTAGCAATGAAAACATGGTCCAACATCTCTTGAGATGGGGTTCAGAAATATCTTTGCTTGTTTTGTAATTCCATCCACTTCCACAGTTAATTTATTTGTTAGCTTTGCTGGCTGAGGAACTCTGGGAGTTAAAATCCACAAGTCTGAAAGTTGGCAAGGTTGGAGACCCCTGATCTATACCATGCCTTTTCCAATGAAAAACTTTATATGAGAAGATTATCTGGGTAGACTCCATAGGATGTTAACAGAATAACAGAGTTGGAAGGGACCTTGGAGATCTTCTAGGCCAACTCCCTGCTCAAGGCTTAAAAAAGACATTGAGACTCTAGTAAGAGTGCAGAGAAGAGCAAAAAAAGATGATTAGGGGACTGGAGGCTAAAACATATGAAGAACGGTTGCTGGAACTGGGTATGTCTAGTTTAATGAAAAGAAGGACTAGGGGAGACATGATAGCAGTATTCCAATATTTGAGGGGCTGCCACAAAGAAGAGGGAGTCAAGCTATTCTCCAAAGCACCTGGAGGGCAGGACAAGAAGCAATGGGTGGAAACTAATCGAGGAGAGAAGCAATTTAAAACTAAGGAGAAATTTTCTGACAGAACAATTGATCAGTGGAATAAGTTGCTTCCAGAAATTGTGAGTGCTCCAACACTGGAAGTTTTTAAAAAGATGTTGGATAACCATTTGTCTGAAGTGGTGTAGGGTTTCCTGCCTAGGGAGGGAGTTGGACTAGAAGACCTCCAAGGTCCCTTCCAACTCTGTTATTCTATTCTGTTCTAAGCAAAAGACCCTATATCATTCCAGAAAAACAGTTGTCCAATCTCTTCTTAAAAACTTCCAGTGTTGCAGCATTCACAACTTCTGGAGGCAAGTCGTTCCACTGATTGATTGTTCTGTCAGGGAATTTCTGTTTAGTTCTAGGTTCTCTCCTTGATTAGTTTCCACCCATTACTTCTTGTCCTGCCCTCCAGGTGCTTTGGAGAATAGCTTGGCTCCCTCTTCTTTGTGGCAACTCCTGAGATATTGGAAGACTGCTATTGTGTCACCCCTAGTCCTTCTTTTCATTAAATTAGACATACCCAATTCCAGAGTAGCACTAATGGTGTTATCTAGTTTGGGTAATAAAATGTCACAAAAAAACAACCAAGCTCCAAAGAGAGCACCAAGGATCTCTCATTTCAATCCTGAGCTACAAATATTCTCCCTTATTGGTATCACTAAGGATGCTTTGGGAACTGCATCAGGTCTAGCTGCTTCTTAACCTGATGCTTCTAGGAGTGTTGAGACGGTGGCCCCAAAATTCCTCTCCAAATCTTAAGAGTTGTATCTGCAGTTATATCCCCAGATTGGGCCAAAGAAACATTCCAGAGTCATGCAAACAGACTTCTCCCAAACAGATAAAATATTGCTAAGGCTCCAGAACATGTGCTTGGGGTTCAAGCTTCCTGCTCTATAAACCCAAGCTATTTCCTCTTAGCTAATGAGCCCTAATTAAAGTATATTGAGCAATGTGTTTTGAGTTCCTCGGACAAAAAGAGTTAACAGATAACAGATAATCAGAGTTGGAAGGGACCGTATAGGTCATCTAGTCCAACCCCCCGCCCAAGTAGGAGACCTTACACCATTTCTGACAAATGGCAGTCCAATCTCTTCTTGAAAGTCTCAAGTGATGGCGCTCCCACAACTTCCGAGGGCAAGCTGTTCCATGGGTTGATTGTTCTCACTGCCAGAAAGTTTCTCCTTATTTCCAGGTTGAATTTCTCGTTGTTCAGTTTCCATCCATTATTCCTTGTCTGGCCTACAGGCACTTTAGAAAATAGCTTTCTCCCCTTCCTCTTTGTGCCAGCCCCTCAAATATTGGAAGACCGCTATCATGTCTCCCCTGGTCCTTCTCTTCACTAGACTAGCCATGCCCAGTTCCTGTACCCGTTCTTCATATGCCTTAGTCTCCAGTCCCCTAATCATCCTGGTTGCTCTTCTCTGTACTTTTTTTAGAGTCTCAACATCTTTTTTATAATGTGGTCACCAAAACTGGATGCAGTACTCTAGGTGTGGTCTTACTAAGAATTACTGAAGGGGTTGGCACAGTTGCTAACAACAATGAAGCCTTTATATTTGACTATGCTTCTATTACTCTGATCCTCATTTTTAATTTTTAGGGTAGCAATCACCATTAAACGCTGACATGAAACTGTGAACTTACTTCCAGATAAACAATGCAGCTTGGCAGGACACTGCCCAAAAGATTGGAGGCAACAAGGAAGAAAAATATTTTGAGGCTATAATTCAGAAGATTTGTCCCTATATTGTTGCCTCAGAAAGCCAAACCAAACTGCCTTACAGTAGAGTTGCTCAGACTTGGTAACTTTTTTAAAATAATTGTTTTAGAGCAGGGGTGTCAAACCTGATTTCATTGAGGGCCACATCAGAGTTTTGTTTGACCTCAGGGGAGCTGGGGGCAGGGACAAGGCCAGTGTGGGCATGGCTAGCTCAATGTCACTACTGTGGGAGCATCTATGGGGGCCTAGGTAGAGCTGAGGGGGTTCCTCCTGCAGCCGTCTGGCAGCAAAAATGGAGGTGGGCCAGATGCGGTCCTCCCAAGCTCTGTTTTCGCTGGCAGAGGCACTGCAGTCAGGTCCTTCGCTGCTTCCAGAGCAGCCCCATTGGCCAGATCTAAGCACCACATGGGCCAGATCCAGCCCACGGGCCTTGAGTTTGATACTCCTGCTTTATAGCCACAAAACATACCATTACGATTGTAAGCAGGGGTGGGATTCAATTTTTTTAACAACCAGTTCTGTGGGCTTGGCTTTGGTGGGCGTAGCTTGGTGATCATGTGACTGGCTGGGTGTGGCCAACTCAACATCACTCACATCGAGGCACGCATCTCTTCACCTGGCCTCTCATGACTGTGGGGATGCTGCAACAGTTGTAAGTGTGAAAAATGGTCATAAGTCACTTTTTTCAGTGCCATGGTAACTTTGAATGGTCACTCCACACAAGCGAAGTACCAGCAAAGGAGGGGAAAAAACTCCAGAGAAGTTCCTGAGACAGGAAGTCTAGTCCTGCCAAGAATGTAATAAGGGTTAACAGAGAGGCAGTTTCTGTAAGCAACACCAGAATATTTCCTTCCTGCCTTCCTTACAGGATTAGGCCAGTAATTTCTTCTCACACCGGTTCTCCAAACTGCTTAGAATGTTAGCAAGCAGTTCTAGCAAATAGGTGCGAACTGGTGGAATCCCACCCCTGATTGTAAGTCATTATAAGTTAAGGACAAGTAGTCCATTATATGTTGCGGATAAGTAGTCCTCAACTTATAATCAAAAATTTTAGCAAAAGGTTCTCTGCCCGGTTGCTGGGTGGGCATAGCCGTGATGGGTGTAGCCTAGTCAGTCTCCTGCACCTGGGGTGTGTGTGTGTGTGTGTGGGGGGGTGTTTTTGCCCTTCCCAGGCTCTGGAGGCTTTCCTTGAGCCTCTGCGAGTGCGAAAACAGCCTCTCCAGGCTCAGGAGGCTCTCTGGAAACTACAAACAGGCCCATTTCTGGCCTTCCCGAACTTCCCGGAGGCCCATTCTGCCGAGCTTCTGCACATGCCCTGAACTTACCTGCATCCAAAATGGGTCGCATGGATACTCCTGGGAGGGGAGGGGAAGGGAAGGGAGGGGAGGGGTGGGCAGGGCCAGCCAGGAGTGGGATTTGGGGGTTCTCCAAACCGCACAAAATCTTAGCTAGAGGCTCTCCCGAACCCCCAGCATCTCACCCCTGCTTATAATGACTTAGAACTAGAGGTGGTCTTCAGCAGGTTCTGACCAGTTCTGGAGAACCAGTAGCGTAAATTTTGAGTAGTTCGGAAAAACCAGCAAATCCCACCTCTGACTGTAGATTTTACAGTATCCTTCCCCTGCCACGCCCACCAAGCCACGCCCACAGAACCGGTAGTAAAAAAAAAGTGAAATCCCACCTCTGCTTAGAACCATAATTCTGAGTTCAATTCCAGTAATAAATCAAGAATTTCCTCTTTTGATTGTCGTCACCAGGGAGGGTAACGGTTCATTTGGTTTTAAATTTGGGCTTTTACTTTTCTGTAAGTGTAGGTGAGTTTGGTGTTGGTCTAAACTTTCTTAATAAATCAATAGCATAAAAGGTAAATACCAAATGGCAAGACCAGGAACACGGGCAGGGATGTAGCTACGCTGCAGGGAGCAGAGGAGGTAAGCAGCGATCAACTATGAAGAAGGTTCACAAAGAGGGTGTCTTATCTAGGGGTGTCTGAGGTAGGGGCCCAGGAGGCCACCAGAGACAACAACCATACTTCCACCCCTGCTCTGGAGTCACAACTAATGCCACACTCAAAGCGCAGGAGGCACATTTCAGAGAAGGGAATCCACCCTTCCCGTTGCCATTAGATGCCAACTTCATCAGCCTGAGATCTGGCATGGCCTGAAGTCAGGGATGATGGAACTTCCAGTGGAGAATCAGAGATGTTCTGTGTCTAATATA
The DNA here is from genome assembly GCA_023653725.1 of Bungarus multicinctus. Lineage (NCBI taxonomy): Eukaryota > Metazoa > Chordata > Lepidosauria > Squamata > Elapidae > Bungarus > Bungarus multicinctus. Next base: position 30,575,135 of record CM042834.1, read on the forward strand.
TGCAGGTATTTATTCCTCTGTTTACAGGATATTTATATGTATTTGCATACTGTATGTATTCAATTTCTGTAGCCGCCCGTCATAACCATCTCAACTCTGGGCGGCTTAATGTTCCTAAACGATTAAAAACAATTTTAAGAAGGATTTAAAACAATAAAAACATCCCAAATAAAGACATACAGCTGCCAGGATAGCTAACCAATTAACAATAAAGTCAAGAAACGAGGCCTTTGGCACATTCAGAGCTTCAGACTCCGGTACAGAGCCAAGTTTTTAAAACCTAACAAAAAGCCTGCAGGGTTGGGTCAGTTTTAATCTTGGGGTGGGGGAGAATATTTCACAGAGCAGGGGCTACAGCTTGAGAAGAACTGTCTCCTAGTCCCTGTCAGCCAACACTCTTTGGCGGATGGGATCTGCAGTAGGCCCATTGTGGTTGGCTCTGGCATACAAGATTGTCTATGGAATGGAATGGAATAGAATAGAATAGAATAGAATAGAATAGAATAGAATTAGAATAGAATTGGCCAAGAGTGATTGGACACAGAAGGAATTTGTCTCCGGTGTATAAGCTCTCAGGATACATAAAAGAAAAGATACATTCATTAAGAATCATAACATACAATACTTAATGATAGTCATAAGGTACAATCAACAATCAAATCATACTAGGAAACAGTCAATACTGTTGACCTCACCCCTTTCCTAAGAGGTCTGCAGGGGGTGTGCATAAGCACACCAACATGCCTACCATCCATGTTCTAAGGTTTCTTTTTATTCATGTCCATTTCATGTATTCATAATCATGTTTATACTTATACCTGTTATCTAATACTTGCTTGACAAAGAAAATAAATATAAATAAATACAACTTTGTCTTCCAGACAATAACGGATTTCAAATGAAATGAACCTTGAAAGATTAATCTGCATTTCCTGGCTTTACTGGATTAATTAATTAACTAATTCATGCATTCACTCATTCATTTATTGATTTATGGTTTGTAGAGCTGTCATTTTCCAATTGATTTCAGTGGAAAAGAGTTAAGCACCAAATGGACTTTGAAAAACATACAGCAGTTCAGTCCTTCCTGTGTCTGCTTGGAAAAGTCCCACTGAGTTCAAAGCAATTTTTCTACCCTTCTTTTGATTTGGTATTGCCTTTGCCAAGAGTTGTAGGGATGAGGATGAGGATGCTGTTATCCATTCAGTCAAATCAGACTCTTGGTGATTCTATGGGCCAGGTCTGTCCACTTCTTCCAATCTTGCACTATTTCTTTGAATTTATCTATGCTCGGATTGGTGTCAAACTTTTGTAGGAATAAAGCAATCCCTCATCTACCCCTGCCAGACTGGGAAGAATTTTCAAAACCACTTGGGGTTTCAGTGGATGTACTGGACTGCAATCCCATCCTCCACAGCCAGCATTGTCAGTATCTAATGGGGAAAAGATTGTACTGACCATTTTTGCTCCTATAGGCTGTGGTGACCCCTCTTGATTCCAAAATGCTTCCAGGCTGATAACAGAAAATTGGTGTTGCTCCCCACTGCCTAAAAAATATAGCACCAAATATACAGATAATCCTTGACTTACCATCGTAATTTAGCCTGGCAATTATAGATGTAAGTCATGACCGTGGGTGACCACATAACTGGACCCATTTTACAACCTTCTTCGTGGTGATTGTTAATGGGGCGGTCATTAAATGAACCCATTGTTTACTATGGTCTGGTTTTTGCTGGAAACCGGAAATTAAATGCTAGTTTCCAACAAAAACATTATAAATCACACTCATGTAACCACAGGGCACTACAAACAGTTGTAAATGTTTGAGAAGAGCAAAGAAGATGATTAGGGGACTGGAGGCTAAAACATATAAAGAACAGTTGCTGGAAGTGGGTATGTCTAGTCTGACGAAAAGAAGGACCAGGGATATAACATAATAGCAGTGTTCCAATATCTCAGGGGCTGCCACAGAGAAGACGGAGTCAAGCTATTCTCCAAAGCACCCAAGGGCAAATATTTAAATATATTGCAATGTCCTACCTGTCAATGAATACTTCAGCTTCAACCATAACAATACAAGAGCACACAATAGATACAAACTCAAGGTTAATTGCACCAAACGTGACTGCAGAAAATACGACTTCAGCAACAGAGTGGTCAGTGTCTGGAATACTCTATCTGACTCTGTGGTTTCTTCCCCAAACCCCAAAAACTTTAACTTTAGACTGACTACTATTGACCTCACCCCTTTCCTAAGAGGCCTGTAGGGGGCGTGCATAAGCGCACCAACGTGCCTACCGTCCCTGTCCTATTGTTTCTTCTTCTTTTTGCTTATTCGTATCCATTCCATGTATTCCTAACCATGTTTATACTTATACCTGTTATCTAATAATTGCTTGGCAAAATAAATAAATAAATAAATAAAAATAAATAAATAAATAAAGAAGCAACGGGTGGAAACTGATCAAGGAAAGAAGCAACTAAAAAGGAGAAATTTCCTGACAGTTAGAATAATTAATCAGTGGAAGGAACAACTTGCCTCCACAAGTTGTGAATGCTCCAACACTGGAGATTTTAAAGAAGAGACTGGACCAACCATTTGTCTGAAATAGTATAGGGTTTCCTGTTTGAGCAGGGGATTGGACTAGAACAGGGGTGGGATTCAAAAATCCCAGCAACCGGTTCGCTGTCCTGTTGCTGGGTGGGCGTGGCCTACTGGAACTTCCGAGAAGGCCGTTTTTTGCTTCCCCAGAGTCCAGAGGCTTCCCTCGGGCCTCTGGGAGGGTGAAAACAGCCTTCCCTGGGCTCCGGAGGGCCTCCGGAAGCCGGAAACAGCTCCATTTCTGAAAACTTCCATTTCGGCCCGTTTTTCACCCTCCCAGAGCCTCCATGCTCATTTATTTATTTATTTATTTATTTATCAAACTTTTATACCGCTCCCTCTCCCAAAAAGGGACTCGGGGCGGTGTACAGCCTACTAAAAAACACATAATAAATATACTATAAATACAATTTAAAAATATATTAAATACATTGGTCCGGCTGTATCCCATCTAATTGAAAATTTAGAAGTATAAAATCAGGGATTTAATTAAAAATTAGAAATATAAAATTGACCACTAAAACCCAATTAAATTTAAAACCGGAACCCAATTAATGGGCCAGGCCAGCCTGTCTAAAAATAGGGTTTTCACTGCACGCCGGAAGGTCAGGATATCCGTCATGGCCCGTATCTCCGGGGGGAGATCATGGCCCGTATCTCCGGGGGGAGATCATTCCTGGATTTATCTACATCCAAAATGGGCCACGTGGAGACTCAGGGGAGGAGAGAGGAGGGGTGGGCAGGATCAGCCAGTCGGTTCAACTACCAGTTCGGCAAACCAGATGGTTTGCCTGAACCAGGCCGAAGCAACTGAATCCCACCTCTGGACTACTACGAAGTCTCTTCCAACTCTGTTATTCTATTCTATTCCAAATGTGGACCAGTTGCAAGTATCTAAAATGCAGTCAATGACCCTGAAACGTGGTTCTAAGTGTCTTGGGCGGTGGTCCATTGTAACTTCAAACAGTTGGTAAACAACTGATCGTAAGTTGAGAAGTACTGCAGTTACCAAGGATGCAAACGGAAAATATTCTTGCCAAAGTGAGCTGGGAAAAAAAATAACACAAAGGATTACAAGTATAACATTGTAAAAGCATAAAACATCAACATCACGCCTGATGAATCTGACAAAGTTTGTGGAAGGGGGATGATGTGGGATCAAAATTTTATGTAGGGCTAAAGAACTCATCCCTAAAAACAGTTTGGAAGCCCCCAAAAATGCCATCACGTTGTATACATTAACTTGTTTCAAGAACTGGAGCTCACAGACTGCCAAAATAACTCACTGTTATCTTAAAGAGATGAGTCACATCCCTTTGCTAATGTGTGTTTAAGTTTGAAATACTTAAATATTTGGAGCACGAACCCATTGTATAACAATTCAAACTGAACCTATGCTTTACACCTAGATAATCAAGAACTGGTGTCTTGCATTCAAAGGTAAAGTATGTCTTATTGCATATCATAGAGACAGCCTGTTTATTTGATCACTAACTAATCTCTGATTTATAATATAAATTACATCAGATACATTTTATATAACCAGATGCGATGATAGATGATTTAATAATTAATAATGGTCTCTGCTTTTTTTTAAAGTGTAGTATCTGCTTTTTGAAGAAGGATTGTGCCAAGTCCCTCAGAAACCAGGAAAAAGGGCAGGTGTGTGAGCTGGCATCTCTTTCATATATTAGGCCCTCCTTTGTTGATTTTAATAATATTAACAATAATTTATTAACCGTAGATTGCCTGATTGCCAATGACTGAGCTGCTCACAATTATGACAACAAACACAATAAGACCAAGAAAAGGAAGGGGAAAAAAAGATTAAAGAGCAGAAGATCAATAGACTGGATGGAAACAAAGTGAAGATCACTCTCTCTGTCAAGCTCTCAAAACTGAAAACCTCCTGAAAAATTACTTCTATATGCACCAAGACAAATTCCTTGTATGTCCAATCACACCTGGCCAATAAAGAATTATATCTATTCTATTCTAAGCAGTTTCCTTTATTGTTCCTCACCTATAGACAGAAATCTTGCCAAACTAAAGCAATTACAGGTAGTCCTTGATTTAAGACCACAATCGAGCCCAACATTTATGTTGCTAAGCGAGATCTTTGTTAAGTGAATTTTGCCCCGTTTTATGACTTTTCTTGCCATACTTATTAAGTGAATGACTGCAGTTGTTACGTTAGTAATCTGGCTGATAAGTGAATCCGGCTTTCCCATTGACTTTGCTTCTCAGAAGGTCGCAAAAGGGGATCACATGACCCTGAGATGTAGCAACCGTCATTAATATGAACCCGTTCCCAAGCATTTGAATTTTGATCACATAACCATGAGGATACTGCAACCGTCGTAAATGTGAAAAACCATCATAAGTCATTTTTTTCAATGCTGTTGTAATTTTGAATGGTCACTAAGTGAACTGTTGTAAGTCAAGGACAACCTGAACTTGCAACATTATAAATATACTCTGAGAATTTCTAGGGAGGAGCTGTCTTGACCCTCTTCCTCCCCACCAAAATATCTAAACTTTGCTGTCCCTGAGATGCAGCCTCTCTCTCCTGGGAATCCAGATTACATTCTACCACACTCCCTTGCTAAAGGCCTGAGTGAAGAGCTCCTCAAAACACCAGCAGGTTGGGGCCACCTGGATCTCATGGGTGACCTTATTCTAGAGAGCAAGTGCTGCTACAGTGAAGGCCCACTTTCAGGGTCCTAATAGAGGGCATTATTCTGGCCTAGTCAAATTGGCGGCCCACAAGCTGGATGCGTCATGCACATCCATGCCCCACCCTGGCTCCGCAAAAGCAAAAAACCATCACGATATGTCACATAACATGATTGAGCCTGACACCCGCGGCATTATTTAATTGAAGGAACTCCAACTGTGTCAGCATTGCCAGATCAAACCAGCCAAGCAGATACTTTTAGCTGTAAAACTGAGTTGTGAAACGATAACAAGGCCAACATAGACCCTTTTCCCCCTACTAACTCTTATTTTGGGGCATGAGTTCTTCTGATGATCAAAACCTTCTTTGCTGGCAGTCTATTTACTTCCTTCAGGCTTGAGAGGAATCTCACCAGGACAGGAAACGAAACCTGATTTTTCTTAGAGGTATGCCTTTCAGATGCAACGACAGTTACTATTTGGGTTGACAAGTAGCTCAGGGTAACCCAGACTGGTTGGAAATCTGGAAACTGTGGGCTCCGCATATCTGGAAGATCCTTGACTGGGAAAGGCTTATTTTTTGATCCAAAAGTCACCGTGCAATACGGAATGGAGCTCGACTTGGGAACATCAGGTTTTTTTAATCTGTTTGTTTAAATTAACAGGAGGACCGTGATGTTTGAATGGTGCTGGTGACACCCGACTCCTGTAGGTTTTTTTTTTACCTCATTATATCTTTTAAAAGAAAAGTGGAAAGAAAGAGAAGAAAGGATGACCAGAAGCAAGGGGGATGGACCAGAGGTGGTATCCAGCAGGTTTGACCAGTTCTGGAGAACCGGTAGCGGAAATTTTGAGTGGTTGGGAGAACCGGAAAATACCTCCTCAGACTGGAGATTTTACAGTATCCTTCCTCTGCCATGTCCACCAAGCCACGCCCACAAAACCAGTAGTAAAAAAAATTGAATCCCACCACTGGGATGGACTCAGTTACAGAGGCCATGAGGTCATCATTGGAAGGCCTGAAAGAATCAGTGAGGGGACAGATCCTTTCTGGATTGGGACGCACTTCGCAGTCACTTCTGCCCTCGTCATCTCCCGTCTAGACTATTGCAATGCTCTCTACATGGGGCTCCCTTTGAAGAGCATCCGGAGGCTCCAGCTGGTGCAGAGTGCAGCCACGCGGGTGATTCTGGGGGCTTCTTGGAGTTCCCGCGTTACACCGCTCTTGCGCGAGCTGCATTGGCTTCCGGTGGCCTTCCGGGTGCGATTCAAGGTGTTGGTGACCATCTTTAAAGCGCTCCATGGCTTGGGACCCGGGTACTTACGGGACCGCCTGCTGCCACCATCAGCCTTCCGCTGATCAGTGCACTCTCACAGGGTGGGCCTCCTCGGGGTGCCGTCAGCTGGGCAATGCCGGCTGGCAGCCCCGAGAGTGCGGGCCTTCTCTGCGGGAGCACCCTCCCTTTGGAATGAGTTACCCCCGGAGATGCGGATTATCCCTGACCTGCGAATCTTCCAGCGCACATTGAAGACCCATCTTTTCCAGCAAGCCAGTCTGTCCTAGTATTATTGGAATTGGTTTTAACTTTTGTAATTTTTTACCCTGTTTTAGTGTTTTATTATAGTTTTAATTTTCCAGCCACTAATTTAATTCATTTTAATCTATTTTTAATTTTATATTTATAATTGTATCATTTTTAGCTCGGCTGTGCACCGCCCCGAGTCCCAATTTATTTATTTATTTTATTTTATTTTATTTTATTTTATTTAAATACTTATATACCGCCCTTCTCCCGAAGGACTCAGGGCGGTGCACAGCCAATCAAACCCCAATACACTGTACAAAAATTAAAATGAATTAAATAATTTAGGCTGTTTAAGTGTAAAAAGTTTACCCCTCCCCCATGAATAATTAAGACCCCAAATATTCGGACCCAATTAAAACTAGAGACAAAGTTAAAATCTTGTGTCAGCCTAGGCCAGCCTGCTCAAAGAGCCAAGTTTTTAACGCCCGTCTGAAGGCTCTCAGGTCTGTGTTGGTGCGTATCTCTGGAGGCAGACTATTCCAGAAGGCGGGGGCCCCCACAGAGAAGGCCCCAGTCCTGGGGGCCGCCAGACAGCACATAGAAGCCAACGGCACCCGGAGAAGGCCCTCCCTGTGGGAACACACATGTCTGTTGGAGATCACCGGCAGAACGCGGTCCTGCAGATAATTTGGGAGAGGGGGTGGTATATAAACTAAATAAATAAATAAATAAATCATGGAGAACATCTGTTTATGTGGTTGCTAGGAGTCAAAGATGACATGACAGCACATAAATCTTCAAGATTTAAAACGGATGGCTTGGTAACTGCATTAAGTACATTAATGCTAAAAGGTGCCTTGAACCAGGATAGGCACAACACCTGGCACTGCATCCATCCAGTTTTCCTGCCAGAGGAAAGGCACGGCTTGCCCAGGTGTTCCCCCTCTTCCCACCTCCTTCCCAGCCTCCTCCAAGAAATCCAAAGCTTCCCCACCCAAGGACCAGCCCGTTAACATCTGGGATAAGTCCCGCTAGACATTACTGCCCCCTGCTGATCTCAACGCCTTCTGTGGTTTTTATTTATTGTATTTATTTGATTTGTCAATCGCTTACAAGATAACAGATATAAATATAAACATAATTATGAATGCATGAAATGGATACATATAAGAAAAATAAAAAGAAACAATAGGACAGGGACGGTAAGCATGTTGGTGCCCTTATGCACGCCCCCTGCAGACCTCTTAGGAAAGAGGTGAGGTCAATTTTGTCGGACCTGTATATAAACATATATTTGACATTTAATGACCTGGAAACAGGTGTGTGAATTCTCTGGTTAAAAAGCTTTGTGGGGAAAGGAGGAAACATCCAGCAATATCTTATGGCCAGCAGGAATACAAAACAACACACACATACACACACTCACTCTCCCCCCCCCGCCACGGCCATAGCTCTGTGTGTGTGTGTATGTGTGTGTGTGTGTATATCTATATATCTATATCTATAAAAGCAAAATACTATTCAGGCATCATCACAAAATTTCCAGAACTGTAAAGCCTACACACTTGAGATTTGGCACGTATGTTCCTCTTGGCTTCTAGGTGCTCACTAAGAAAGGATTTTTCGAAATGACCCTCAGAGCATTAGTATTTCCTATATTATTAACACACTCTGATACTAAAGAGTTCTACTCCCCCTCCTCACCTGAAAAGAAATCTCTTCCAAATGCAAAACACAAGCAGAGGAGAGGAGTTTCGGTTTTAGTTTCAAAGCACCAAGCAGCTCTAGCACAGAACAGTTGAGCTAAGCCACGCCCAGGCTCCTTGCTGTCTCCTTCTCCCTCGCACAGCAAATACTGTTTCAGTTTCCAAACAGCTCTCAACTCTCTCACACACCGACAAGACGCTAGCCAGATGAATACGGATGGATGCTGGTAGGCAGAGGCAGAATTCCGCCCCCCTTATTTTCCTCCCAAAAAACTAAGCCTGATCACATAGTTTCGTAGTGAAGCACAAGTATGGAGCTAGTATATATAGTATATATATTTACTAGCTCCATACTTGTGCTTCCATGCCATATACCATATATATATATATATGCGATATATATATATATATATTTATTTTATTTATTTATTCCAGGTTTTATATACCGCCCTTCTCCCGAAGGACTCAGGGCGGTGAACAGCCAACTAAAATACATGTATACAAATATAAATAGTTAAAAAAGAATTAAACCCTAGGCTGTCCCTATAAAAATCTAAAAACCCCAATTAAAATAAATTAAAACTTTGTACACCCATCCCAACCAATCCAAAAACCCCATTTAAAATCCCATTTGAGTCAGCTCAGGCCGGCCTGCTCGAAGAGCCAGGTCTTCAGGTCACGTCTGAAGGCCCTCAGGTCACTGGTCGTTCGTAATCGAGGGGGCATCCCATTCCAAAGGGCGGGTGCCCCCACAGAGAAGGCCCTATTCCTCGGGGTCACCAGACGACACACAGAAGGCGTCGGGACCCGGAGGAGACCCTCTCTGTGGGAGCGCACCGGTCGGTGGGAGACTACTGGCAGAATGCGGTCTTGTAAGTATCCTGGTCCGATGCCATGGAGCGCTTTAAAGACCAAAACCAGTACTTTAAAGCGAACCCGGAAGGCCACTGGCAACCAATGCAGCTCGCGCAGGAGGGGCGTCACGTGGGAGTATCTCGACGCCCCCATAACCACCCGCGCGGCTGCATTCTGTACCAGTTGAAGCCTCCGAGTGCTCCCCGCAGGGAGCCCCATGTAGAGGGCATTACAGTAGTCCAGACGGGAGGTGACCAGGGCATGAGTGACTGTGCGTAAGGCGTCCCGATCAAGAAAGGGCCGCATCTGGCGTATCAGGCGAACCTGATAAAAAGCCCCCCTGGAGACGGCTGTAATATGATCTTCCAAAGACAGCCGTACATCCAGGAGGACACCAAGATTGCGTGCCCCTTCTGTGGGGGTCAAGATCTCATCCCCAATAGCCAGCGATGGAATCAGCTGACTATATCGGGCCGCCGGAAACCACAGCCACTCGGTCTTGGAAGGGTTGAGTCGAAGCCTGTTCTCGCCCATCCAGTTCCGCACAGCCTCCAGGCAACGGGCCATAACCTCCACAGCATCGTTGGGGTGGTTTGGGGTGGAGATGTATAGCTGAGTGTCATCAGCATACAGATGGCATCTCACCCCAAAACCACGGATGATCTCTCCCAGCGGCTTCACATAGATGTTGAACAAAAGAGGGGAGAGGACCGACCCCTGAGGCACCCCACACATGAGGGGCCTAGGGGTGGACCTCTCCCCCCCCGTCAACACCAATTGCGAGCGGTCCGAGAGGAAGGACGAGAACCACCGCAAAACGGTGCCCCCAATTCCCAACCCTCCAACCGCCGCAATAGGATACTATGGTCGATAGTATCAAAAGCCGCCGACAGATCTAGGAGGACCAGGACAGAGGAATAACCTCTGTCACGGGCCCTCCAGAGATCATCTACCAACGCGACCAATGCTGTTTCAGTACTGTGCCCGGGCCTGAAGCCCGATTGGAACGGATCTAAATAGGATGCTTCCTCCAGATACTGAGGGAGCTGACGCGCCACCACACTCTCAACAACCTTCGCCACAAAGGGAAGGTTGGAGACAGGACGATAGTTATTCAAAAGAGCCGGGTCCAGGGAAGGCTTCTTGAGGAGGGGCCGCACCACCGCCATTTTCAGGGCGGTCGGAAGCGCCCCCTCCGTCAACGAAGCGTTGACAATCCCCTGGAGCCAGCCTCGTGTCACCTCTCTGGAGGTAGAAACCAACCAGGAAGGGCACGGGTCCAATAAACATGTGGTGGCATTCAGCCTCCCCAGAAGTCTGTCCACACCCTCGGCGGTCACAGGATCGAACTCTTCCCAGATAACCGTCTCAAGACCTGCCCCGGACACCTCCCCCGGGACCACCCAACTGGAGTCCAGCCCATCCCGAATCTGGGCGATTTTATCATGCAGAAATCGGGAAAACTCTTCTGCTTTACCCTGCAAGAGGTCCTCCCGCGCTCTCGGCTCAAGCAGGGAGCGGGTCACTCTAAACAGGGCAGCAGGCCGATTTTCTGCAGACGCAATAAGGGCGGAGAAGTGTGAACGCCTCGCCGCCCTTATCGCCACTAGGTAGGTCCTAATATAGGACCTCACCTGTGTCCGATCAGACTCAGCACGACTGGCCCTCCAGATACCCTCCAGACGTCTTTTCCGGCATTTCATCCCCCTCAGCTCCCCCGTAAACCACGGAGCCAGGTGGGATCTATGCCGAGTCAGAGGTCGCAAAGGCACAACTCGGTCCAGAGCCTCCGCGGCCAACCTATCCCAGGTGGCCACCAAGTCTGTGGCCGAGTTATGAGCCAGAGTTTCAGGAAATGGCCCAAGCTCCATCTGGAACCGTTCCGGATCCATCAGGCGCCTGGGGCAGAACCATCTCCTCGGCTCCGCCTCCCTGCGATGGGGGGTGGCGGCACCGAAGTCCAGTCTAAGAAGAGAATGATCGGACCATGACAAGGATTTTATGACTAGATCTCCAACACGATCATTGAACCACTGACCAGAGGCGAAAATCAGGTCCAGTGTGTGTCCCCCCGTGTGAGTGGGGTCAGATATATATATATATGTGATATATATATAGTATTTAGGTTTCTTTGGGTATTTTCTCACGTAATATTTGTGCTTTTATTATAGCGATGTTTTGGCAGAATCTCATCTGCCATCCTCAGGCTTTGTATTGGGGTCTTTTTAATTTTGTGTGTCAGGCTTGGCAGCCATTTTTTGTTTGAATTTGGTGCTGACTTTCTGCTATATTTGAATGGTTTTTTCCTCATCCTGATTGGCTGGGAGTCTAGATCTGTTTTTATTGGTCTTCGAGTTGCTGTGTTTTTGATTGGTTGGCAACATTGTATTTTGTGCATTGGGGTTTCTTAGTGCAGCTAGGTTTCTTGTGAATGGCTGATAATTATTTATTAGGAAGCTAGGTTTTATTTGGGTAGCTGGCTGGGACGTGTTTGGGCTGGAGGTATTGGGGGGGGGGGGGGGGGTCTGTTTATGTCCAGGTGTTTGCCTGGATTGTGATATAGAGATTTTTTTGTTGGTGAGTGCAGGCTTCCAAATGATTGATAGTCTGGTGGAGTCATCTCTTCTATTCATACTATTAGGTCTTTTATCAATTTCTATGGCTTCTCCGATGATTCTGTAGGAGGGGTTTTCTATAGCAGCTAGGGTTTTGGTGCCATTGATGTTGATGCTATGATCTGTAGCCTTCATATGTTGGACTAGTGAGGAAGTGTGTTCCAGCTTTTTTATTGCATTCTTGTGTTCTTCAAGGCGGATACTTATCCTTCTGTTGGTTTGTCCTATGTATGTGGCAGGGCATGATGCACAGGGTACTTCATATATGCCTTCGTTTTCTAGGTCAATTTTATCTTTGGGGTTTCTTAGGATGGCTGCTATTTTTTTGTCCGTTTTGAAGGCAGTCTTCATGTGATGCCTGCATAGTATCTTGCTGATTTTGTCTGTTGTTCCTCTTATGTAGGGCAGGACAGCTGTTCCATAGGTTTGTTCATCTTCTGGGTCTCTATTGTGTTTCAGTATGTTTTTCTGGATCAGGTTCGTGATTTTGTTTTTGTGGAAGCCGTTAGCTATCAATATTTTGGTCAGGGTGCATAATTCAGTGTTTATGTGTTCTTTGTCTGCCAGGCGTTTGGTTCTGGTAATTAGTGTTTGGGCTACAGAATTTATTTGTGCTGGGTGGTGCCGGGATTGAACGTTTAGGTAGTGGTTGGTGTGTGTTTTCTACTGGTATATGGTGTGTCCTAGTGTGCCATCTGTTTTTTTGTAGATTAGTACATCTAGGAATGGTACTTGTTTGTTTATTTCCATTTCCATGGTGAATTTGATTTTGGGGTGTGTGCTGTTTAGGTGTGTTAGGAAATTGTTTAGGTTTTCTTTTCCATTGGGCCAAATAACAAATGTGTCATCGATGTATCTTAGCCACATTTTGGGTTTGTGGGTGGCATTTGCCAGGGCTCTGGATTCAAATTCTTCCATGAACAGATTTGCAATAATGGGTGACAGTGGGGATCCCATGGGGGCTCCTTCGATCTGCTTGTATCTTTGTCCTTTGTATATGAAATATGTGTTGGTTAAGCAGTGTTCTGTTAGTTCCATGAGGTGCTTGGGTGGTTTGTATTTGTTTTTGATGATTTGTAGAGTTTCTTTCACTGGGACATGGGTGAATAGTGAAACCACATCGAAGCTTACTGGCAGATCTCTTTGTTCCATGTGTAGATTTTTTATCATTTCTAAGAAGTGGTATGAGTTTTGTACATGTGAAGATGCTGCTTCACATGGGGCTATAGTTGTTTTGCTAGGTATTTGGCCAGGTTTTGTAGTGGTGCTCCTATGGAGCTGACTATGGGAATAGAGGTATGCCTTCTTTGTGTATTTTGCCAATCAGGATGAGGAAAAAACCATTCAAATATAGCAGAAAGCCAGCACAAAATTCAAACAAAAAACGGCTGCCAAGCCTGGCACACAAAATTAAAAAGAACCCAATACACAAGCCTGAGGATGGCAGAGGAGATTCTGCTGAAACGTCGCTATAATAAAAACACAAATATTACATGGGAAAATACCCGAAGAAACCTAAATACCATACATATAAATACCCGCGAAAACTTAAGAAAACATATATGTGTGTGTGTATGTATATATGTGTGTGTGTGTGTGTGTGTATAATATATATATATTACTCTGAGAAACACAAGGCCGAAGACACAAGCCTGAAGATGATGAATGAGACTTCATTGAAACGTCGCCTAGATATTTCCAATTCTACGCGGGAGAAAACCCGAAGAACCAAAGATCCACATACAAATACCCGCGAAAACAAATATATATATAGTATATATATATATATAAATAAGTTTTCTTATGTTTTCGCGAGTATTTATATGTATAGTATTCAGTTTTGTTCAGGTATTTTCCCACGTGATTATAGTTGTGCTTTTAAAGTTGTAGCGACGTTTCAGCAGAATCTCATCTGCCATCATCAGGCTTGTGTATTAGGTTCGTCTGTGTGTCAGGCTTTCATAACTGCTTCTGTTTTAAATTTGGTGGGTGCTGTGTTACAATGATTTTTTCTTCATCCTGATTGGTTGGGAGTCCTGGTCTGTGTTTATTGGTCTTGGAGTTTGCTGTGTTCTGCTTGATTGATGTTTCTAATATCTTCTGTCTGTTCTGTAGCGTTTTTTGTCTTGATTGGCTGGCAACATTTTTTCTTCATCCTGATTGGTTGGGAGTCCTGGTCTGTGTTTATTGGTCTTGGAGTTTGCTGTGTTCTGCTTGATTGATGTTTCTAATATCTTCTGTCTGTTCTGTAGCGTTTTTTGTCTTGATTGGCTGGCAACATTTTTTCTTCATCCTGATTGGTTGGGAGTCCTGGTCTGTGTTTATTGGTCTTGGAGTTTGCTGTGTTCTGCTTGATTGATGTTTCTAATATCTTCTGTCTGTTCTGTAGCGTTTTTTGTCTTGATTGGCTGGCAACATTGTGTTTCGTGTATTGGGGTCCTGTAGTGCGGCTTGGCTTCGGGTGAATGGCCGGCTATCGTTTATTAGGAAGCTAGGTTTCATCTGGGTGGCTGGTTGGGGTGTGTTTGGGCTGGAGGTATTTGGTGGGTGGGTCTGTTTGTGCCCAGGTGTTTGCTTGGCTTGTGGTGTGGAGATTTTTTTATTTGAGTGCAGGCTTCCAGATAATTGACAGTCTGGTGGAGTCATCTCTTCTATTCATGCTTTCAGGTCTTTTTTTCAATCTCTATGGCTTCTCTGATAATTCTATAGCTGGGGTTTTCTATAGTGGCTAGGGTATGGCACTAGCTATGGCTTTCATGTGTTGGATTAGTGAGGAAGTGTATTCCAGCTTTTTTTTACTGCATTTTTGTGTTCATCCAGGTGGGTGCTTATTCTTCTATTATATATGAAGTCTCATCCCTGCCCTGCCACATACATCAGACAGACCAATAGAATAGCGAGGTAGGATTTATGCAGCTTTTATTTTGGCATGATCCCGGATGGGAACACGAGAGGTTATTATTATTATTTTTAGCGAATGGATTGCTGGCATACCCTCAAAAGGATTCAGAGTTTGCCAGCGTATATGGCAGTGTATATAGACTTCGACGTCACGGGATCTCTCAAGAAGGGCTCTCTCGCCCCCGCCTGCCCCTCCCGAACTATGTGATGTCATTAGAACAAAGGCGGACCTGGGGATTCTAGGGAAGCCCTCTCACTCCGGGGAGGGGGGCGGAGGAGGAACGCCGCGATTGTGACGTCACGGGAGGGCGTGCGGATTCCGGGGAAAGCCCCACCCGCAGCTGGGCGTTCCTTCCAGGCGGCGGGAGAAGCTCTTTTTTTTTTTCCCCCCCTTCCCCGCGCCATGGCTGCTTTGCAGTTCCTGCTGATGATCCCGGCCTTGGGCAATTTCCTTTTCACCTTCGGGACCGGCGTGGAGCTGATCCGTTTTATTTCCTTCCGCGCCGTCTTTTTGCAGCTGCCCGCGGGGGCTGCGTCTCCTCCTCCCCACGGAACCGGCGTGAATCCAGGTAAGATCTCGAAGCAGGACCTGCGCTTCGGAGTGCGGCGCGGGCTGCTTCCTTCCGAGATATTTGGAGGGATTTATTTATTTATTTATTTTTGGGTGAGTTGATCCCCCCCCTCCGATCTTAAAGGCTTCCCGTGGGGAAAAGAACCAGCAACCGATAATCGATTAACTCACTTAAAATAGTGAGTTAAAAACGAGAGCGCCGAGGGAGATTTCCATGCTGCAGCTCTCTACCCTTGCGTGCTCTGTCGGTGGCAACGTTTCGAGCTGCGGCTTGTTTCTGCCCGGAGGCCCTTTGGGGAAGGGAAAAAAAAAATATATGGCAAGACTGGAAATAGAAACGAGTGCATGCTCCTCCGAGCTGCCAAAAAAAATTGGGGCTGGGCAACGCACGAATTCGATTTGATTTACACAGTAATGGATTGCATGAGCGAACTTTATCCATGGCCGCGTTCTGACAGTATAATAAACCCAAACAGGAAATCCACACCGTGGCTTAAACTGTTTGTGTGAATCCAACCAGTGAGAGTGTACTGAACAAATCATTGCCAAATCGTAGCCCTATAAGATGGTGAAAGCAGCCGAACTGTCATTCAGCTGCCCTCTGCTAGGAATGTTTGGTTCTTGCTGAATAACGGTTAGCTCAAAAACTTGGCAGTAATAATATTAGAAGTCGCCTTTGACAGAATTCCGCTTCTATTGCTTAAAGATCTGGGCATTTGATCAAGGATCAAGGCTGGTTTTGAGGCGATGGCTTCAGCCCACACTCAGTCCTGGAAAGCTATTCCTATCCCTAAAGCTTGCACATAATTTTGATGCTCATCAAAGTGAAAAATTTCCCTTGTTTTACTCTCCTTGGATTGCAAACGTTACAGCCCTTTTATGCTTTCTGCAGTCGGGATGAATATTCGGGATGCTGAGGGAGCCGTGTCCACCAGATTTTGAAGTGCAACTTGGAAAATATAAGGGGGGGTGGGGAATCAGATTTCTAAGGGCCAGTGTCCTTCCTCTGCATTCCCAGCAGTTCTTCAGACTGGGTTGGACAGACTATGGACTGCCTGAGACTTCAGGATTTCATTTTGTAGCCCCCAAACACCCCTCTTTGCTAGCTGTAGATGTAATATTTTTCTATGCAGGGGTTTCTTGAGATCTCACAAGTATTTCAAGGTTTCAGTGGTCTCCAATTTTTCTGGCTCAGTGGGTAATGGAAAGGGAGAAGGGATGATTTTGTATGTGTGCCGTTTTTAAAATGAACCTTCACACCTGCAGTCACCCACTACTTCTGCAGCCCGGTTCCGAATGGACTGCAGCCCAACTCTGGGCCATGGATTGGGTCTGTTCTAGGACAGTGTTCATCAATCTCAGCCATTTTAAGCCAGGTGAACTTCAGCTGACTGGGGAATTCTGGGAGTTGAAGTCCACCCATCTTAAAGTTGCAATCGACAAAACTCTGCTCTCAGTTAAAAAGGTTGAGAAAAGTTGATGTAAACCAGGAGTGTCAAACTCAAGGCCTGGGGGAGGGTTGGATCTGGACCATGGAGTACTTAGATCTGGCCTGAGGGGCTGCCCTGGGAACAGCGAAGGACCAGCCCTCAGTGCCTCTGCCAGCAAAAACAGAGCTTTGGAGGGCTGCGTGCATTTTTGCTGGCAGGGGGTTGCAGGAAGCCATCGCAGCCGAAAACGGAGCATGCAAGGGCCTCAGACGGCTCTCCCAACTCCATTTCCACTGGCAGGGGGTTGCAGGGGTTGCAGGAGGCCATTGCAGCCGAAACAGAGCTCAGGAGCCTGTTTTCGCTGGCAGAGTGTTTGGGCCACCACAGTATCAGAGTATTCATTAACTAGCAGAGACATAGTTAACAGAGCCAATGAATAGGCATAGCAATTAAGTCAGCCAATGAGAGCTGAATTGAGGGCTGAAACTTAAAGAGACAATCTGGGCGTGGTTTATCTCTGTTCTGTGCTCAGCTCTAAAGTGAAAGAGAAACTAACTTGCTTGCTTGTCTGCTGAAGTTGAGTTGCTGCTCTGCTTTGAACCTGCTTCTGTTTGAGTCTGCTCCATGTTGGAGAAATCTACAACTGGTTTGCAAAATTTACTTCATGTGTTTATAAAGAAGTTATGAAGCCTCAGTCATCTGTGTTTACTTTTCTGGCACTGAATACTATGAACACACAGCCACCCCTGACACACCGCCCCGAGTCCCTTTGGGAGAGGGGGCGGTATATAAATTTAAATAATAAATAAATAAATAATAAATAAGTGACTTTGAGCTGGCTATGCCTACCCTGGCCATGCACTTCCCCAAGGTCAAGCACAACCCTGATGCGGCCCTCAATGAAAGCGAGTTTGACACCCCTGATGTAGACATTTATAAACTTCCTTGGTAATTCTTGTTTTATGTCCTGCTGTTTACAGAGTGTAAGATTCCTCTGTTTTTCTCTTGCAGGTGACACTTCGAATCCTCAGTGGAAAACGGCCCTAAGAGATCCCAAGATTTTGCACTCACTAACAGTGGATGTGGGCCTGATCGTCCTTTTTGTCCTGCAGCACAGCCTGATGGCTTCTGATCGGGTCAAACACTGGACCTGCAAATGCTTTGGGGTCTTGCAGAGAACGGTCTATGTTTTTTGCACAGACTTATCCCTTCAGGTAGGCCGACTGATTTAGACCAAGGGTCTTTCAAACTTGACAAGTTTAAGACTTGTGGACTTCCACTCCCAGAATTCCCGAGCTAACATGACTGGAGGAGGAATTCTGGGAGTGGAAGTCCACAAGTTTTAAAGCTGTCAAGTTTGAAGACCCCTGATCTAGAGTAATAAAGTGGGAGGTTGTACAGGTACAGCCATGTGACCCTCACAGCCATGCAATCACATTTTAGGTGCTTGGCAACCAGCTTGCATTTATAACTGATTGCAGCATCCCATGGTCACTTGATTGCTTTTTGTGATTTTTTTGTGAGGGGGTAATTTTCCAGTAGAAGCACCCATTGGATAAGCTGGATTCAGACTCATGATCATGTGGTTTGCTTAACAACCATGCTGACTCGCTTGACCACAGTGGTAAAAATTGAGCGCAGTCACCCGGTGACTCAACTTATGACCGCAATGACTTATCACCAAAATTCCAGGCTCAGCTGTGGTCATAAGTCGAAGACTACCTGTAAAAGCTTGAGCCTTTAATTCTTCATTATGCTGCAAAATACAAATTGAGTTTCTTTCTCAACTAAAGAGAAATGGGCACTTCAAGAAACAAAAAAGATAATAATGAGGATTATCATTTTAACTTGCATTTAAACTTACATTGTTTTGTAAAATGCAACTTGCCTCCAGAGGTTTTAAGAAGAGATTGGATGACCCTTTGTCTGAAATGGTTATAGGGCCGTGATGGCGAACCTATGGCACGCATGCCGGAAGTGGCACGCAGAGCCATCTCTGCCGGCATGCGAGCTGTCGCCCCGGATCAGATCCACTGCGAATGCGCCCGCGTCTCCTGACAGCTGATTGCCGGGTACCTGCTGCACATGCGCGAGAGGCGGGGCGGGCATGGGAGACACATGCACAGAAGTGTGGGGCACGTGCGCGCATGTTCAGGAGGGGCGTGGGGGTCAATATGCATTGCATTATGGGTGCAGGCATGCGTGTGCACGCGCACATCAGAGCTGGTATTCAGCAGGTTCTGACCAGTTCTGGAGAACCGATAGCGGAAATTTTGAGTAGTTCAGAGAACCGGCAAATTCCGCCTCTGACTGGAGATTTTAGTCTCCTTCCCCTGCCACGCCTACCAAGCCACGCCCACAGAACCGATAGAAAAAAAAATTGAATCCCGCCACTGGCGCACATGCACACTTTTGGCATGCGACGACGAAAAGGTTAGCCATCACTGGTATAGGGTCTCCCGTCTGAGCAGAGAGTTGGACTGGAACGGGGATTTCATTGAGGGCTGCATTAGGGTTGTGTTTGATCTCGGAGCGTCGGGGTGGACATGGCCAGCTTGATGTCACTCGTGGTGGCCCGAATACTCTGCCAGCAAATACGGGCTCCCAATCCCCGTTTTTGGCTGGGACGGCCTCCTGCAACCCTCTGCCAGTGAAAACGGAGCTCGGGAGCGCCCTCCTGAGCTCCTTTTTTGCTGGAAGAGGGTTGCAGGCAGAGGCACTGCGGGGTAATCCTTCACTGTTTCCAGGGTGGCACCGTGGGCCAGATCTAAGCACTCCATGGGCCAGATCCAGCCTACGGGCCTTGAGTTTTGAGAAACCTGGAGTTTCTCACATGCAGTCATGTTCAATATCTTTGCAGTGCTTGCTATTAATGTAATTTTTTTTTCCTTTTAACATAGTTGCTGATGAGGTATTGGCAGCCAGTACAGGATGGTCCTATGCTGTGGAATACAAACACCGAGCCATGGATCACTTGGGTTCCACTCATCTGCTTTATCCTTCATTTCATCTCCTGGCTAATCATCTTTAGCATCATTCTCATCTTTGATTATGCAGAACTGATGGGAGTCAAGCAGGTACTGTGTTTGTATTCTTTTCCCCTCCTTCCTGTTTCTCCGTTTGGTGACCAAGGCTGCAGGCTGCAGTATAGTGTAGTTCGATAAATAAAAATATGGTGAACTCAGCATCTGATATTATCCTCTGAGGGGGTGTGTGTGTTAACTTTTCCCCCTAGGCATCACTTTTTTTATTTAATGAAATTTAGAAGCCACCTTACTCCAGATGCCTATGAGTGGCTTACACTTAAAAAGTGAAAGTGAATAAAATATTAAATAGATTGTGCTCATCCAGAAGACAAGTTCTCTGTAACAGACAGTATATCCCAATGGAAAAGAATACTCGTAACACAAGGTTGAGCTGTGGTGCTCTCTGAGCTTGGTTGTTTTCTTGCAGACAGTCAAACAGTATATACAACAGCTAAATAGTCTAGCTTACTTTATTGTCATTGCACCTCCTACAACGAAATCAAACACCATCTTCAGTGCACATCATGACCATGAAAATAAATACAAACACACATCCTTCACAATCCACACATTGAATCGAAAACCCTGACACCGCACCAACACTGCACTAAATAGTAGAATTCAACAGAGCTACTGCCCTGGGATAGAAGCTGTTTTTCAGCCTATTTCGGGGGTGGGATTCTATTGGTTCGGACCTATTCGCTAGAACCAGTTGTTAACATTCTAAGCAGTTCAGAGAACCGGTTGTTAGAAGAAATGACTGGCCTAATCCTGTAAGGAAGGCAGGAAGGAAACTTTCTGGTGTTGCTTAGAGAAACTGCCTCTCCGTTAACCCTTATTACATTCTTGGCAGGACTAGACTTCCTGTCTCAGGAACTTCTCTGGAGTTTTTTTCCCCACCTTTGCTGGTACTTTGCTTGTGTGGAGTGACCATTCAAAGTTACAATGGCACTGAAAAAAGTGACTTATGACCATTTTCCACACTTACGACTGTTGCAGCATCCCCACAGTCATGAGAGGCCAGGCGAGGAGATGCATGCCTCGATGTGAGTGATATTGAGTTGGCCACACCCAGCCAGTCACATGACTACCAAGCCACGCCCACCAACTAAGCCATGCCCACAGAACCAGTTGTTAAAAAAATTGAATCCCACCCCTGGCCTATTTGTTTTTGTTTTTATTATCCTGTACTGTCTGCCAGATGGTAATAGTTCAAAAAAAGGGTTCCCAGGATGAAGTGGCTCTTTGAGAATGTTTTGAACTTCCTTAAGGCAGCAGGAGCTATAAAGCTCTTCCAAAGAGGGGAGAGGGCAATTAATGTTCTTTTGGGCAATGACGTTAAACCCTCTGGAATGGTGTCCTATCTGCCACTGTGCAATTGACAAACCATACACCTGTGCAGTAAGTTAAAATGCTCTCTATAGTGCAGCGGTAGAAGGTCACCAGCATAAATAAGGAACTACCAAGAAGAAAGCACTCGCACCAAGATTGACAGACCGAGCCACTGTATATAAACAGAGTTAAACCCCACTCCCTTCTAGCACTGAAGATGTTTCTGAACTAGGTAATAAAACATCTGCAAGAAAACAACCCAATTCAGAGAGTACCAAGGACCCCACAAACAATACATCTGGAAGGGAAGGAAAGGAGCTCAACTATGAACATGCTCTAAGGCCTTGAGGGGGTAGGCGGGGGAAAGTACAGATGACTATACTTACAACAGTTCATTTCGTGACTGTTTACAATGGCACTGAAAAAGCGACTTAGGACAATTTTACAACCCTTGCAGGATCCCCATGGTCATGTGATCAAAATTCAGACACTTGGGAACTGACTCATATTTATGACGGTTGCAGCGTCCCAGGGGAGTCATGTGATTCTAACCTAACCCTAACCCTTTTGCAACCTTCTGACAGGTAAAATCAATGGGGAAGCCAGATTCACTTAACAACCATTTTGCCAACTTAACAACTGCAGTGATTCGCTTAACTGAGGCAAGAAAGATCGTTAAATGGGGCAAAATTCACTTAATAATTGTCTCACTTAGCAACAGAAATTTTGGGCTCCATTGTGGTCGTTAAGTTGAGGACTATCTGTACTCAGCGTTGTGCTACAAATGGGAAGCCATTTGTTCCTCTTGTAGAATCTGCAGAGAGCCCAAGGCTGCCTTGGACGTATGTTAAAATCTGGGAGTACTTCTGTCACCGTTCCAGAAAACCTCCCCTCCAACAAATAACTCCAAGACAGACATCCTCTCCAAAGTTCTTTTTATTGGAGTAGTAAAATTTCCCACATCTGGGAAATCCCGAATCTGAAAGTTCCGGGTTTCCTTGCAATAAGTAAAAACTACAAATCCATCCCCTGCACCCCTCATTGCATCACATGCCCCAATCACCATCCGTCCCAGCTTGAGACGTCCTCCCAACCAGGTGCAGAAATCACATGACCTTGACGTAGAAGAAGAATGCTATTATGTCTAACCACATACGCTCCAAGAAATCCCCCCCTCCCATTTCCCCAGGCTCAAGAATGTGGCAGTGTGGAAGCGTCTGATGCTAATATAGCTTCCAAAGCTGACAGCCTTCCAGTAAACGGATGTTGCTCTCATTTCATTCCCCAGGTTTATTACTACTGCTTGGGCATGGGAGACCCTTTGGCTGTGAAGTCTTCACGGGCCCTCCGTCTCTACTCCCACCTTCGCCATCCACTGTACGTGGAGTTTCTCCTTATCCTCTGGGCTGTTCCCTGCCTCTCCCTTGACCGCCTGCTTCTGGCCTCCCTCTTCACGGTCTATCTTACCTGTGCTCACAGCCTGGATGAACAGGATTACCTCTACCTCCGTGCCCAGCTGGACAAGAAGTTCCAAATCTTCTCCCGGGAAGAGGCAACTTATGGACGCTTGTTGGCTCAAAATGGCCCCTCAGACTACAAGGACAATTGAGTAAGGGTCGGATAGGTACCCGTTTTAGTTGCAGGGGTGGAGTCTGACTTTTGGGGGTGGTTGTTTGCCAAATTTTGCCAGGTCCCTGCTTACAACGCACTGACTAATACACCATATCATGATTGTGCTTTTATATAAAAAGGACTTGAAGAGCTACCTCCCAAAAATTTGTTATCTACTGGGCCAAGTCTCTTGTAACTCCCGAAAAGAATCTTTCCTAAGCTAGTGTTCTCCATTATTGTGGACTGGAACTTCATTGTCCTCCACAGCAGTATTAGATGAAGATGTTGGGGGTTTTAGTCTTGAAACACTTGGAGAATGTCAAAAATTGGGATAGTCTGGTCTGAAACACACTAAGTTCTACTCATGTTGTAGATCATGTAACAGAGGTGCTGTTTAGGATCTTACTGGAGAAGGTTGGAATAACCAATGCCTGGGTTGATCCCACCTTAGAATATTAAGGAGATCCTTTTTGATCATGAATTTTTCTTACTCAGAGAATCCTTAATAATGGTTGAAATCTAGCTATAATTGGCCAGCTTCTAGGTTGGATGGTTGTGTGGAGAGCAAGAAGTTGGTTAAACAAATGTGTCCAACTCTGGAAAAGAGGCATCTCTGGAATATGTTTTCAAGAGCATAGCAACCCCTTCTGAGTTTAAAAAAAAAAAGAGGGGAAACTGCTCTTTAGCTCTTTAATGGCCTGCTTTGACTAAGAGAATGTTTAAAAGGGTCCTTTTAAAATTAATAGCATATTTTTATTTATTGTAAAGGAGCTTTTACTGACCTCTAACCACAATTTTTAATCATAGCATTTTAACCTCAACATGCAATTAAAAATATATATATTAACAGCCAAGTGCACTTATTTGGAGGAATATGTTATTGGGCGATTATAGATGCATTTCTTCAATATGAGTATACAGTATGTTTGTGATGATTTAAGCCGCTTAATTACTGTTGCAAAGGTGCCTTGTTCCAGGTGAAAACTTCCTTGGATCATAGAAGACAAAACAGAAATCAAAAACTTTTCAGTCCAAATGCTAATACTAATATCCAAATCTTTCACTCGTGTTCTTTTAAAAGATTGTCTTGATTAATAGAAACATTGCCCATGTTAGAGTTCTCAGATACAGTTATCCTTGTTATTCCCCAGCAGGCTGGCTGGGGAATTCTGGGAATTAAAAGTCCAGACATCAAGTTGCTAAGGTTGAGAAATAGACCATTGAGTTATGTCTCTCCTCTCATCATCATCATGTCACATAGAATCACATCTTGGGGGCCATCCAGCAGCATCAATAGGAAGGGTCCAAAAAGCTAAGTCCTTTTGTAGATGTATACAGATGTATAAAGGGACAGGACTTTTATCATGATGCCCCTGTGGAAATCTTGAACTCCACCCCATAGGTTGGTATTGTGGGCACCAGTTTGGGGAAGTTGTGGGCAATGGAAGTCCTGCACTTTAACTGCTTAGCAGAAACATCCTTCAACTTCCTGTACAGAACATTACAATGGAACATATATTTTTATTATAAACTGCACAGATCTGATGAATAGAATGTGATGAATAAATAAATAGAACAAACATGTTCCATCACTCTAGAAGTAAAATGCCTCCTTCCTCCCTGTGCCCAAATGTCTATTTTGTTGTAATTCTTACTTTTTTTAAAGGTACAGGAATCTTCTACATATAGCAGGAAGAGGAAAGTTAAAATTTCTAGGCTGCTACCATGTTTCCCTGAAAATAAGACCATCACCCCTAAAAAGGCACCAGCTCTTATTTTCGGGGGATGTCATTCACTGACTAACCTCATTTGTGCGTCTTGGTCTCGGCCTTCTTTTCTTGGTCAGAGGCCTTCAAGAACTTATTCTTCCGCAGCAGGCAAGGATTTCCTAAAGGCCTCTGCAGCCGATAAAAGAGCTCCAGATTGATCCAGAGCTTTGTTATCAGCTACAGATGCTTTCAGGAAAGCCTTGCCAGCCACGCCGGCTGTAGGAGAAATGGGCCAGCGAGGCAAGTGTCGGGGTATGCAAGACGTGGCTACAACTGTCCAAAGGTAAGTAGTAGGGCAGCTCCACCCACCCCCACCCCCCATAGCCACCCTAGCTTAATTTTTACCCGTGTACTTTGAAGTGAACGGGAGCTTAATTAGGGCTTATTTTTTGGGGAGGGTAGGGCTTATATTGGGCGCACATGTAAAAATCAAGCTAGGACTTACTTTCAGGGTAGGTCATATTTTGAGGGAAATGGTACTGCCTAAGGTCTGTTTCTACTGCCTTGTTTTACAGTGACCTGGAATACCACCAGTATTGCTTTCCAAACTTTGCTCTGCTCTTATAAATATGTATTGTAATTCTGTATCTTAATACTAAGCTTTTTTTAAAAAAAAAAAAAAGAAATATTGGATTTCAGTGCAAAATAAATGTAATCTATTTTTTTAAAAAGATAAAAACTTGCTTGTTTGCCTGTGTTCTACTGTGTCTTAAAAATAGAGAATAGATGTTGGGTGTTACTGAACAGTCGTAGACATGATGGCATGTCATCTTTGGCACGTGTGTCATAGGTCCATTACAGGGGTGGGATTCAAATTTTGTAACAACTGGTTCTGTGGGTGTAGCTAGGTGGGCATGGCTATGTGACTGGGTGGGCGTGGCTTTTCTCTTTTTTGCAAAGAAACCCCTTCCCCCATTTTAGGGGGGGCTTCTTGGCCTCAGGGAAGCCTCCTGGGGGGGGGAGGCATTTTTGCTCCCAGGAAACTTCCCTGGGGCTCAGGAAGGAAAAAAACTGAGCATAAGGGGGGCATGCAGCACCCCCCTGCGCTCTGTTTTGGAGCCTTCTAGGCCTCAAGGGAGCCTCCTGGGGAGGCGTTTTTACTCCCAGGCTTCCCTGGGACTCAAGAAGAAAAAAAAACTGAGTAGGGGGGGCACAGCACCCCCCTGCTCTCCATTTTGGAGCCTTCTGGGCCTCAGGGAAGTGCCTTGGCAGGGGTGTTTTTGCTCCTAGGAAGCTTCCCTGGGGCCCAGGAAGGCAAAAAATGGAGGGGGCAGGGGGGGTATTTATTGCTTCCTGGGTGAAGCAGTAAGACAGCGAGGGGAATCCTGGCACCGCTGATCATAGGAACAGCTGATCGTCAGGAAAGGAAAAAAATACCTTAAGGAATGATTGGGCAGGGAAGAACGCAGTCAGCTATGTCGGGCATGCATGCAATGTTGCACATGCACGATAAGGACTGACTGGGCAGGGAGGGCAGGGTAGGCGGAGAGAGAAGCAGCCAGCCAGGGGCACAATTTGCCAGTTCTACGAACTGCGCAGAATCATAACAACTGGTTCTATAGAACCGGTCCGACCTGGTAGCATCCCACCCCTGGTCCACCATCACTGTACTTAACAATTGCACAGATTTCAGATTACAATATGGTTGATTTTGAAAAGGGATAATTGAAGTTTTAGCATAAATTAGGCTAGCACTGCCTTTAGAAGAACTCTGTCCTATATCCAGGCAGGCCAGAAGACAAAAGATGATGACTAATATATTTATTTACCTGGCAATTGTTGTCAAGATAGTTCAAATGAAAAAAATGCAACTCTTGGAAAATTCACTTGGTTACAAGCATTTCATCTGAGAATGGTTAGCAAGAGGTATAAGAAAGATAATGATCTATTGTTGCTTTTGTTTTAACTTGGGGTGATGGAGGATTTACTTCCATTTCACATTCCTGTAACTCCCTCACGAGTCAGGACTGCTGAAAATTGATTCACATGAATTGAATTTTTAAAAAATCTTAACAGCACGGAATTAATGTATTGTCATTTGACCCATTAACTTGATTTTATCTTGGTTTTTAGTTTTAGTCTTCTGGCCATACCAGATCACACCAAAGTATGCCTTCATTCGTTCAGCCTCATTTAGCAACCAAATTGCATGTCAACATTTGGGACAGAACCGTTTATGCATAGAGCTTGCATTAAATTTGAGAGGTAAAGTCAGATTATATGGCAGTAACCACCGCAGACAAATCTTTTTTCCATAAAGTGAACCATGGATGCACTATATTAAACAAAGTAACTGCCATGGAAAACAATGTAAGTGGAATTGGGTATTCCCGCTGGACTTTGAATTGGAAATTCCAAATTTATATTGCTGGGAAGGAATTGGGTACATCTAGTCTAGTGAAAAGGACAAGGGGTGACAAGATAGCAGTGTTCCAATATTTGAGGGGTTGCCTCAAAGAAGAGGAGATTAATCTGTTCTCCAAAGCATCTGAAAGCCAGACAAGGAGCAATGGATGGAAGCTAATCAAGGCGAGAACCATCTTAGAACCAAGGAGAAATTGCCTGACGGTTAGAACCCTTAACAAGCGGAACATCTTACCACCAGAAGTTGAGGGTGCTCCATCACTGGAGGCTTTTAACACAAGATTGGACATCCACTTGCCTGGAATAGTATAAGGTCTCTTGCTTGAGCAAGAGGTTGGACTAGAAGACCTCCAAGGTCCCTTCCAACACTGTTATAACATTTTGTTAAATCTGAAGCAGGACATTTACAGGTAGGGTGAACATTTCACTCTGAATGCCAACCAATCATGCCATTTTCCTTTCCATTCCATTCTATTGAGGGGCTGCCCTAGAGAGGAAAGAGGTCAAGCTATTTTCTAAAGCACCTGTAGGCCAGACAAGGAATAGTGGATGGAAACTGAAGGAGAGATTTAACCTGGAAATGAGGAGAAACTTTCTGACAGTGAGAACAATCAACCAATGGAACAGAAGTTGCCCTCGGAAGTTGTGGGAGCGCCATCGCTTGAGACCTTCAAGAAGAGATTGGACTGCCATTTGCCAGAAATGGTGTAGGGTCTCCTGCTTGGGGGGGGTTGGACTAGATGTCCTACAAGGTCCCTTCCAACTTTGATTATCTGTTATTATCTGTTATTCTATCCCACCCCACTTCTCTTTCCTGCCCCACTTGGTGAAGCTAGTACAAGTGGTTCTTGACTTACAACTGTTCATTTAGGGATTATAAAATAGTGAAATAGTGGCTTATTGCTGTTTTTCACACTTACAGCTGTTACACCTCCCTGATCACGTGATCGAAAGTCAGATGCTTGGCACCTAGGTCATATTTATGACGGTCGCTGTGTCCCAGGGTCATGGGATCCCTTTTTGCGACTTGTGACAGGAAAAGTCAATGGGGAAGCCAGATTCACTTAACAACCGGGATACTAACTTAACTGTAGCAAAAAAGGTTGTAAAACGGGGCAAAACTCAACTTAATAACTGTCTCATTTCTCAATAGAAACTTTGTGCTCAGTTGTGGTCGTAAGGGACTACCTGTATTCCCTATCCAGGGCAGATTTCATTTCCACCGGAATACTTTCGGTGGTATGAATTATAAAAAAAAAATCTTCTATCCAACACACTTTTTAAACCTAAAGAGGGCTGTACTCTTGCAAACCTTGCTGTTTCCTTGAGCTTGGGGCCATTTTTGCTGAATGTGCAGATGATCCTGGCTGGATGTACAGGGAGTCCTCGACTTACAACCACAACTGAGCCCAGAATTTCTGTTGTTAAATTCTGCCCCATTTTACGATCTTTCTTGTCACAGCTTTTAAGCAAATCCCTGCAGTTGTTAAGCTAGTAACACGGTTGTTAAGTGAATCTGGCTTCCCCATTGACTTGGCTTGTCAGAAGGTCACCAAAAGTAATCACATGACCCCAGGACACTGGGACCATCATAAATATGAGTCAGCTGCCAAGCCTCTGAATTTTGATCACATGACCACGGGAATGCTGCAATGGTCGTATGTGTGAAAACTGGTCATAAGTGGCTTTTTTCAGTACCACTATAACTTTGAATGGTTGCTCAATGAACTGTTGTAAGTTGAGGACCACCTGTACATTTCTGAGAACGACTGAGAATCCCCAACAGTGGTCAACCTATGCAAGTAATGGGCAATAGCTTGTTCTTCTGCTTGTAGCCATGGTGGTGCAGTGGTTAGAATGCAGTATTGCAGGCTAATTCTGCCGACTGCCAGGAGTTCGAACCTGACCGGCTCAAGGTTGACTCAGCCTTCCATCCTTCCGAGATCGGTAAAATGAGGACTCAGTGTCAGCTTTGGAAGCCATATTACATGCTGCAACATATCCTGAGAAGGTGGGAGGGGGGCGATTTCAATTAAGTAGCTCTAAGTAGACAAAATAACATTCTTTTGTTAGTCCAAGGTCATTTGAGTATGGCGCAGGATGAAATAAGGATCTTCCTTTTGGATGGATTGTGATTGGGCCATGTGATGTCATAACAGCCATGGGGGGGGGGGGGGGATGGATTTATAGTTTGGGAAATTGTGGAAAGCCCAAAAAAACTTTTAAGATTCGGGATTCCGCCGATGTGCCAGGTGCTATTCTAAGAAAGGTACTTTTGAGATTATATCTCGGAGTTACTGATTGGAATGGAGGTTTGCTGGAATGCTGACACCCGGATTGTTTGGGGGGGGGGGGTGGATATGTAAACCGCTTAAAGAGGGCCGTAAAGCACTGTGAAGCGGCATATAAGCCTTAAGTCTGCTATTGGTATTGCAGACGTCTCAGCATCTCCCAGCCAGCAACCATAACAAGAGTTCAGAGCAAACAGGCTACGGGATCCTCCTGGGTTCCTAATTCATCTCTCCACAGCCACCAAGGTGGGCCAGGAAATAAACATCACCTTTATTGATATACAGCGGCAGCTCCGGAGCTGGGGAATGCACAGCGGGGGAGGGCTGCTGGGATGGGCTGGGCAAATCTATCACCCGTCCCTTAGTCCAACAGGGGAAGCGACTAACATTCATCCTCCCCCAGCAAAGCGAACAAGTTCTGAGTGGGTAGCTTTCCCTTCCTGGGAGGGGCTGGCTGGCTGGGCCCACTCTTGGGGGCCGAGAGGGGCTCCTCCTCCTCTTCGCCTTCTTCATCGGCATCCCGGTCTTTCTCTTCATCCTCTTCCTCTCCCGAGCTGGAGATTTCGTCCTCCTCCTCTTCCTCCCACTCGTTTTCCTCCGCAGAGCCCGGTTTGTCTTCTCGGCGATGAGCTTCCTGCAAAGCTGCAATCTCAGCTGTTTCGGGGTGATGCTCCCACATGGCTGCAACAAAACAAGAACAAAAACAGCAGTAAGAAACAAAGCATCCATCACTAGGGACAGTCTTAGGCCATCTTCTCTCTAGTCCAGGGGTGTCAAAACTGGATTTCATCGAGGGCCGCATCAGCATTGTAATTCTCCTCAGCGGGCCACTGAGGGAGAGAGTGGAGAGCGGGTAGGGAGACAAGATGGACGCCTCCTGCAGCACCTTGCCGGCCAAAACGGGGCATAGGGAGGCCCCTGTCTGCCCTGTTTTTGGCCTGAATGCCCTCCTGCAGCACTTTGGCGGCTAAAAACGGGCCGTACAGAGGCCCCATGAGGCCCATTTTAGGCCTCCATGGCAGAGGTGGTATTCAGCAGATTCTAACCAGTTCCGAAGAACCGGTAGAGGAAATTTTCAATAGTTAGGAGAACCGGCAAATCTCACTTCTGGCTGGCCCCGCCCCCACCCCCATCTATTCTCTGCCTCCCGAGTCCCAGCTGATCGGCTGGGTCTTCTTTTGTTGCCCTGCCCAGGAGAACGGAGCTGGAAAGCAGGTTTCAGGGGTGGGGAGGGAATGGGGATATTGCAGTATCCTTCCTCTGTCACACCCAAGAAGCCATGCCTACAGAAACGGGAGTAAAAAATTTTGAATCCCACTATTGCTCTATGGCTCCTGCAGCACTCAGCCAGATAAACAGGCTGTGTGGGCTTCCATGGGGCCCATTTTTGGCCGGCAGAGTACTGCAGGAGGCCAAAAACGGGCCTCCCATAGCCTGTTTTGGCTGTCAAAGGCACCATGGGCTGATCCTTCGATATTTCCAAGCCGGCCCCACAGGCCTTGAGTTTGACTCCCCTGATCTAGACTAAGCCATTATTTCTAGCAGAGGCTGATCACTTCGGTAAAGCTGATTTCTGGACTCTTTACGGAAAAGAGCCTGTAAAAGAGACTCTTTCTGCTGCAGAAGAAGGCTGAGCCTAGTACAACATTTATGCTAGTACTGTGCATAAATCATTCTGCCTCATGTGCTTCTGATATTCCCAGCACGTAGGAAGACATGTCAAAATGACATCTCTTTCGCCAAGCATTTAATTGTTCATTATTTTGAAAGCGGATGCTAATTTTTGGTTTTCATTGCATTAGTTACACTCTCCGTTAAATTTTAATTGCGGCATGCCACCTTGAGCATAGTCCAGAAGTTGGGGTACACACTGAATAATAAAGGCAAATATAATAGTATATTATAAATAAAACCGGACAGGATGATGGTGTTTCCGAACACAAATTCTACTTTATGCTCGCTCTCAATATTCATTTCTGAGATTTCGCTAGCATGGCTCAAATCATGATCACCCCTACACAGCGGTCAACATCCAGAAAATATATAATGAAGGAATTCCATGGAAGATATTCCCACTGCTTTCATGGATCTCCTTCATGCTTGACAGCTGAGCATTACGCTGCTGCTATGTTTAATGGACATGAAACAATGGACTTTTAATGGACATGCAATTGATGCCAGTACAGGTAGTCCTTGACTTACAACCATTCCTTTCGCGACTGTTCAACCGTGACCACGGCACTGAAAAAATATGGCATATAATCCGTTTTCATGCTCACAACTGTTGCAGCATCCTCATAGTCATGTGATCAAATTCCAGATGCTGGGCAACTGGCATGTGTTTATGATGGTTGCAGTCAACTAAAAATACTTCTTTGGTCTTTTTAGTTGCCAGTAGAAAGGGAGTGTGGAAAGCAGTGCATTCCTTAAATGCTTCAGATAATCGCCTTGGCAGCCGAAGCTGTTGGCACGCAAGATTATTATTGGAGAGCATGATTGATGATTCTTGACTATGGATGTGTCTCATTGGAGAATATACATCCAGGGGGTGGGGGGAAAACCAGGGTCAAGGGTGAAATGAATGATCTGTCAGAAACGGCTGCAACCAGGAAATGCCGACATGTTAACTCCTAATAAATCAATCTTTTTTACTCTGAGAGATGCGGCTAGAGACTTATGATTTGAATGGGGGTGCATACCGGAGCCTTGACAATTACATTGTCCCAGGGTCATGTGATCAACTTTCCAGCCGGCGTTTGACAAGCAAAGTCAGTGCAGGAAGCCAGACTTGTTTAACAACCGCATGATTCACTTAACAACTGTGACAAGAAAGGTCGTAAAAATGGAGCGAAACTCACTTGACAAGTGCCTTGCTTAGCGACGGATATTTTGGGACCAATTGTGGCCATAAGTCAAGGATTACCGATATTGAGAAAAAACAAATGAGAATTTATCAGGACATGATCATCCTTTCCGACAATTATGCGTGATGCCAAGCCAGTTAGATGCGAGTCCTTCATAAGGCCTTGCCTATTTGGCTTGACCAGTTTTTTCCAGCCTGGAAAGATGCTGGATTCATTGAGAATTACAGAAGTCCCATCTATCTGAAGAGCACCAGGCTAGAGATCCCCACTTCCCTTTGGAAGTGATGGAGAAACGGCTTAAAGAGGCTTCTTGTCGGAGACCTTTCTGTGACGTGTAGCCCGGAGGTCGCATGCAGACACAGAGGCGTCCGTCGACCGCAAGGCGTAGAAGACTGTTGGCTGCTCGGTAAACATCGTTCCGGGCTCCTTTGGCTGTCTTGTAACCTCGTTTCTCAGCCCAGGCTGAAAAGACAGAGAAGAGATGTGAGGGTTAGCGCCAGCGTTCCAAGTAACAACCTCCAAAACAGACAACTCCGAGACAATCACTTCCTCAACGTTCCATTTTATTAGAGAGGTCATATTGGCAACATCTGGGAAAACCCGAATCGGAGAGTTCCGGGTTTTCCCTTCTTCCCCAAAAGAAAAATCAAAGATCCATCCCCTGCCTTCCATCAGTCCATCACATGGCCCAATCTGTTGTGGTCTGCCGGCGGCCTACAGAGCTGGCAGCAGAGTTGGACAGTGTGAAGGAACATGGGCTAGTTCTGGAGTCTGTGAAGGGCTCGGATGAGGGATCTGCTTCCGATACAGAGATGGAGCCAGGGCCATCTGAGAGTTATGTGCGGGCTCTGGTGCCTCCAGAATCTGCTTTCAGCAAGGCAGAGGAACAAGGGGAACCTGTTCCCAGTGTGCGCTTGCGCAGAGCTGCCAGAAGGCAAGAACAGTTAAGACAAAAGAGGCGACTCGGGAGTAAGGCTTTGAGATGATTGGCCCCTCCCATAAGACATAAAGGGGGAGCAAAGGGACATGAGCCTTTGCAGGAAGCAACTTTGTTCGTTCTGGTCAGTTTAAAGTCTGAAGCTCCGTGTTGACTTTGTGCTCCGTTTGGCCTTGTACAGCTAACTGGCAATTTAGTCGATGGCACCATTTCAAGGAAGATAAAAGTGGGTGCTTATCAGCCTTAGCCCGAAAGACTGTGGCAGGCTTCTGTGGGACTATTCATAAATTGTTTGGGACTCATTACGGGCTGTGAATGCATATAATTCACAGCCGTTGAAATTTAAAAAAAAAAGATTTTTGGGAACAGCGTGTGATTGTTACTGTCTGAGGAAGCCTTGGTCAGAACACAATCATGTCTTCGTCCCATCTGGAGACTACCCCCAGTCACTCCCCTCCAGGTGGCAGGGTGAAATGTCCTTGACTCTCTTAGAAGGAACGTTGTTGTGGCTAAGTATGTATTGCTCCTTAAAAAAAAAACCCTCCCAAATTCCCAGGCACTAAATGTGGCAGCTTAGAAGCTCCAAAAGAAAAATGGCTTCCCAGACTGACAGGTTAGAGCCACGTCGGACATCCAACTCAGCTGGAGAAGTGGTTGCTTCAACACTGTTACCTTCACATACATCCCAGGCACACCAAGCGGGTTCAGGCTTGCCGGGTTCGGCGTCAGGATGCCGCAGCTTGAGCAAGGCCTGCACTGGAATCCGGTTAGCCAAGTACCCCACAGAAGTATAGGGCTCCTGGATCTGAGAAATAGGGTAGATACCAGCCAATATCTGAAAATTAAACAAAAATAAGAAGGATTGGTTACTTGCCGAAGGCTGCTATTGGATTTACTCTGCAGGTGTTGGCAGACTAAAAAAAAAATGGAGAAAAGAAGGGAGGGTTTTTTTTTTTTAAACAAAAGATACAAGCTTAGCTCAAAACATCCTCTCCTGAAACACAAGACTCATCTCTCAGCTATCAGCAACATTGAGTCATCCCGTGTCTCCCCCAACTAACACCCCTGAATTGCATAATAGAAGCTCAGAAACAAAATCTCTCCTTCAGTCTTTTTTCTCCTCCTCATCTTTATAACACTTCATGGAATAAAACACAAAAATACAAAAGCAAATAGTAGGATGCAAAGGGAGGGGAGGGGAGAGAGAAAAGAAACTAAAAAGCACTGATTTCCGACTCCCTCTGTTGCAGTAGAATAAACCATTAACATCGAACCTCAAACTTCTTTGCTTTTCCATAATAAACTAGCCATTTCTATCACAACACATAAATCTAATCAGTAAAAACAGAGGTGGGGTGCTGCCGGTTTGAACCGGTTCGCCTATACCGGTAGTGCCGCCCAATGGCTGGGCCCGCCTACCCGCCCTGGTGTTATCTTGTCCTATATATCTCACTCTCTGGCTTGCTCGCTCCACTCACGCTCTCATATTTTTTGGTTCTGCACTAGGCAAACCGGTTGTTAAATTATGTGAAGCCCACCTCTGAGTAAAACCCAAAATCAAAGTTTCGTTTTTAAAATCTCTCCTTCAGTCCGATTAGGAAGCATGCAGGGAAATTATGATGGAAAAAAACATCATGCCCTGTTCTATGACGATTAGAGAAGAATATCCCTTCCCTTGTTAAAAATCAATATTTTGCCCACCAGGCTGCACTGCTGGGGCAGGGAATGTTTCATGACTGCAGAAGATGAGACACCCAGATCAGAGATGGTATTCAGCAGCTTCTGACAAGTTCTGGAGAACCAGTAGTGGAAATTTTGAGTAGTTCGGAGAACTGGCAAATCCCACCTCTGACTGATCCCGCCCCTATCTATTCTCTGCCTCCCAAGTCCCAGCTGATCGGCTGGGTCTTCTTTTGTTGCCCTGCATGGGAGAACGGAGCTGGAAAGTAGGTTAGTGGGGTGGGGAGGGAATGGTATTTCACAGTAACCTTCCCCCAGAAGTGGAGAAGGAATGGGGATTTTGCAGTATCCTTCCCCTGCCACGCCCACCAAGCCACGCCATGTCCACCAAGCCACACCCACAAAACCAATAGTAAAAAAAAATTAATCCCACCACTGACCCAGAAACTTGTATATCCTGTACTGGAGAATCTGCTAAGAAAATGAAAAATTTTGATTTCAGTCTGATTTTTTTCATTTTCTTAGCAGATGCTCCAGTACAGATGATCCATGTTTGTGATACTCTCACCAAAGTGCATCTGGGTGTCTCATTTTCTGCAGCCATGAAACATTCCCTGCCACAACAATAATAGCAATAGCACTTAGACTTATATACCGCTTTATAGTGCTTTCCAGCCCTCTCAAAGCGGTTTACAGAGCCAGCCTATTGCCCCCAACAATCTGGATCCTCATTTTACCCACCTCGAAAGGATGGAAGGCTGAGTCAACCTTGAGCCTGGTGGGATTCGATCTGTCAAATGCAGCCTGGTGGGCAGAATACTGATTTTTAACAAGGGAAGGCACATCCTTCTCTAATCATCATAGAAGAGAGCACGACGCTTTTTCCATCACAAATCTTCCTGAATGCTTCCTAATCTGACCCGGTAAAATATATACTGAAGTAGCCTTCATGGGCTGAAAGGGACATTGTTAAGAGATTCGCACTGGTACTTGGGACCTCCCAACTATCTTTTAAGATCTTTCCAGTTGATTCACACACAAATGTCCATCACTCAGATCTAGAGGCATCAGCAAAATAAATAGGCTTTTTCAGATTAAACATCCTCAAATTATTTTTCCTTAGTTCTTAGTCAAGGAATTAAGAGAAGCACAGAGTTGCTCTCTCCCTCAGGCCAATTCACCTCACAGGGTTGTTGTTGTGGGGAAAATAGGATGAAGAAGGTACATTAGATATGTTCACCGCCTTAAGTCATAAAGGCGGGATACAAATAAATAAAATTGCCTCCTATAGTGATTTTCATCAAATGCTGCACTAGCATAGGAACCACAAGCAAAACTTTCCGGTTAGCAAAGTAGGGCTGTCTAAGCCTTCAGTGGCAATTCAAGAAAGGGGCTTCAAAGTTCATAAAAACATCAGCAAAGCAACCGTCCACAATTGTTTTTGCCGCAATCGTTCCCTTAAACAATTGAAGATAGAGGGAAGCTGGACAAGCCTGAAAAAAAGACACGGTGACTTTACATAGTTGCAGCTCAGTGATACGTTTGTGCCTCTGCAAATGTCAAAGCCTCTTTTTTGACATCAAATCTGACTTTTCCACTTGGATCGGAGAATAGGATCCCTCAGCAATACTCTCAGAATTGGCTGAGTGATCAAAGGATGTGTGAACTCCCAATTATAATACCTGCATGTGAAGAAACCCTAGAGAAATCACTTAAAATTCTTACTATCTTGCATTTTGTGCCATGAGTTGGAAGAAAATTCAGCTCAATGTTGGTGAAACTCCTTTCTAGAGGCTAGAGAGGTCTTACTGCAGAGACGTAGAATAATAGTCCAACTACTTACAGTGTAAGGATGTTCAATCCTTTACGCGCCCACTCACAAACTCCCACAGCACTGGAGTTTGACAGAAACACAATTCACATTTATATTCAACTACAACCCAAGTGCTATTCCCGCTGGACAGGAAACCTTTACTGACTTTTTCTCTTTTCCAACTCTTACCTGCTGTTTCTTGTCAACAAGAGACGGGAAGATGAGCCCTGGACAATCGCACAACTTAACCGTGGGTGTAAGGAAGTAGGTCTGGAAATACTTAGTATGACCGGGAGTGCGGGAGACGCTCACCACTTTGCGGCCTACCAGCCCATTAATGAGGGAGGACTTGCCCACGTTGGGAAAACCTGTAGGGAGGTGGAAAGGGAAGGACAAAATCAAAATGGCCCTCATCATCATCTCCACCATTAATCAAAACTGTTGGCTTAAAAACTTTGCTTGGGGGAATCCTTCAGTTCTTCCACAAAACAAAATGATGGTCTGCCTCAACTTCCTTGCTTATTTATTATGACAAACTGATATAGCAGGAATCAGCTTCTCTCTTTTTCTCAGCCTGCATGGCACAACTTCCATCTATATACCAACTAAACCAGGGGTTCTCCAAACTTGAAGACTTCTGGACTTCAACTCCCAGAATTCCTCAGCCAGTCATACCTTAAACTTGCCAACTTTGGAGACTCCTGAACTGATCCATGGCCAGGTTACCTTTTCATCCATTCAAAACCTTAGCCAAGAACAAAGGAGAAACTACAGTGGCTATATTTAGCACCTCTAATCAGCAATTTATAATGCTGTACTGCATTCCACAATTTTAGTTGTTATTAAAGAAAACTTGGATTTAATGGACTGTTCCAGGGAAGAAGTGCCTACTCATCCCAAATGTCCATTAAATATGAGACTGTGAAATTGAAATAAATCTGCATAAGGGTGTCATGACACAAATTATGCAAAATCGTAATGTGAGTCAGTCTGCTTGATTTGCATCTGGAAGCCGTGACGTAAATCAATGTCATTTGCATTATGATACAGTATTACAAATTATGCAAAATGAGACAAATAAGAAATGTTGCTTTTTTTCTTTTATATATTTGCTGAGCATCTTGTCTGGACTACTTCAAGTGCAACGAACATAGCTATTACAGTATTTCAGAGGCGGGGGAATGGCTTGACAGAAATATAGTCCACCATAACTGAAATCTCCTAAATAAGAGTCCATTAAATTGAGGTTTTGCTACCCTACTGTCTAATCTCACCTTTCCTTGTGAGGGGCTCAGGGTGGTTATCCTCATAATAATTCTATGAAATTAATTAGGTCAAGAGAGAAAGCTGGCTGCAACGTTCTGTCAAGAGATCCATGAAAAGAGATAACTTGAACTCAAAATCCCACCAAGAGAACTCAATACATTAGCCAGTTCCTTAAGCTGCCCTTCAAAATTTACTTTGAAATAAGCCCTGTGAATTCAGTAGGCATTAGAAGGAGTTCTCAACTTACAACAAATCATTCAATTGCCATTTGAAGTTATGGCACACTTAAAAAATTACTCACGACCCTTTCTTAACATAATTGTCACCATAACTCCTGCATCACACGATCATATTTGGGTATTCAACAACCAACTTGCATTTATGACTGGTTACAGTGTCTGTGGAGATTCTCAGTCATCCAGGTCACGGTTGTTCCAAAAGTGTTTTTTCAAGAGGCAACTGGACTTCCTTGTTTTTCTTTGAAGACATTTCACTTGTCATCCAAGAAGCTTCTTCCAGCTCTGACTGGATCCTGAATCCTTCCATTCCATTCTTCAGTCAGAGCTGAAGAAGCTTCTTGGATGACAAGCAGAATGTCTTCAAAGAAAAACCAGAAAGTCCAGTTGCCTCTTGAAAAAGCACCTTTGGGATTGTTTACAGTATTCTGCACTCATATGAACATGATGTGCAATATTTTTTTGCCATTTCCTGGCCAGAAAACGCAAAAACACCATCAGATATGCTGGATTTGTTTAATAACCATATGGTTGTTAAGTCAATTAACAACCGTGGTAAGTTGCTTTATAACCACTGTAAAAACAGTCAAAACTTTAAGCCCGGTCAGATGGTGCTTCAACTTACAATCACAACAACATACAACCAAAATTCCAGGATCCATTATAGCCATAAGCAGAGGACCACCCATACTTCCAAAAAAATATGTATACCATTGCCCTATCAGTAACACACCACTAACTTTGTTTTTTTTATGCAAATCTGGACCTGCTATAGTCCATGTCCTTCTTCGGCACCTGGGAAGCAATTCCACCAACCCTCCTCCTCAAAAGTAGTCCTAGAAATATTAGAACTGTTACTACACTCCTGCTGAGTGACTTTGAGGGCAGACTCACCTACGCAGCCGACTGTCAAGATTCCATCTTTGTAAAGTTCCTGGGAGATTCCACCACCCTCCATAGCTACATCTGAATGATGCTCCACCAGCACAGTCATACTTCGGTCATCTTCGTCCTCTTCCTCAGAGTCATCCAGTGGCAGGCCAGCACCGGCAGCATCCCGCTCAATCTTCTCCTTCCAGCTACTCAAGTCCACTGTCAAAAAGAGAAGGGAAATTACAATAATAGCAGAAATGGCCAGCTGCTTAAGTGTAGTGGGGGTGAAATTAAGTATAGTGGACTAAAAACCAGGAGACAGTGAGTTCCAGTCCTGCCTTGGGCATGAAGCCAGCTGGTTGCCATTGTCCTTGTCTATCACACCAACCCACCTCATAAGAGAACTTGCTCTGTGTGGTGCCTTGAACTGTGCAAATTCTGTGAGAAGGGGAGATAGAAATCTAGAAATAAATAATCGAGAGCCAGTTTGGTCTAGTGTTTAAGGTGCTGGCCTAGAAACCAGTAGACCTATATATACTAGTAGACCAGTAGTTCTAGTCCTATCGTAAGCATGAAAATTGGCTGGGCCAGTCACTCCCTCTCAGCCCAACTTACCTCAAAAGGCTGTTGCTATGAGGAAAGGAGGAGGAGGAAGGAGTATTGGGTATCTACCTCACCTTCAGCTTTTATAAAAATTATAAAGGGGTAAACAAATAAAATTAAACTTAAAATGGGCAATTTGTTGCTTAATATGTATGTCAAATTAAATGGAGGAAATCAGAACGCACATCTGTATCATTATGTGACCTTGTTGAAACCATTTTACTCCCAATGTAGTGACAAATTGGAGAACGCTTCTGAGTATATGAGCTAAGCCAGAGATTATTCTTTAGTCAACTGAGCCAAAGTGGCTGGGTTTCAAGGAAAAGGGCTTATCTGAACCCTCAACTTCTGACACTTTTCCTTGCTAGCCCGAAAGTGAACCATCCTGGTGCTGACTTTTAGGGAGAACTTTCATCCCAGGTCAAAACAGGCCCAGCCCAAATGTGAGAGCAGCCACACCTTTGCCAGCTGTGATAGTCTCGCAGGAGCCGAGGAGCTGATTGGGCCCCATAGCGGTGCTCCAGCCCTTTCGACGCTTCCGACGTTTTTTGAACACTGCAAGGAGAAAGAAAGAAGGCACAAGGTTCCAGGTTGAGATTCAAAGCCAAAACTTTAGATAATATCTGTGACATGTGAAGTAGTGGATAGGGGAGGAATCAAGGCCACAAACCACCAAGAGTTCCTGGGAGGTTGCTGAGGGATGTGTGTGATATAAATGTAGCAAACTGTTATCAATAAGGATGATTCTGATAATGTTTACATTGTTGGCTGGCCAGTTATTTTGAATACTGGCCAGAACATAGAAAGGTCCGGAATATCCCAACAAATCCAGTTGCTTGTTCCCACATCAATGTTTAAACATATTGATGTTGTCAGGATGTAGCACTTCCCTGGCCCTAGCTGGTCAAAAAGAGAAACTACTAAAAAAAATCTCAAGATGTGGTTAAAGAAATATTCCAGAAGTTGTTGAAGGCAAACCACTTCCACCCAGGGAGTCTTTGACTTACAAGCATAATTGAGGCCAGAATTATGGTCCTAAGTCGTGCCAATTGTAAAGGGAATCACCACATGACTGGGCCCAATTTTATAACATTTTTTTTTTGGCAGTTAAGCAAACATGATAATTGTTAAGTAAATCATGGTAACATGATTGTGGAATGCCATAAATGAGCCAACTGCCAAGTGTCCAAAATGCGATTGTGTGACTGCTTTGGGGGGGCAGAGGGGTGGAGAGGGGCATCCAAACTTTGAAATTGAGTCATAAGTAGCTCTGTAACTCTGTAACTTACAGTGGTCACTAAGCAATCGGTAGAAAGTTGAGGACTACCTTTATGATTGCAAAGAAGCAGGGATGGGATTCTACCAGTTCTCACCTATTCGCTAGAACCGGTTGTTAACTTTCTAAGTAGTTCGGAGAACCGGTTGTTAGAAGAAATCCCCTTTTGATTTTTCCCACCCTTATTACATTCTTGGCATTATGCCTAGACTTACTGTCTCCGAAGGAGGTTTTTTTTTCTTTGTTGGTACTTTCTTAAAAGGGAAGGGTTATTTTACGCTTTTTACACTGCTGTTGGGAGGAAATATTCCCCTGGAAATATTTGCAGCCACATCCAACAATCAGCACTTTGAAGAAATAATTGAATAATGAAGCAGAGCTGCTGGAAAGAAGCTTTTAATGACAAGGAACTAAGATGAGTGACATTCAGCAAGGCTTCTTGACTAGCTAGAAAGATTGACATTCAAACGTGAGTTTACATACCCTTTCTGAATTTTGGTCTAAAACTGGTAACCATTCAAAGTTACAATGGCACTGAAAAAAGTGACTTATGACCATTTTTCACACGTACGACAGTTGCAGCATCCCCACTGTCATGAGATGCCAGGCGAGGAGAAGCGCCCAATGTGAGTAACATCGCCCACCCAGTCACATGACCACTAAGCCACGCCCACCAACTAAGCCATGCCCACAGAACCGGTTGTTAAAAAAATTGAATCCCACCCCTGCAAAGAAGACATCCTGAACATTTCATGTGGATACCAGGAGTCAGAGGTGATATTCAGCAGGTTCTTACCAGTTCTGGAGAACCAGTGGCAGACATTTTTAGTAGTTCGGAGAACCGGCAAATGCCACCTCTGACTGACCCACCCCTATCTATTCTCTGCTCCCAAGTCCCAGCTGATTGGCTGGATCTTCTTTTGTTGCCCTGCACAGGAGAACGGAGCTGGAAAGCAGGTTAGTGGAATGGGGAGGGAATGGGGATTTTGCAGGATCCTTCCGCTGCCACGCCCACCAAGCCACACCCACAGAACCGGTAATAAAATTTTTTGAATCCCACCACTGCCAGGAGTCACTTTGACTCGAGGGAGTTCATTCTTTTTAGGGAACAAACTAACAAAACACCTCACATTTGGCCAATGGCCCAAGGACCTTTTCTACACACTTTGGCCTACAATCTTCCTCTTATAACAAAAAAAAGAAGAAAACAAAACAAACCATTACAGCTAGTCCTCGACTTATGACCACAATTGAGCCCCAAATTTCTGTAAGTGAATTTTGCCCCATTTTATGACATTTCTCGCTGCGGTTGTTAAGCAAATGACTGCAGTTGATAAGTTGGTAACCTAGTTGCTAAGTGAATCTGGCTTCCCCATCGATTTTGCTTGTCAAAAGGTCACAAGAGGGGATCCCACGACCTCGGGAAACGGCAATGGTCATAAGTATGAAACAGTTGCCAAGCACCTGAACGTTGATCACACGATCATGGGGATGGTACAAAGGTTGTAAGCGTGGAAAATGGTCATAATTCACTTTTTTCAGTGCCGCTGTAACTTCGGTCACTAAATGAACTGTTGTAAGTCGAGGACTACCTATATAACTCTGCTGTTTCTCTCACAACATACAGTGCTATGCTAAGCCTGTGACAGCTCAACTAATGCAGAACTACACTGAACTATAGTATCCACTAGGAGCCATGAAAATTTATGAATATACTTCAGAAAATACCTGCACTGGGATCTTGATCTTGCTGTGGGTAAGAAGTGAAACAGATCACGTGGATCTCAGGGAACCGACTCTTGAAATAATACTTCCAGGCTACCACCAGGGCTGGTGGGGCCAGATCAATCTTATTCAGTACCAAGATGAGGTTTTTCTTCATCTGCTTGGTGACAAACTCATAGAGGGCCGGGGAGAAGTTGATGACCTGAATAAAAAAGGTTTGAAAAAGGGAAAAGATATCATGGGGAGATTTAGAAAAATAGGGCACCATGCTGATTTCAGTTTTCTGGAAAGGATTTTTTCGGGGGGGGGGGGGGTGTCTTTTAATGACCCCCTAATCTCTTACATTGGGGCGGAGGTTGGGGCAACTGAATGGAGCTGAGTCATTATTGGCTGGATGCCCTTCCTGTCACTAATGCAGAGTTCGCAGCAGATAATTACTCACTGTGCCCAGAGAGAGAAATCTCTACCGCTACCTAGGATCAAACTCACAGCCTGCTGATCGTGAGGCGAGAGCCCCACCCACTAGGCCACTGCACAATTCCATTTTCTAGAAAGGATGGTTTGCTTAATTTACGATGACAGGAAACTGAAGATGGGTTTACTGTAATATAGTCTCGTCTCTGTTGGCGTTTATTTCTTTCCAAACATGAATACAGGTAGTCCTCGACTTACAGCAGTTCGTTTCGTGACCGTTCGAAGTTACATCATCACTGGAAAAAGCCAGTTACGACCGTTTTTCACACTTACAATCGTTGTAGCATTCCCCCATGGCCGTCTGATCAAAATCTGGATGCTTGGCAACTGACTCATATTTATGACGGTTGCAGGATCATATGATCCCCTTTTCCGACCTTCTGACAAGCCATGGGGGGGGGGAGCCAGATTCACTTAACAACTGCTGCAGTGATTCCCTTAACAACGGTGACAAGAAAGGTTGTAAAATGGGGCAAAATTAACTTAACTGTCTCACTTAGCAATGTGAATTTTGGGCTCAGTTTGTGGTCGTAAGTCGAGGATTACCTGTACGGGACAGCTAAGCTAGATGTTGCTGTATGCCTTTTCCCCTTTCTAAAGACGTGAAGGGACGATGCCCCAGGATCTGCATGCATCTGTGCATTCTCTGTACAACCTGGACTTATTTATGGAAAACTAGAATCCCGTATATTAACATGAAGACGAATGTGG
The DNA here is from genome assembly GCA_023653725.1 of Bungarus multicinctus. NCBI lineage: Eukaryota > Metazoa > Chordata > Lepidosauria > Squamata > Elapidae > Bungarus > Bungarus multicinctus. The sequence continues at coordinate 30,618,871 of CM042834.1, forward strand.
CTCTTTAGATGTAATTAGTAATTTAAAATCTATGCTTCTCTAAAACAGTGCCTGGAAACAGTGGTTTTTGTGGACTGAACGCGACCAGCAGATTCAGACAGTGAGGAGGTTGGGGAGGAACATGGCCCAGTCCTGGAGTCTGGGGAAGGCTCTGACGAGTGCTCCAGGTCAAAGGCAGAGATGGGGCCAGGGCCGTCTGACAGTTATCAGCCGCCTTCAGAGTTGGACATCAGTGAGGCAGAAGAACAGCTGGAGCCTGTTCCCAGTGTGTGCATGCACAGAGCTGCAAGATGAAGGGAACAGCTGATGAACAAAGGCCGACTTGGGAGTAAAGCCACAGGTGGACGGTGAATGGCCCCTCCCCTAGAGTATAAAAGAGGAGCGAAAGGGTGGTGCGGCTTTGCAGGAAACAAATAGTTCATTCCGGCATGCTTGCCAAGTATTGCGGTGTCTGAAAGATATAAGCCTGGCCCCTCTCCAAGCCTGATAAAGGTCTGTAATTGGGAACTATCTTGAAAGTCTGTTGGCCAGGACTTTGTTGGAGAGGAAATTCACTGTAAATCAAATAAAAGGGATTTATCAGGATGAGGACTCAGTTTCGTGTTGTTGGGGAAGCCTAGATCAGAACAGTGGTTTCATTTTTGGCCTCAAACAATTAGCCTTTATTATTGTTACCAATGATTCAAGGTAGTGAACATATCCAACATACCTTCCTCCTCCTATTTTCCCCACAACAATAACCTATGAGGCTGAAAGAGAGCGACTGGCCCCCAAAGTCACCAGCTGGCTTTCATCTCAAAGATGGGACTTGAATTTATGGTCTTCCGCTTTCTAGTCTTAGGCCTCAACCATTAGACCAGACTGGCTCTCTTCCTTAACCAGTCATTGAGATTGACTGATGTTGCCATCCAGCAACATTTCTAAGGACAAAGATCAAGCGCCCTGGCTTTAATTTCAGCTAGACAAACCGTGACTCATTGGGGCATCAGGTCATCCTTTTTTTAGATATTTCCTTTCCAGAGACGTCAATGCCTTCAACAGTGGCAGAGTTTCTAATGTACTACAGAAAGGTTCTAAAAAATTCAGAGAGAGACACGCATTCCAAGGCAGAGATGTATCTACCTTGAAAGCACTCGTGTCGACCTGCTTAGCACAGCCAAACATCAGCTGACCGCAGGAAAATATTTTATGACATTATGTATGAAGTCACAAAATGCTTTTTACGACAATTTTTATGTCACAAAATGTCATATAAAATCTGTTACATTTCAAGTTACGGTCCCAGGATTTTGGATGGATTCTGTAAGTCAGCCCACTTTAGATACCTTGATTGGAGGTTTTGCTCTATATGATGCACCATTTCACCCAGTTAAAGGTTACAGACATGAGAGTTTTAGTAGTAAATAGATAGGTGTTATATCACAGGGCTGGTCTCTTCTATCAGGTGTCCCTATTACTGTCTAGTGTCTCTTGGCGAATTCCAACATTTAAAAGTGAAAAGAACTCCGTCCATTAGGGCAGAGTGAATAATCAAACATCTCCAGATCTTTAAAGCCTGGATGAATAAACAGCATGCGAATTAAACAACTACAGAAGAAAATTTTTTAAAAGGCAAATAGAATGCCAGCATCTGAGTCTTCCATGCCACTCTATTAATACCAGCAGAACAATTTTGGGTGAATCTAAACCCACAGAAAACTGCAAGAGTCATCAATAAGATTCTCACCGGGTGTCGAATGTCTGTAATAAGCAACACAATGTCTGACATCTCCAGGACACGCCATAGCTGCCTCCATGTCTAGAAAAGAAATCAAGACATTAAAAAAAAAGGTCTTCTGTAGAATTTATCTTCCCCTAATGAGCCAGACGTGACACCCCTAACCAGACTTTGTGTTATTAATAGAAGAGAACATGTGTAGTTCAGGGTTGAAGCTTGGTTGTTTTCTTGAACACATTTCATTATCCAAACTAGGTAACAGTGTTAGAACTAAGAACTACCAACTCAAACAAACAACACAACAACAGCCTAATCAAGGAACCACCAAAAACACTTCCACAAAGCCTGTATGTCAGTACAGATAGTCTTCGACTTACGATCATAATTTATGTTGTTAAGTGGGACATTTAAGCGAGTTTTGCCCTATTTTACCACATTTCTTGCCACAATTGTTAAGGGAAGCAGTGCACCTGATAAGTTGGCAACCCCCGTTGTTAAGTGAATCCGGCTTCCCCATTGGCATTGCCTATCAGAAGGTCGCAAAAGGGGATATGGCACATGACATCATAAATACGAATTGGTTGCCAGGCATCTGAATTTTGATCACACGATCGTGGGGATGCTGCAAAGGTTGAAACTGTGAAAAACGGTCATAAGTCACATTTTTCAGCGCAGTTGTAACGCTGAGCAGTCATTAAAAGAACTGTTGTAAGTTGAGGACTACCTGTATGTATGTAAAAGGGGAGCAAACCCTGACCCCCTTTCTAGCATTGGTGATGTAACCTAGCCGTGTAATGAAACATCTGCAAGAAAGCAAATAAGCTTAGAGAGATTTTCAGCCCCTTTCAACTTTTCTTCTTGGAGCCATATAAGTAATATTACCCAATCAATCCCAGTCCTCAGATGGTACAGGATTTCTTCCAAAAATCTACAAGTACAAGAACGGACACCCCCAAACTGATGGCTCTCCTCCAAATGCGTGGACTATCAAGACTGACGGGCAGCCTTTGATCATTGCAAATTAGGAGAACTGAATCCAGTGTGCCGGGTTCATGAAGGGGCAGAATCAGTACAGGCATCCTGAATAATTTGGCATGTGTGACATGTAACGTATGCATTTTACTAGCTTTTTGTTAATGTGTCGTACTATGAAAAAAAGCCTACATCCAAACATCCAAGCAAGGATAATAAACATGCAAAGGTCATGAGGTCTTCCGTTCTGCTACATTGTAAGCTTCTTGAACAGAAACTGAAAAATATATCTTGGATACAGAAGGAGAATGAATGGATTTCACTAACAGGATGACGTGTGGAGAGACCAATTCCGATTGTTAGTTATCTGCAATCCCCAGATACTTAATATTGTTGGTCACCTCTAAGGCTGCATGGCTCTTTCTATAATCTAATTATGTATCCTATACATAATTAGATTTTAGATACAGGATTTTCCATAAGATTTTCCATAAGGGACGCGGTGGCTCAGTGGCTAAGACGCTGAGCTTGTCAATCAGAAAGGTCGGCAGTTCGGCGGTTCAAATCCCTAGCGCTGCGTAATGGAGTGGGCTCCCGTTACTTGTCCCAGATTCTGTCAACCTAGCAGTTCGAAAGCACGTAAAAATGCAAGTAGAAAAATAGGGACCATTTTGGTGGGGGCGTGTTCTGCGTGCCTTCGGCGTTTAGTCATGCCGGCCACATGACCATGGAGACATCTTTGGACAGTGCTAGCTCTTCGGCTTTGAAATGGAGATAAGCACCGCCCCCTGGAGCCAGAAATGGCTAATGCGTACTTTATGTGCGAGGGGAACCTATACATAAGAAGACATACAGCTTTCACACAGCCCAGATTCAAAGCTCATGAGAAGCTCGCGAGAGAAAAGGAAACAACATTTTTCAACCCAGGCAGTGCTCTGAGTCCTGCCAAAGGAGCCTCTTACCATGATACCATGTCATCACTGGTAGGTGGACAGCTGAAATACAGGTAGTCCTTGACTTAAGATCGGTCACTTAGCAACCATTCAAAATTACAACGGTCCTCCCCCCCCCCCCACACCCCAAAAAGATATTTACAACTCAAGATTCGAAATCCTGTTGGCTACCCTGTCTGTCCGCCCTGCCCCCTATCCAATTACAAGATGGCATTTTAGGCACTTAGCAACTGGCCTGCATTTAGGGCCGTTTGAGGCACCCCACAGTCTTGTAATTATGATTTACAATGATTTTTGCCAGAACCCGGCATATATTTCCGGTTTCCAGCAAAAAGCGCCCATTGTGGCCCAATGGGTTCATTTAAGGAGCCATGGTGGCACAGTGGTTAGAATGAAGTTAGAATGCAGTATTGCAGACTAACTCTGCCCATTGCCAGGAGTTCGATCCTGACCGGCTCAAGGCTGACTTAGCCTTCCATCCTTCCGAGGTCAGTAAAATGCAGATCCAGATTGTTGGGGACAACATGCTGACTCTGTAAACTGCTTAGAGAAGGCTGTAAAAGCCCTATGGAGCAGTACATAAGTCTAAGTGCTATTGTTATTGCTGACCACACCATTCACTTAACTGCGGCATTCACCTAACAACTGCAACATTCACTGAACAACCATCAAGTTCACTTTCAACAACCTCCGCAAAAAATGTCTGAAAATTGGGTTGGTCACGTGGGTGCCTCAACTTATGACGATTATAATGTGCAACAGAAATTCCAGGGTCCATTATAATTATTTAGTTGAGGAATATCAGTGTTGCCTTGCATTCCGAGGTTTAAGGGATATATATATAGGGGCCTTAAATCTCTTGGAGGTTTAAGACATGCATTTTCTTCCCCTAAGGGGAAAGCTGGTCTCCAATGCATTCTGGGGGCTTGAAATGGGCTGCCCGGGGGTGTGATGGAGCTTAGATATTCCAAGGGCTTACCTCCAGATTGTGCTCAAAGTAACTCAACTGGTTGGGCTGGAATGTACTATAGATATTCTCAAGATATTCCCGGAAACACTTCTCCTCTCGGGCCAACAATTGATCCTTGCTCATTTGGTAATTCCAAGGGGGACGTTTAGGAAAATCTAGTACTATTGGAAAAAGAAAAACACAAGAAGCGTAAGGAAAACCTGCCAGCATTATGAAGGAAGTGAGAATAAAGTCCGGAGAGGTTACAAATATTCTGAACCAAGAAATGTACACCACCTCTTATGCTCTTTCTTCTCTAAGAATGCATCTGAAGATCAGGCAATGCAAGTCAATGTTAGAGAAGGATAAGTAATGTCTTGATAGCGGTTCTGTGGTTGCTACAGCAATGGCATTAAATTAATTTTGACTGAGAAAGAAGGGACCTTATTGCAAGAAGGGTGATACAAGTGGTCCTCAACTTACAACTATTCATTTAGTGACCGTTTGAAGTTACACAATGGCACTGAAAAATGTAATGTCATGCCCCTGTCGGAGTCTGAATCTGAGGAGGAAGACGTACAGCTGACAGGGAGTGGGAGTGTGGCTCTGTTGGCTGTGGAGAAAAGTGGGGAAGGGCAAAGTCCGGCTGGGCAGAGCAGGAGAGAGGTAGAACAAAGGAGAGGGAGTTCAGAGGAAGACCTAGGTCCACCCCCTCTTCATCCTAGGGCATGCAGGGAGGAACGGAGAAGAGAGCAACGTGGGTTGCGTGGCTTACGGGGGAGGAAAGGGCCCTGATTCCCTTCATTAGCCACATGTGAGAATGATGTGTGCTGAGTGCGGCAGCTACTGGGAGCAAATGTGAGTTTATCTTGTATTGACTTTAGTTATCTGTGTTCCTGGTGTTTTCCCAATCGTTTTGAGTTATTGCCGTACCTTCAGGTCTGGAATTCTTGCTCCTGCCCTGCCGAACTTATTTACCTCATTTTGCCTTGATTGGACTTATAGTTACAGTTTTTGTTGACCACGTTTTGGACTTGATTCTCTGTAGCCAAAGGCTGTTCCTGGGAGAGTTTTTCTCCAGCCCAGAAGGTAACCAGGACATTGGGGGCAAAGTTGGAGCTAATAAAGGGACTCCTACTGATTATCTGACTGTGTTGCCTTTGTGCCACGCTCCGGGTCATCACAAGTAATTTATGACTGTTTTTCACACTTACGACGGTTGCAGCATCCCCATGGTCACTTGATCAAAATTCGGACGCTTGGCAACTGGTTGTGACGGTTACAGTATCCCAAGCAAAGTCAATGGGGAATCCAGATTCACTTTACAACCGTGTTACTAACTTAACTATTGCAGTGGTTCACTTAAACAGCGGTGGCAAGAGAGGTCGTAAAATGGAGCAAAACCCATTTAACAACTGTCTCGCTAAGCAACAGAAATTTGGGGCTCAGTTGTGGTCCAAAGTCAAGGGCTACCTGTATTAAGAATGGGAAAATTATAAAAGACTCTTAACGTAGCGTCAGCACAGTTGGGCCAAACCAGGATCTGCTATCCAAACCAGCCCTCCCAAACTTCATGTCCTTCAGATATCTTGGGATTGGAACTTCCAGGTTTCCAGCAGACTGGAAAAACCCAGTAAGAGATTTACACTGTGTTTAGAAACAGACGGAGAAGCAGAATGTCGGTTGCTGAACCTTCAGATGCGTTCATGCGTTTCAGGTAATTAAAAGCTCCTCATCGTAAATAGATCCCCTGCCTGAAGTAAGACCTCCAGGGACCAGGAAAGCAAGAAATGGCAGGGGGAAGGCAGGGGGCCGGGAGAGGGAAGCCCTTCAGATTCATCTACCCACCAAGAAGCTTTTTCTTGACCATTTTCACCTACCTGAGCCAGTCTTGTAAACATCTTCTATGTCCACCTCTGTCTCGATTTCTGGCACCGGTTCCAAGATTTTCTCCCGAGCAATCTTTTTCCTCCGCTCCACTTCCTCTCTGCTTTCCCGCTCAAAGTGCAGCCGGTACCTAATCAGTAGAGAAAAATAGTAATGATGGACTCAGTGGAGGGGTCATTCTGTGAGGCCTTATAGATAACCCTCACGATGGCAGACTCGGAGGGAGGTGGCCTTAAAAATGCTTGTTCGCTCAGAAATCCTGGGTTATTACCTGTTGGGATCATAGCCCCGCTCACCCGGCTTGCGGATCTGAGGCTGCTGGCTGAGCTTGCGAACCTGCAGAGAGAAAGACTCGCTATCCGACGTGTCCGTGTGCTCCTCGTGTCGATCATGACTGCCGCTCCGGCTGTTTGAACTTGACCTCACACCATCTTGAAAGCCTGGAAGGACAACAAAAGGAAGGAAACCCAGCAAAGAAAATTAGCCTACCTTACATGGCGGTCACAATGCTTTCTTTCAGCAAAGATTGCATTTGGCATTATGGTAAATTACAGGACAGATGCAGGCTAGGTAGTACTCTACAGATTTTCAAAATCAGAGCCCAAATCAGTCTTAGCCAGCTTTTCTTTTGTGTGCAAGCTGCAAGCTTACTCTAATCTGCTACTTGTGCCCAGTTTTGGTGCCTCCTTTCTACATAGCCAAGGGGGATGGCTGGAAAACACTGACTGACACTTTAGTTACCTGAGTCTTCCTGTGCCATGAAAAGTCAAGATCTCTGTTGGATAGTATTGTGAGTTTCTCAATCTTGGCAGCTTTAAGACCTGTGGACTTCAACTCCCAGAATTCCATAGCCAATTGTAATTTATTGTAATCAATTGTAACTTATATCCTGTTTTCCATCCTTAAGAAGAAAAAAACATCCACACTAGTAATAACAAATACAGCAATAAAACTATCCAGGGGGCCTCAAAAAAACATGCTGAGAGGAACCGGAATGTTCTTTCTACAAGTAAACAGCCTGGAAGTCCTATAAATCTCTGAGCACAGGAAAGCTAGAAATCTTCTCAACCTTAGCCTCTTTTAAGAGGGGTGGACTTCAACTCCCAGAATTCTCCCAGCCAGCATGCTGGCTGGCGGAATTCTGGGAACTGAAGTCCACAAGTCTTAAAGAGGCCAAGGTTGAGAAACACTTGAGATGAACTAGGGTTTGTTTAAGCAAAACAACTTCAGAAACCAGCTTGCAGCAGCAGCAACATTTGTGACGCCAAATGTCACTGCAATCTGACAACAAGAGGTCGCAGCTGCTTATGAAAAGATGCGGAGAACACGCAAGCTGGGAGAAGTCTAGACTTCTTAGCATGCCTAATGCTCAAACAAGGTTAGCTAAATGTCATGAGAACTTGGGAAGACACTAAACTTAAGTTGGACTGGCATTGCTGGGGGAAGCAGCCTTAACATACAGGATCTCTAGATTCCAGTTCAAACTCCAAGAATTGAAGCAGAAACCAAAAAATGGGAACCTAGATGCAGACAACAGAAAAAAATGGAATCCAGACTGCCGGAGATTCTACCCATATTTTCTGGGGGTGCAAAGTGATATTGAAAGCAAGGAAACAAAACTACTCCAGAATGTGTGGGTGCTGAGAGGAAACAGAATACAAGAAGCTGTTCATGGTAGGGGAAAGAAGACTATTAGAGAAAGAGAGAGAAAAATCTAGTTCCAAGAAATACAAGAAAGGCTAGTGAGGAAGTGAGGGAGATGAGACAATAATTGGCAGATTGTTTGGATTTGCATTGTAAGATTCTGGATGAGCTCAATACTTTGACCTTGACGGGAGAAACACAAAGAATCATTGTCAGAAAGATTCTATAACAAGTTTCCTTGATATTATGATTTTCCACTCAACAGAGAGATGGGGCTCAGCAAAGAAGGAAGGGTCAGCATTCTTGCTCTCAGCTACTCCCATCCCTCCATATATCTAGATCGGTGTTTCTCAACTTTGGCAGCTTTCAGGTGTGTGACTTCAACTTCAGCTTGGCTAGCTGGGGAATTCTGGGAGTTGGAATCCACATACCTGAAAACTGCCAAGGTTGAGAAAAGCTGATCTAGATAGATTGCAGGTAAAGAAAACACTTGGCGGGCCAAGGATTCAGGACACAAAGCAGAAGAAGAAGCACAAGATTCATTTCCTCCTTCACGGAAGGCAGTAGACCACGCTAAATGAGACCTCCTCCCAAAGGATTTAGATACATAAACACAGTCTGTGTATATGCAATATTAATGCACTTTTGTCTCCACAAAAGTGCAAAATAAATAAATAAAACACTAAAGGATAAAGGAAACTGCTCAAAAGCAACACTATGTATTTTTCTTGGTTCTTGGGGCCTTACAATTAACAAGAAAAGATAACTAGCAGATTATAAATTATTTTTAAAAGTACCAATGGATACTTTGCTATCTGGGGGAGAAACCAGGTGGGCCAAACAGGCATATGGAAAGAGAATAATAGAAGATTACATCCACATATCACAAACAACATTATGTAGACTTGTCTTACTTATAGATGAGAACTATAATAAGCCACTGCATTCATTCAACTCACTTCTGGACTACCTGTTGGCTAACTTGCATGGGAAGTCAGTCAGTTTGGTGTAATAGTTAAGGCACCAGGGTAGTAACTGTGAGTTCTAGTGCCACCTTAGGCACAAAGCCAGGTGGGTGACCTTGGGTCAGTCACTCTGTCTTGGACCTAGAAAGGATGCAAAGGCAAATGACTTCCGAAATCTCGTCAAGAAAATGACAGGGACACTAGACCAGCAATTATCAGGAGTCAAGACTAACTTGAAAGTACCACCACCACTAATAAAAGGATGGTAACAGTTTAACTAAAGGAGCCTTCAACATTAATCGGATAGATATAGATGGCAAGAAACTCCATGTGGATCGGGACTATAGTATCTGGCTTGCAAAATTTCATATAGCCATGCATGGCAATAAAGAGCTGACACGTATCTGTATTTCTTTGCTGCCATCTAGGGACCTTCTAGAATATTCCAGCACTGACCTGATACCTTCTATATAAATGGGCAAAATAGGAGGAGAACCATGTTCTTTTTTTGGGGGGAAGGGGCGGGGGGGGGATTAGCATGAGCTAGTAGTACCTTTTCCAACTAACGTAAGTACTTTTTATTAAAAGCCATAAGCTCTTATAAGCTGGAACTCCCTTTATTAGATGAACAGATGCATCTGATGATAAGTTGCGGTTCGTGAAAGCACATGTCTTTTACAGTAATATTTGTACAGATGAGCAAGTTAAGTTACGATACCACGAAAATGAAATAAACTAATATAGAGAATGGAAATACTGTCAATACCTAGATTGCAAATGCAAAACTTGGCTGCAGGAACTACAATGATAGAGAAAGCATCGACAGCCAAGATTGCTTCTGAATAATAACTCGGCTCCTTCAAATCACTGTTTTCTTTTTAATTCAAACACTGCCGTGCTATTCATTTTTCCTTTAATCACAATGCCCATTTTGAGAAATCAAGGAAACCCTGACAATCTTGATTTATGCAGACCAACTCCTCAGAGAAATGTAAACTCTTTTTTCCAGCAAAGACATGTAAAAGAATAAATTCAGGTGTATGACAGGGATATATCTTATGACGAAAATGTGATAATAGAGCCTCCTACAAGTTGCGTTCAACTTCTAGAACAGAATTTTTTAAAACCTGGATCTGCCAGAAGTTGATGGTTGCTATGAGAGATTAAAAAAAAAGAAAAATCCATCATTAGTTTTTGCCTTTTTTTTTTTTTTTGTAAACAAACAGGTTCTGCAGCCTGATTTTTTTTTTGAAAATCCTCATCTTAGACATTTCATGGAGTAACCCATCATTGGGGTGTGTGTGTGGAAGTAACACAGAAATTGTTACCTTTTTTTTTCCTTTGGTGACTTCCCAATCTAGCTTTCAGTTATGAGATTTCCCAGTGGCCTCCTCTCCTTGTAAAAACTCCTGACCTTGCTTAACTTTGTGGGCTTCGCTAAAGCTCGTCTGGCGCTATTCCCTGTAATAGAGGAGCTATCAAAGCTCCTAATCATGATGACATTATATAAAGCCACGCTGAGCAATGTGTCCTTCTGAATCCTTCTAAATATGTCCGTTAACCAGTTGTTTTTCTGAATTGTTGAAATATCTCTGCATCTTTACACCCCTTCCAAATTCCACGGATTGGCAGCAATGCGGTTGCTAGCTACTCTGACCTAAAAAGCTTAAACATTTTAAAAAGTTAGGCACTGGGGATGTTGCCTTCTCTGGGTGGCTCTCAAACTAGGGTGAATTGCAAGCAACTTACAGTTCCAGCTCTCTCAAAGGGCTGAAGATCTATATGTGTATTCAAATGCCTTTTAGACAAGATACTCACTTATTTTGGCAATTACTGGCTTCTCGGTGGCTACTGTCTGGCCTTAACTTGACCCTTGCTGGAAACTAAACAACTATTGCTTAAGACTGTTTTTCTCTTTTGAAAAAATGTTATTTGTGGTTTTATATTACGGGAATTGACACTTTACCATTTTATCTATTTTGAATTGCCCTGGAAGGACACTGCTGTGAAAAGCTGCCCAAAATTATATTCTTGGCACCATTTGAATTGAATGCCATGCACTTGCTAGACTCTAGTGTACTACAGAAAAGAGATTATTATGATCATCAGTTAAAGGACACACGCCTACTTTCCCTCTTTCTGTTATGTGTTTGACCGCTGCCAGACAAAAGTTTTGCTCCCAGCCAGCTGTCCATTTAATTCCCTGCAGTGTTATTTCAGTACTATTAGCACACAATTCATAACCCCCCCAAAAGCTTTTGTTATCCTACTCCCGATGGCGAAGGCTTAGTTTTTTCCAAAGTGTTCAGCACAGTAACCATTTACACTCCCCCATTCTCTCTCCCCGAATTGCAAAGGCACTGCTCTCCTTTGCAAAATATCCTTGGTTACTTTACCAAACTACATCAAAAGGCTCTAATGCTTCTCTTTTGCACCCTCTTCCAAAGATGCTAAAGTCAATAAAATCTCCCAGGCAGCCTAGACCACAGGTCGCCAACCTTTTGGACCTTAGGGACCACCAAACTCATAATTTTAAATCCCAGGGACCACTAACCAGTTCTGTGGGTGTGGTCTAATTTGTGGGTGTGGCTTGGTGGTTATGGATCTGGCTGGGCATGGCCTGTATGTAAATATTATAAATATTTATATAAATATTGAATTTTTTATAAAAAAAGAACAACTTTTACCCCAAATCAGGCAAAGCAGGCAGGCAGATTGAGTTACTCACAGAATCATTCAGTGATCTATCTATCTGCCATCGGCTAGCTCAGTCTCTCAAATTTGCTTGCTGTGAGTCTGCACTGAATAATAGAACCTTCAGTCCTAAGGGAGGTTCAGCTGTGCTTAAAGACAGAGCCAAAGATCTAAAGACTAGCTAAAAAGCAAGAAATCCAACCATTTCCTGCTTCCTACCTAATCTAAATCTCCGGGCAGAGCAGAACAGATGATGGTCTGTTCATAAAAAAAAAAAAGGAAAAATAACAACTTAGCAGGCAAATTTGCCGGGTAAGGAGTGAGGGGTGGGGAGGGTTCCCTTGGGCCATGAGTGGGCTGGGAGAGTTACCCCTGGCCTTGTGTTTCTGTGCAGCCTGGATTAATTGCTTAGGGGAGTGCTCTGGGGGTGAGATTTCTCTGCGGCCCACCAAAATTTTCTCACGGCCCCCCAGTGAGCTGCGGCCCACCGGTTGGCGACCACTGGCCTAGACCACTCCTAGTTTTAAATATTCTCACATCAGAAATTATTGCATTATATGATTATGAATGGCTCACAGTTATTCAGTTATACTACCCAGTGACATCGTCACTCAAGCAAATTCATTTTTAAGTGATTTTTTAAAAAATTGATGTTCACACATGTCTGCCTGCTCCACGTTTCTGTAGAAATCATTACTGCAAGACCTGATTCTGGATTGAAAGCTTAGGTCCACATATGCATCACCGTCAACCATCACGAAGAAGAATATGGAACACGCCTGTGCAATTGGCAACCCACCACACTAAACACAGAACACTTGTCATGCATGACAGGCCATGAACGACTCAACACACTGCTTGGTTCTGTAACCCCATCTGCTTTCCTTCCTGCCACTTGGGAGATAAATCCCACTTAGCTTGGCAGGGAGTTGTAACATACACGGGCATCATATGAAATCTAGAAGCTCAGATCCTAAACAAAATTCCATGCAACAGACACGTTGTGCAGCAGGATTCAGGATTGCTGCCCACATAAAAATGTTGGATTTGTGACAACCCATCCAGTTCAAGTGACATTCCTATCATTGCTATATTGTTCATTAGATTTTTGTCTCACCCCATTTTCAAGGTACTTTGAATATTTCTCGCATCTCCTTATGCCGTCAGACTCACAAAAGCTCTATGAAGTAGATCCACTTCAAATCTTTGGCCCAAGGTTACTTAGCGGGGTTTATGACTCCGCTGACATTTGGACACAAGACTGACATTTCTAGTACATTTTAATTATTGCACCATGCCCATTTTCTCTAATATTAATTCCCCTGTCTTCTAAACTAAAGCCTTATAGGACAAAGTTGGGAGATATTTAATAAAAAAAATGTAACTAGGAAGAAAATTAAATGAAACAGGAAAAGTAGAATATAATGAACGCCTATGGTCTCCCATATATATTTTTAGAGGCAGGTGCTGCTTCCCATGTCTGAAATATATTTCTTCTCCTCAGTTTCGGAGAAGAGGCTGTACCTCTTAATGGGATAAGTAGTAGTTCTAACAAGCAGTTTAAGTGAGAAAAAGAGAGAGTGATATAATACCCACTGCATTGCAGATATTAGGGCAAAGAAATCCAGCTTTACAAAGAAACAGTTATCTTCCAAGTATAACTTAGAGGCCAAAGGAAAAGCCATTCTGCAAAGATTTAGGAAGATGGCCCTGATTTATTTTGACCGAGATTAAAGCAGGAAAGCAGAAGCCAGAGACTGCTCCTTTTCCTAACATGCTCAAGTGGTGGATGCTCTTAATTTTATCATTAAATGGGGAGAAGGGTTAGCTGCTTTGAGAAAAAGTTAACATTTATGTGCAATTGCACTGTGAACACACTTCCCTAGCAGTCACCTTAGTTAAATTTGGACCAGTTTTCTTTTCTTTCTTTTTTTTTTTTTTTTTTGGGGGGGGGGCAACTTGTCTTCAGATGTTCCAGTAGACAAACCTAAGAGAGAGAACCCTCAAGTGCTTTCTAAATATTTTTCAGGAAGGCTTTTGTTGTCTACAATTAATTTATCTCCATATAACCCCAAAAGGAGGGAATGGAAAGGTCACACTTCTCTCCCCGCGTCCCACCCCACGCCCCCACACTAACCAATACTGCTTCAAAGAAGAAGAGCTCCCCATGGGTGTCTATGGATGATCATGAGACAACACCCCCCTCCAAAACGCGATGGGATATCCGCGGGAGAGGAAGGGATGGGGATAATCCAGGTGCTAAGGACGGTCCTGCATATGCTCTTAAGGAGGAAGGGGAGCTAGGAAGATGTTTCCAGATGTTTCTTGGAAGGAGAGGCGCCCCGCCCCCCTCCCCGTTTCCCCCTTCTCACCCTGCCGCTTTCGCTCGCGTTTATCCTGCAGCTGCTTCTTCTTCTGCTTAGCGCTGAACGGCCTCTTGCGGGGCATGTCCTGTCCCGGCTGCCGTCCCCTCCTCTTTCCGCTCCTCCAACAGCACCGAACTCGCAGTCCCGGAGTGGGGGGGTGGGGAGAGGGGAGGAGCTAAAAGAAAATTACTCCTTCGGCGGGGAGAAAAGGAACCAATAAGCTCGGAGGAAGGGGGTGGAAGCACAGTGAGAAGGGGAGGAGCCGGCTCGAACTAAAGAATGAAGGGAGCGTGACGCGTAAGGTGGGAAACGGCTAGCTGGAGGATGGGGGTGATTGGGGCGAACCATTAAGGGCAGGCGAATGGGGAGAGGGGAAGAGATTCGAATGTGACGTGCTTGGAAAAGAAATGACAGCAACGATTATGGATTGTAACCATCGAAGGCAGCAAAGCCTGGAGTTCATCATTCCTGCCCCCCCCGCGGAATGTACCATTCCAGTCGGGGGGGAGAAGGGCTAAACCAAATTTGTACTTTTCGTGAGTCGTTAGTGGGCCCAGAATGCCTTCTAGCATGACGTTAATACCTGAAAAGGGGCGGGAGGGGGAGATTTAGTTGGCAATACTTTTTTTCCCCTTTTTTTAATAAGGATCAAGAAAATTTGGGGAAAGTATGTAAAACTCTGGATTGTTCAGAAATCCTTCTCAGGCAGAATTGTGCTGCTCTTTATCAATAGGAAAAAAAAAGAATAGACTCTCCATCTCTCTTGCACATTTATCTAGCTTTGATAATATCCATTTCTACAGGTCAAACAGGAAAAAAGCTCACTTTTCCTTGGGAATACCTACCTTTTTATAGGCTGGGTGTGATTATATCTATCATTTATTGTAAAAGTCCTAAATGTTTCTGTGACTTGCCCATGTTTCACTTAGACCAGTGTTTTTTTTAACCATTAAACTGAAAAGTTTAGACTTCAATCCCAGAATTCCCAAGTTAGATTTAAAAGTAAAAAAAATATTGACCCAGTTCTAAATTATTCTGAATCTTATTTGCTTTTTCTAACAGGATGAAAACCTCCAAATGATGTTACTACAATATAAGAATGGATTTAGGATTAATTCATCCTGATGCCAAAGGCCTTTAATCGCTTGATGGAATTTAATTATTAATAATTTTTAAAAGCATATATTGGTCTTTTAAAAATATGTGAATATATATATAATGCAATTATATATAGAACTAAAAGATTTGAACATACTGCTTAAAAGTGCTCCATGCTCCTTTATTTTAAAAAAGTGGGAAATCAATAATGGATTATATGATTATTCATATAATTATATGAATAATCCAGTACTGCAATTCATATACACATTTTTCTTTCCAGTATTAAATATTAATTTTTAAGTCAGGGTTAGGATCAGAAAAATGTATATACTTATTACGGTAATATCCTGTTCAATTGATTCCAAGGGCCAGCCATTATCCACATCTTTTAACACACATGAGTTCATCCAAAGCCATATTGACTATTGTAGGAAGTTAGCACCCACCCCTCTCCTAGAAAATTGAAATAGCCTAGGAAATATTTAAAAGGCAGAATATTATATCTCCCTGGATGAGAAAAGGAGAAATGTGTTTTAAAGACAAAGCAGCTTCCTGCAGCTCCCTGCCCCCCCTTCAGCTCCAGGGTGATGGGATTAAGGATGGCCCTCAGGAAATGATAGGATTACCCATCTCACCACATGTTCTGGGAAGATTGCATTAGCCAGCACTCAGGTGAAGCCATGTGGTCCAGACCAAGCCTACAAAGTTAAGATCCCCGCCCCTGGGAGCCAATGGGATTCATTTCTTGCACAGGAACAGTAAATATTAAGGTGGGGCCCCACAGAGGTTATATAAGGGTCTCTAAGCATCTTGGTCGGCCCTTGTTCCCTTCTCTTCTCACCTTGAAGCATGTGATCATCTTTCCTTCTCACTCTGGAGCTCCAAGCCATGTGGCCCTGTACACCATTAAACATTCCAAACAGCCTCCATGTTTCCAGTGTCTTTTTCCCCACTTGGAACTGAACCCAGAAGGATATTTCTTTCAACACTATATTTTGGTCTTCAAAGAAAAGTAAACATTTGCAATTTTCTTTAATAGAAACAAGTCACTAGAGTACAGTTTATTTGCTTACTATTTTTATATCCTTTTAATGTACAAACAATTCCTAGAGGCAGGTACATTATACATCTAAAACAAGAAATCAACAAAAAATGTACAGGTAAACCTCAACTTACAACTATTAGTTTAGTCACCATTTAAAGTTACAGTGGCGCTGAAAAAAGTAACTTATAACTGTCTTCATGTTTATGACTGCCACAGAATCCCATGGTCATATGATCAAAATTTGGACACTTGGCAATCTGCATATAGGATGGTAGCAGCATCTTAGGGTGATGCGCTCACCTTTCCTGCCAGCTTCCAACCACAACATCAATGGGAAAAGCTGGATTTGCTTAATAACCACGTGATTCACTTAAACGTGGCAAAAAAGTTCATAAAAGTCAAGCACAAATCATTGCCTTGCTTAGCAATGGAAACTGTGATCCAGATGGGGTCATAACACATAGATTATCTGTATATCAATAACAAAAACAGTACGGTAAGAGTGATTGGTCCAAAGTCACCCCTTTACAGTCATGAAGACTATATGCAATATAGTTCTTGTCTTTTCTTTGTATGCTATAAACAAGACAAGAACACTAAATGGTCAGTTAAGAAGAAATGGCCTTAATTTATTGGCATGTAAAAAGCCTCCCATCCTGAAGTCCAAAGCAAAACTACATCTGTTTACCAGAAGACTTTATTTACTGCCCTAATCTATCTATAAAACTCTTGCTCTCTATGATAGCAGTCCTTCAAGGGCCTTTCTAGGAAGTATCCCGATCTCTATCGTACAACCCGCCCGGCACTTATAGGGCGATACTATTCGCTCCGCCTCAGCTTGGTCACTCTCGCGCAGGCGCAATAGGAAGGAGGCGTGCATGTGGGAAGTCTCTTTTTTCCGGGCGCCGGAGACGCAGGAGCTAAGTGGCGGCGGTGGGAGAAAACCGGGGGGCTGAGCCATGCCTAAAGGAGGAAAGCAACACCACGCCCAGGAGGAATGGATCGGGGACGGGGAGGAGAAGACATGCCCCGTGCAAGGAGCTGGAGGTGCGATTTGGGGGGTGGGGGTGGAATTCAACAAGGATAACCTGGAAGAAGAGCTCAGTGCTGGGAAGGAGAACTCGGAAGCCTCTCGGAATTTGGGTTGGAAGGTTTTGAAAATTTGGGAAAATAAAAAGTAGGGAGAATAATTGCTCTGCAATCCCTCTCCTTCCCCCCCTCCCTGCTTTATAAATAAGTTTACAGCCATAATACAAAAAACCCCACCGAAATAAGTAGCTTTCTTTCGAATAATGGTAGATTTATTCAGAAGTAAGTTCCTCCTTAGTCCTTTCTAGAGACTGGAAATGTAGAAACGTCAGTAGCATTTCTAATATAGACAGAGGGTGAATACCCAAGGAGAAAAAGTAAACCGTAAATGTGAATGTATTTGTGTTTAGCTTAGTGACATTTTTCTTCTCTCCATATGTTCACAGCAACCTTTTCTCTCTCTCTTGATTTAGTCCTCCTTTTCACTTACCTAATTCAGTTTTCTCTAGCCTATGTCTTGGAATGCCAATTGTCCAAACCATATTCACTGACGTGATGAGGTTTAGTCAAGGATGGGAAGGGGTGGTTTGAATGTAGGTACCCTTTAGACACCTAATGAGAAGGAAAGACTCACTGGAGAAGAGCCTAATGCTGGGAAAGATTGAGGGCAAGAGAAGAAGGGGACAACAGAGAATGAGGTGACTGGATGGAGTTGTCACTGAAGCAGTCCAGTGTGAGCTTAAATGGACTCCAGAAAATGGTAGAGGACAGGATGGCCTGGAGGAACGTTGTCCATGGAGTCGCGATGGGTGGGACACAACTTTGCAACTAACAACAACTCTTAGACAAGGCATATAACTATTTTAAGAGTGCTCCTGATAAGTGGGATGATAGTATATTTTTTGCCATGGCACATTTACATTGTTTCCAAAAAAAGAACTGAAGGGGCTAAAAGTGAGTAGTATGTATTGTTATATTGGAAATGCACCTTCAATAACCGTAGCCTAGATAACAAACTGGGATAACTGCTTTGCAGAAAAGACCAATATACATTGCATGATCTTTAACCAATGGAGCTTAATTAATGTATGTTTATTAATATTTATTTAAACTTTCTCCTTTCCAAAGGAAAAAGAATAAGGAGATTAATATTATTTTGGCCAGGCTGATAAATATCCATAGTATTGTAACGGGATAAATATTGCAGTCCACCTAACCAAAAAGATATATTTGTTCATAAATGTGGCTGTATAGTAAGATTTTGAGATTTTGTGCTACACTGAGGACAATCAAAAGTGCTTCACATGCCCATTTTTATTGGTACAATTAATTCCAGTTGAATGACCAGTTGGAATTAATCCCAGTTGGATGGATTGAAAGAGTAGCTTGTAGCACCCTTTATTCCTAGCAGTTGGAGAGTCATTTGCTGATTTGTAGCATAATCTGTCATCAGTGTATGCTAAGATCTTCCATATGTTGTTTTTAACTCCTATCATTCTCATTCCCACTTGGGAGGGCTGCACATGTCCATCCCAAATGTATATATTTATAATGAGAGGATGAGACCTTCCAGAGGGCAGAGTTGGTGCACCAAACTGATTCCTCCCTTCTTGAGAATTGTAGGTTTTCTGCTGAAGCCCCAAATACTTGAAATTCTGCATATAGCCATCCTAGAGTCCCTTAAATCTCCTAGAGCTTGGTTCCACAGAGCCTAAATTTCCCTCTTTCCTCTCCTGTTCTCTTCTTGCCAAAACCACATAGTTCCTCCTGATCCTAATTCTTGTGTAAGGTATCTTTCTCAATCTTCTTTCTGCTCTTTGTTCGCTGTACTGGGTTGCCTCCCATGCTGTGTTGCCATTAAATTTCTTCCATATGTACCCACAACTTCTCCATTGTTACCTTTCTCTGTCTTTCCTTCATTTAGTCATCTCTGTAATCCTGGAGCCCCTTTTTCTAGCATAGTATACAGAATTATTTCCTCATCCTCAGCACAGTATGCAACAAGTTTCATCATCCTTAGTATGGCTGATAGGAGTTGTAGTCCAATGCATTTGGGAGGTGCTAAATGAGGGAGGAGGTTGCTATGATTGTTTCCTGTTGTGAAGACAGGGACAGAGTCCTTGGCAAGACCTGAAGTATGAACTCCATTGATTCAGCATTTTTAATACAAACCAGAAACCTGTTTACAGAACAACTTCCAAAATTCCTCACCATTGGCCATTATAGCTGTCATTGGACTGTCAGCAACTTCTGGAGATTTAACAGATTCCCTGGAGAGCCGTGCCAGTTTTGTGTGGTCCAATGAAATCTCCTTTGTTAATTTTCATCCTGAACTTGTATTTTAATGACCTAATATTGTCCTGGAAATTTGTCAGAACATTCACAAATCCTCAGCTCCAAATTACAAATACAAATAAGCACTTGACTAGGAACACAGCTGGCAATTATATTTATTTTCCAGCTGGGCTCCTGAAGATTTAACAGCTGTCAATGCCCTAATTTCTTTCCTAAGTCTGGGATGGAAAAAAACAATTTTGCATGCAGCTATTAAAAGTTCCTGGAAGCAAATACATATAGATCGTCTTCTACATGCAAACTTTTGAGTTACAGTACAAACTTTTGCTGATACAAACACATCTGTAGCTCCCAACTTAAAAAGTCCTGGAAGATGGAAAATAGTTTATGGTGCACCTCATACTTACGCTTGGCACCACCATTGCACCCTGGGAGGCTGAGTGAGCATATGGCATTTTGGACACTATCCTTTCCTGTTTGTTCCCCAATCTTGTGTTTAGTTTTCAGTGTTCAATTGGGACTGCTCTTCCTTTGGTGACTGTGATTTACAGGTAGCCCTTGATTTATGAAGGTTCATTTAGTGACGGTTCAAAATTGCAACAGCACTGGAAAAAAGTGATATGACCATTTTTCACAGTTATAACCTCAGCAGCATCCCCATGATCATATGATCAAAATTCAGGTGCTTGGCAAGCGATTCATGTTTATGACTCTTGATGTGCCCCAAAATCATAGGATCCTCTTTTGTGACGTTCTGACAAGCAAAGTTGATGGGAAAGCCAGATTCACTTAACAACTAGGTTACTAACTTATCAACTACAGCGTTCACTTAGCAACTGGGGCAAGAAAGGTAGTAAAATGGGGCAAAAGTCACTTAACAAATGTTTCACTTAACGACAGGACTTTTGGGCTGAATTGTGGTTGTAAATCGAGGACTATTAGAAGTTTAGATTAGATTAGAATTCTTTATTGGCCAAATGTGATTGGACACACAAGGAATTTGTCTTGGTGCAAATGCTCTCAGTGTACATAAAAGAAAAGATACATTTGTCAAGAATCGTCAGGTACAACATTTAATAATAGTCATAGGGTACAATAAGCATCAAATTATACTAGGAAACAGTCAATATAGATCATAAGGATACAAGCGACAAAGTTACAGTCATACAGTCACAAGTGGGAGGGGATGGGTGATAAGGAGTGATGAGAAGATTAATAGTAGTAGTAGTGCAGACTTTGTAAATAGTTGGACAGTGTTGAGGGAATTGTTTGTTTAGCAGAGCGATGGCATTTGGGAAAAAACTGTCCTTGTGTCTAATTCTGGTGTGCATTGCTCTATATGTCTTGTTGAGTTGCAGAACCAAACCAGACAGTTATAGAGGTGCAGATGATAGACTCAATAATTCCTCTGTAGAACTGGATCAGCAGCTCCTTGGGCAGTTTGAGCTTTCTGAGTTGCCGCAGAAAGAATATTCTCTGTTGTGCTTTTTTGATGACGTTTTTGATGTTAGGAGTCCATTTTAGGTCTTGTGATATGATAGAACCTAGAAATTTGAAAGTTTCTACTGTTGATATTGTGTTGTCTAGTATTGTAAGAGGTGGTAGTATGGGAGGGTTTCTCCTATTTGTACAATATGTCTAGAATTAAGTGTAAAAACGATAATGGGGAGGAGGGGTAGTACTAACAGGCATCAACCCATCATGATGGAAACAAAGATGGAGAAACATGCCACATCGATTCCAGAGGATGGGCCTAAACTATCACCCTCAACTATTCTGACACACACTACAATTAGGTAAATTGAGAATCCTAGCCTAGATTAACCATTAAAATAAGCATGGGCTTAGGGCACTAAAGGAAGAGGGCATCGCAAAGACTTGGTGAGCCAATAATTTGTTGTAATGATGGCGAAAGTGCCAACCTAGAAACTAGAACACTAGGTCTTCCTTAGGCTTGAAAGTCAGCTGGGTGATTTTGGACAGTCACTTTCTATAAACTGAACTCCTCTCACAATATTATTGTGGGAGAAAATAGGAGGCAAGAGTATTAGATATGGTTGCCACCTTGAATTAATAAAAAGATGGGATAAGAATTTAATACTATAGTAATAATTTAGGTACTTAGATGACTTTGAAATGGGTCATGAACTACAGGTAGTTCCCAACTTACAACCGTGCATTGAGTGACCATTTGAAGTTACAACATAATTGAAAAAAGCAACTTATGGCCGGTTTTCACTTACAACCATTGGAGCATCCCCATTGTTACATGACCATAATTTAAATGCTTGTCAATTGTCATGTATTTATGACAGTGTCTCGGGGTCATGTGATCACATTTTGTGACCTTCTGATAAGCAAAATCAGTGGGGAAGCCAGATTCACTTAACAACTGTGTTACTAACTTAAAAACTGCACTAACTAACTTTACTAACTTAAAAACTGCAGGGATTTGCTGAACAACTGTGGCGAGAGATTGTAAAGTGGAGCAAAATTTACTTAACTGGCTTGCTTGGCAGCTGAAATGTTGGACTCAATTTTAGTCCTAAATCAAAGGCTACCTTTATGTTGGTTTGGCTTTTTTAAAAAGTGCTATATTTGAATGCTTAGAGCAGTGTTTGTGAAAATCCCTCTAATTTTATACACATGACAATATTGGGAGACACAGTAATTGTGATTGATGTAACATCTCTGAGGTTCTCCCAAAGGTGCTTTTTTCAAGAGGCAACTGGACTTTCTAGTTTTTCTTTGAAGATGTTTCGCTTGTCATCCAAGAAGCTTCTTCAGCTCTGATTGGATGGAGGGGAATGGAAGGATTTATACTCCTTGCAGACAGTTGGTCATTTGCATTCTTTTAACGAGTCAATCTTTAAAGTCTTTGAACAGTTTGAAAAAAGCCACCTATGTCAAAATTGAACAGCCCACTCTTAACAGAGGGGGAGGGATATGACATTACCTATCTTCAATCTACAACTATCTTTTCAGCAGTTCCAAGAAGGCTCCACACCCGTTTACACTACTCAGGTGACCCTGAGGACATAGATAAACCTCCAGGTGGCCTCAACGACTTGCTAAAAGAATGCAAATGACCAGCTCTCTGCAAGCAGTATAAATCCTTCCATTCCCCACCATCCAGTCAGAGCTGAAGAAGTTTCTTAGATGAGAAGCGAAACGTCTTCAAAGAAAAACCAGGAAGTCCAGTTGCCTCTTGAAAAAAGCACCTTTAGGACAACCATGATTTGGATGACTTGAGACTCTCCATAACATCTCTGAGGTTCCGTGGTTCCTTTCAACTCTGATTCAAATAAGGACTTCAACCTGCAGATCCCTTCCAGTAGTTTAATCTTTATATCATGCTGGCTCAAGCTTTTCCAAGCATAAAAATGCTTTTCAGTTTGCCACTACTTCCATCTTCCTTTTCTCACTCTTTATAAGACAGAGAAGTCTGGTTTGGTTGGACCCAGAGCCAAATGGTACAAGTCTTGGAGCTTCTTCAGAACAATGGTACTTGTCAACTCTTGGATTGATTATTTTTGTTTCTTTCAGACAAACTAGTAAAGAAGGGAAAGAAGGATAAAAAGACGAAAAAATCGGTAAGTTTTAGTCTTGTTGCTTAAAGGTTTTATCACAGCTATTTTTAGTCAATTAGCGTTTCTCAATAGCAGTAGCACTTAGACTTATATACCACTTCATAGGTTTTTATGTCCTTGTGAGTTGCCATTTGCAAGTAGGCAGCAATATACATTTTGTAAATAATATAAATAATAGTGCTTTACAGCCTTATCTAAGTGGTTTACCGAGTCAGCATGCTGCCCTCAACAATCTGGGTCCTAGTTTCACCAATCTTGGAAGGATGGAAGAGTGTTTTGTAGTCTTTAGGACAGGGTTTTTCAAACTTGACAGTTTTAAGACTTGTGGACTTCAACTCCCAGAATTCCTCCAGTCATGTTAGCTGAGGAATTCTGGGAGTTGAAGTCCACAAGTCTTAAACTTGCCAAGTTTGAAGACCTTTGCTTTAGGGATTCCTGGAGGTTAAATTTGTGGAGCAGAAATCAAGCCCCTGTCTTAGAATGCTTCTCTGTATCCCTTAAGAAAAGTACCATTAGCACAATTCTTTAAATACGGGTCTGAGTGGTCTGGTATAAGTTGGGGATAAAAGCTATTTTTGCATGGTTTTATCCAGATTGAACCCTGAACTTTGATCCCTGTAATTTCAGTAAGACACAGAAAAGGCACAGGGAAGGGACCTGAAACAAATGATTTTGCAATTGTTTGTTAAGAGCTGCCTAGGATCAGCTGGACATCAGCATGTGAGACAGGAGGCCCTCTAGATGCTTTAAATAAATAAACAAACCCCATCATCCTTTTGGTAGGTTAAGGAGCATGGTCCACATTACTCTCTGCAGTAACTTCCTTTTAAGTTCCTTTTCTGAGCCCAAAATGAGCATGGTCAAAATACAGGTGATTTCCTCAAATTAACAATAATTTGTTTAGTGACTGTTCAAAGTTACAACTACACTGAAAAATGTGACATGTTTGGAGATTTTTTTTTAAAGGGACATAATGTCCCCATTTCTGTACTTGAACTTACACTCTCCCCATGCACCTAAACATTGTTCCATCCACCCTATAACATCATGCTATTGTCAAATACCATCCTCCTGTAATTCCTAAAAATTCCTGCGCTCATCTCCTTACATCTCCCAACTTCCAGAAAGTTATACACCCTTGCAGTAGGAGTGGCAGGATTTGAAATATCTTAACTGCTCTTAAGGTCAAACTTTCTGCCACTGATTCTCTCAAATTTCTTTCCTTTGCCCCAAGTTCTTCGAGGAACTGGCTGTGGAGGAGAAACACTCCAGCGAGAATCATGCAGCAGAGAAAGAAAAGAAGGAGCAGCAACAGGCAAGTCATTTCCAAATGGTCCCATGGGGCAGGTCCCTGTGGTCAAGACCTTACTCCGTTGAGGGTAGCGGGTTGCCCATCCTTTGACTTTCTCTTTTTCTGTGCGGTGTGTGGTGTGTGTCTTTTGCCTGCAGCAGTTGCAACAGCAAAAGAAGAGGCGAGATAAGAAAAAAGAGCAGAAGAAAAAACAGGCAGCAGAAGAGGAGGATGAGGAGGAGAACCAGCTGATCGAGAGGTTGAAGAAGCTGTCTGCCCAAGCCAGTGATGAAGATGAAGAAGGTGGGAGGCTGCAGTTTTCATTCTGCTTTTCAGACTCCCGGGGTGGGGCCTGAGCGCTTGCAACACTCCTTGACCTGGTATTGACCCTCTATCATATAACTTTACAAATGGCTGAGGCCTTGGGAGAGACTTCAAGGCTCCTGCCTGAGATCTCACAAGGTTTCAGGGATGAGGGACTCTTTCCTGCACAGCTTCAGGCAAGTTTGCCAAGAAGCGGATGCGTTCTTCAGGACCACCATCCTCTGCCAGTTGGGATATGACTAGAATTGTAGTCCAAAGCACTTTGATTGGAGAAGACTAGAGAGGGCTCCCTAACCTGTGGGCTGCGGCCTGGGACTAGGCCACAGCCTGTTTGCAAGTGGCTGTGTGAGGGGCTGGCTGGCGGTGCAGACATGCACATGTGCGCACAGCCCCACTCACGCAAGCAGTCACGGCCCCTCTCTCATGAACGTCACGGTCTCATGGCCCTACTCGCGATTATCACAGGCACTTGAGGCCTCAGTCATGCGATTGTCGCAGGCAATTGAGGCTTCAGTTGTGTGAGTGTCTCAGGTCCTCATTTGCACAAGGATCACGGGCGCTCAGCCCCATTAGCGCAAGCAACGGGTGTTCGTACGCATGCACATCCCTCCCACAAAACTCTTCCCTTTCTTTCTCCCTCCAGGCCACCAAAGGTTGGGGAACTCTGGGCTAGAGTAGGTCTTTCAGATTGTGAGATTGATCCTGCTTACAGTTTCTCTCTAGATCACAGCCCAGTATGACTTTTTTTATTTGCTTCTCCTCCAGTGCCCATTCCTGTCGCCAAAGCAGGCAAGACAAACAAAGTAAGTCTCTGGATGCTTTCAAAGTATTTCTTTGTGGACAAGAATGAGAGGTTAAAATGAAATGAGAACAGAATTTGGATGCAGTAACCAACGCTCGCAAGCTTTAGTGCTCTCTCTCTATAGATTGAGTAATGCAGTGTACAGTCTGGTGTTCTTCAAAACTTATGCCCTCTATTGAACATGGCGGTGCTTGAGTGAGCTCCATCTAGCAGCAGATAGTTTACTCCTAAGACAGACTTCAATTTATATGCCCCTTAAAGCATTTTAAAAAATTGGGGAGAGGGTTAGAAGGAATTATGAATACATAATCAGAATAAATAAACATAATTAACTTAAACTGGGATGGGTATAATTAATTTAAGGAAATGGGTATTAATTTAATTTAAATAATTAAACATGACTTCTAGACATTACTGAACTTTAACCCCAGCTGATATTGCTCAACCCTTCATTGAGATTACCATGTTTCTCCAACAATACGACCTCCACCAATAGGAAGACCCAGCATGTTTTCTAGGCATGAAATGAAATTAAGCCCCTCCCCCCGAATTTAGGCCTAGTTTAAAACATGCTGGGGGGGAGGCCGGGGGTTAAAACATGCTGGAGGGGGGGGGGGAAACTTGCCTTTAACAGTGCCCTGCGTGGCGCTGCCGCTGTCCTCACACCAGCAGGAAGTGTAGAAGCGTTTCTGCTGCTTCTTGGGCGGGGGAGCTGCTTCCATAACTTCCACAGCCGGCACGAGAACAGTAGCAGCGCCGGCGGAAACATGGAAGCGTTTCTGATGCCGCTCGGGTGTGTGCGGCGGCAGAAACACTTTCCATGCCGACGAAAACCCGAGCAGCGGCAGAAACACTTTCCACATTTCTGCCGGCATGGAAAGTGCTTCTGCCGCCGCTCGGGTTTTCGCCGGCATGGAAAGTGTTTCTGCCGGCGCTCGGGTGTGTGCGGAGCCAGAAATGCTTTCCACATTTCCGCCGGCATGACAACAGCAGCAGCGCCGGCAGAAACGCTTTCCACGTTCCCCCGGCGCTGCTGCTGTTGTGCCGGCTGGAACACCACTGCCGCCTACTGGCTGATGGGGGGGGGGAGAGAAATTAATTCACCCCCGAAAAGATGGCCTAGCCGTTTTTTTGGGGCTCAAAAAAAAATAATGCCCTGCCTTATTTTGTGAGAAACACGGTAGTAGGTTTCTTCCTCTGTAGCAGCACAGATGATAATAATTTGGCAAGAAATTAATCATTTGAAAATTAATAAGTCATGTAATACCTTAAGATAATGATCTTATTGGAGGTTGTGAGCCATTTGATGGTCAGGATTTCGTTACGTCTTTAAGCAAAAAAAAGTGCTTCAGATCATATTCCTAACCCAATGCCCAGACAACCACTAATGGAGTCTTGTCAGACTATGTTCCTTGAAGGTGTTTCATGAATAACTAAGGGGAAAAAAACGAGAGGGGGGTGGGAGTTCAACTAATTTTCTGTTGCTAGACTATTGTGTCTTGATCAGAGGATCCTTGACTTTAAAAAAAAAAAAAACCTAACAGATTCTGTCACCTGAAAGCTGACTTTGTACAAAATGCCGCTTGGGGGGGCCAAAAAGCCCTATTAATAAGCAGGCATATACAATGGAATGAAGGCTATTGCCGAGCACTTAGCATGGTGCTCCATAGATTGTAAGCCGCCCTGAGTCTCCGGAGAAGGGCGGCATATAAATGTAAATTAAAAAAAAAAATGGGGTTAGTTTACTCTGGTGCCTTGATGAGGAGGTTCCGTTACCTGGTTCTTTTCTTGATAATCTTCTCACTATTTTTTTTTTCTTTCTTTGTTACCTTCAGGGGGGAAATGTGTTTGCTGCCCTGAACCAGGAGCAGAGTGAAGAAGAGGAGGAGGAGGAAGAAGAAGAGATATCAAAGCCCATCAAACTTGACAGGAATAAGAGCAACAAGGTGAGATATCAAAGCCCATCAAACTTGACAGGAATAAGAGCAACAAGGTAATCTTAAAGGGAGAGATTTGACGATTAAGTTTCCAGATTCAAGTGGGCAGCCTTATTTCATGTGGCCTTTAGCTGCGTTTTAAAAATACTGCAAGTAATCCTGTCTGTCTCGCCCTGCTGTGTGGGGAAAGGGTCAGAAAAAGAAAATGGTTTGTGTCAAAAAACAACAATTACCTGAGGGAAAATGCCTTGGAGAAGACAGGCAGCTTCTTCTGTGTGATACGGTTCTTCTAGGACAGGCGTGTCAAACTTTTTTTATTGAGGGCCACATCAGGGTTGTTTGATCTCTGGGAGGGCCACCTTGACGTCACTTGTGTTGGGGGCGCCTGTGTCGGCCTGAGCACTCTGCCCATGAAAATGGGCTCCCAATCTCCGTTTTTGGCTGGGTCGGCCTCCTGCAACCCTCTGCCAGGGAAAACGGAGCTCGGGAGGGCCAGGTTTTCGTTGGCAGAGGCATCGCAGGCCGATCCTTCGCTGTTTCCAGGGCAGCCCCGTGGGCCAGATCTAAGCACCCCATAGGCCGGATCCAGCTCGTGGGCCTTGAGTTTGACACCCCTGTTCTAGGAGTGACTCTTAAGGTGATGCAGGCTTCAATAGTACATGTTGCCCACCCTTGTAACGGGTACACTTGAACAAGAACAACAAGATGAAACGGAAGAGGTGGGCCATGTCACATGGGCACAGAAAAAAAATATTTGTACGCTTGCTGATCTTTTAAGAGTTCTGGATGTACCCTGGACTCCGTTCGATGGCACATAGCAATTGAATCCACAAAGCTTAACAGGGCCAGTAAAAGTCCTGCGTGTTTTATGACTCTAGTTTGTAAGAGTGGAAATAAGGGATAATTTTAACTCGAAATTCTGCCAGAGCAGTTATAAATCAGGCTACTCTCCCTGGTTAACTGTCCTTGTTAAAAAAAAACCAATCCATCATCAACTGTAGCAATGAAGTTGCTGATATAGATTAACAGGAAATACATGCTGTTCTGTTCCAGCCAACAATGCAGAAGATGCAGCATTGATTGGCTGCATTATGTAAGTCCCACCACTGCTTTCTACCTGGCCAAATAGCAAAGAGGCCATTGATGTAATGGATCCCATGCTAAATTAGAAGAAGAGAAGGGGGCTTTATTCCCCCATATGGTGGCCCCTGCCCTCAATTAGGATTGTATGTTGCCAGATTTAAAAATAAACGGGAGTGGTCCAACCCATATTTCCATTTTTTACCCTTGATTTAAAGTTAGCTATAATGCCTGAATGCAACCTTTTTTTTAATGCTTGGGAAACATGTGAAGTCTGAGGCCTACAGTGAGTGATCAGAGTTCCCTTCCTTCCTTCCTAGAGCTTCTTTGAGCACAGCAAGAATATAGAGCAAGTTCTCAATTTACAACCATTCGTTTAGTGACTGTTAAGTTACAACAGCACTGGAAAAAAAGTGACATGACCATTTTTTTGATGACCGTTGCAGTATCCCCTTGGTCACATGATCCAAATTCGGCCACTTTGCAACTGGCTCATACTTATGACGGTTGCAGTATCCCAGGGTCACCTTTTGCCACCTTCTGACAAGCAAAGTCACTGAGGAAGCCAGATTCACTTAACAGGGTTAGTAACTTAACAGCTGCAGTGATTTACTTAACAACTGTGGCAAACAAATTATAAAATGGGACAGAACTCACTTAACAACATACATTTTGTTGTACGTCTAGGACGCTGTATAATTTTGTTGCCTGTCTGGTTTTCTTTGGTTTTCACCGTTCCTTGAAAGCCTTTACTTTAAAGTTTCATTTTGTGGAAAGGACAGAAGGATTGTCCATGGAGCTGGAATGTGTTTTTCCAAATTCCTAGGCAGTAATAATGAAGCCCTGGCTCTTTCCCAACAGTCAAAATAAATTCTGTTTCCTAATAGAAGAAAATTGCAGACCTGTAGGTATTCTGGTAGTCAGATTCCTCGGTTTTTCTTTTTTTTTTTCAATCTTGGAAGTTTTCTCTTGCAGACATTTTTGTTGAATATGCAGGATACTATAGCATGAACGTCAACGATGACTTCTTTCTGGCATTTTTCTAAGTAAAATCAGTACATAAATAATCAAAATCCAACTTTATTTCTGTAGGCAGCCTCTGATAATGAAGAAACCAAGAAACCAGGAAAAAAAGGCTCTAAAACCAAACAAAAGGTTAGTCTGGATTGTGTGAAGTACAGGTAGTCTCAACTTACAGCCTTGTTTCTGAGGTAAAAGCTTACGCGGATCACAGAAGAAAAGCAGCATTCAAAAACGCTGTTCCAAAGTCCCAATACAGGTAGAACTGAACGTATCACGATTTGTTTAATGACCAAAGTTATGATGCTTGAAAAAAGTTATGAAAAAAGTGACTTACGACTGGTACCCGCACTTCTGACTTGTAGCATCTCGCTGGTCATGTAATCTAAAATGGGATACTTGGTAACCGGCATGTATTTATGATGTTTGCACTGTCCTGGGGTCATGTGATTGCCATTCCCAGGGGACTTCTGACAAGCAAAGTCAATGGGGAAAGCTGGATTAGCTTAATGACTGCATGAGTCGCTTAACAGCCTTAGTCATAAAATCAGGCATGGCTCTCTTTAACAACAGAAATTGGCTTTACTTAGCAACAGAAATTCTGGTCCCAGTTGTGGTGGTATGTCGAGGACTGCCTGTAAACTGAGGCCAGGCAGTACTTGGTGCGGAGAATGAGGGCTTGCAAGAATCCTGGTGGATCATTCACTCTGGAGAAAGGGGTCAAGTGAGGATTGAGCTTGGAGTTCTTACGCTGCCATAAATGACATAAGCATGACCTTGCCCAGAATCTAGGAAGCCTTATCTGGCCATTCCCAGGGGGAAGGCAAGCAGTCTGGTGAGATTCTTATAACAGAGGTGACAAACAACCAAGTTTCAGCCTGAGGCTTTTCACAAGTGATTCTGGTTACTTGGACCTGACGAGGACCTTGCTATAATCACTGTATCAAAAAGGCTCAAGCTGTTGTAGACATTGCTCAAAGAGATCTCTACAAATGTTTATCAGTTAAAGTGAAACATATAAATGAAATAAGCCAAACACTTATCCTGTTAAAGCTAGATTTGTGGGAGCATTTTCTAGCTATAAGACAGCGAAGGAAAGATATATGGATTAGTTCCAAAGCACTTCTGTTGTTGCTTCATTCTTTCCAGGGAATTTATCCAGACATTGAAAAATGGGCTGTCACACCACTTATATCATATAGAAATTATGTCATTATAGAAAATATTTCTCTTTCTTGGTTCATGTCTTGGAAGCCCATCAAGGGTAGTACTAATACCACTCTATAAAGCCTTAGTAAGACCACACCTAGAGTACTGCATCCAGTTTTGTTTACCACATTATAAAAAAGATGTTGAGACTCTAGAAAAAGTACAGAGAAGAGCAACCAGAATGATTAGGGGACTGGAGGCTAAAACATACAACGAACGGTTGCAGGAACTGAGCTTGGCTAGTCTAGTGAAGAGAAGGACCAAGGGAGACATGATAGCAGTCTTCCAATATTTGAGGGGCTGCCACAGGGAGGAAGGGGTCAGGCTATTTTCTAAAGCACCCAAAGGCCAGACAAGGAATAATGGATGGAAACTGAACAAGGAGAGATTTAACCTGGAAATAAAGAGAAACCTTCTGACAGTAAGAACAATCAACCAATGGAACAGAAGTTGCCCTCGGAAGTTGTGGGAGTGCCATCACTTGAGACCTTCAAGAAAAGATTGGACTGCCATTTGTCAGAAATGGTATAGGGTCTCCCGCTTGGGCGGGGGGTTGGACTAGATGACCTACAAGGTCCTTTCCAACTCTGATTATCTGTTAATCATTCTGAAAAGGGGCCGGGCAGGGAACTTTCAATCATGGAACTGTAATCACCATCTTGACTTTATTTGACCTGTGAATATTCCTCTTCTCACTGGAAAAACGAATACAAATTGATTGTCTGCCTCTCTTATTCAGGAAGAGGAAGAGAATAAGGAGGACACAAAGTGGAAAAGCAAGAAGAACGAGAAGAACAAAGGAAAACAACAGGTTTGTGGCTTCAGTTGTACCCTTCATACTTGATATGCAATGTTAACGGTCAGTTTTGTAGTTTAGTATCCCCTTTCAATGTGGAATGGGACAACTTGCCAGGGAACAATTTGACAAGGGGCAATTCAACAATTCAATTTAATGATTTCATATAATTTAAAAAATATTTTATTTTTTCATCACTCACATGGAATTTCGTCCCTCCTTTTTTCATCCTTTCTTCAATGATTCTCTTCCACCATTTCTTTGACATTACTGTAACTCTTGTCCCGTGGCAAATTGTCCTAGACTCCTTTCAGTGTGTCTTAGTTTGTGGAAGCTGGAGTGCATTGCTTTGATAAGCCTTTTCTAATTAATTTCCAACCACCATCGTATTATCAAGGAGACTGATCAAATTTGCTAGTTTAAACATAGAACATAGAGCTGAAATGATTTGAGTGGTGCGGTGGCCTGGAGGTGGAGCTCTTGGCCTCACAATCAGGAGGCTGTAAGTTCGATTCTAGGTAGAGGATCGATGAGAATATATCTGCTGAACAAAACTCCGCATTGGCAACAGGAAGGGCATCCGGCCAGTAAATACTCAGCTCCGTTCAGTTGCCCAGATTTCATTCTACAAGGGATTATGGGGTTATTAAAAGAGGATGAAACATTTTGAAAAGGCTTGTCTCCTTTCTATGGCTGAAAGAGAGTGACTAGTCCCAAATCCCCCAGCTGGCAATGGGACTGCAACTCATGGCCTTTCGGTTTCTAGCCTGGTGCCTTAACTACTGGCTCTTAAACAGATCCAATGAGAATACAAACACACACATGCATACTATTACAAAAGAGATGTGAGAAAACGAGGACATTAGCCATTATACCGGCTGGATGGTGGATGTTTTCTGTGACAAGGGCCCAGGAAGAGTGAACAGTCACCAGGGAAACTCAGTAGCTACCAGGAAGGAGAAATGAAAACTCAGGTGCAGATCCTGAAAATACATACCATATTTTTTGGACTATAAGACGCACCTAGCTTGTCAGGAGGAAATCAAGGGGGGTAGGGGAATCTGCCTCTGCCTCCCAGCAATTTGCCTCCTTGCAGCAAACAGCCTGGTCAGCTTCAGCACAGCCTGATTTAGCACGAGCAGCTGATTGGCTATTGCATCAGCAACTGATTGGCTATTGCATCAGCCTCCCAGAATACCGCCTATCAGCTGTTCCAGGCTGCAGGGATTGCCGCCCACCACCACCACCGCTGCCTATCGCCATCTTCTTGTGCCCCATTTTCTGCCTCTGCACACCCCATTTTCGGCCTCCGTGCATTCTGTTTTCGGGCCATTCCAGGCGGCGGGGATCGAAAATGGGATGCACGGAGGCTGAAAACGGGACACGCGGAAACCTGCTGTTTGCTGCAAAGAGGCAAATTGCTGGGAGGCAGAGACCAAAGGGTGGGGGTGGGTGGGCGTGGCTTTGTCAACATTCAGTCTATAATACATTTCCACCCACTTTTTTGGGGGGAGGGGAAGTGCATCTTATAGTGCGAAAAATACGGTACATCCATCACTTTTGCCTCCAGAAGGGCACAGAAAGAAATGTCAAAGGAATATATATATATATATATATATTTCTTATTCTGAGGAATTTGTGCTTGACTGAGTTATTCTATATGCATTTCTCTCTCCCTCCCTTTTTCATATATCAGAGAGGAGGTTCAGCATTTGCAACCCTGGCTCAGAGTGATGAGGAGGAAGCAGAAGAAACCAAGCCCAAGGAAAAATCTAAGGTATAGGAGAAGAGGAATGTGGAAAATGAGAGTTGAAGTCCACAGAGAGTAGCCGACTTAAGTTCTGATTGGGATTGTTTTTTGGATGGTCAGTTGGGTGGAATTCAGGATTTGAGCCCCATCTTTTCCAGGTGATGCCAGAATTGGAGCCTAAATATTGAAGCACTGATCTAAACAGAAAATGGTATCTTAAGTGTTCCCCTATTCAGTCTCCCAAGGGTAACAACTATGAAG
This sequence comes from Bungarus multicinctus, assembly GCA_023653725.1. Taxonomy (NCBI): domain Eukaryota; kingdom Metazoa; phylum Chordata; class Lepidosauria; order Squamata; family Elapidae; genus Bungarus; species Bungarus multicinctus. The sequence goes on from CM042834.1 coordinate 30,652,548, forward strand.
GATGCATCTCTCTGGCATTATTCTCTCTTATCCTGGTAATCAGAATACAGATAGTCCTCACTTACCGATCTCTCATTTAGTGACTGTTCAAGTTGTGATGGCACTGAATGAAAGGGCCATAAAAGGGCCATCGTTCCCCACCCTTGATCTGGTGAAACAGATGATAGGGTGCTTTCATCCCTGATGAGCAGAAATACTATTTTGAATTTAAAAAAAATAGTTTCCTGCCTTAAGGAGGGATGCTTCCTAGTTTCTGAATAGGCTGAAGATTTTTAATGGATTTATTTCAACAGTTCGATTATTTGCAAAGCTGGGAGAGAGTTGGAATTACTGTTGCGTTTTTGTTTTGTTTCTCTTGCTTAATAATTTTTATGCCCATTTCCTTGCTTCTCATTTTTAGGCTGGAGCCAAGCAAGCTGCTCAGTCTGAAGAAACTACCAAAAAAACAAAAGGGAAGAAGAATCCGCCAGCCAAGGTAAGTGTTCACAACCTAACAAAGAAGCCAGAATGCCCAATTTTGGTGGTTGTGTGGGGAGGATGCAAGAGATTTCATTACTTCTCTTTCTGCTGAGGTACAGTTCATTTTTAACAACCGTGATACTAACTTAACAAACTGTGGCGATTGATTTGACAACTGTGAAGCTTGTAAAATGGGGCAAAACTCACATAACTGTCTCACTTAGCCACAAAAATTTTGGGCTCAATTGTGGTTGTAAATCAAGGACCACCGGTGTGTTATCTGTGCTGGTCTTTTAGGACGTGACCTGTGGAGTTGCTGGAAATGAGCAAATGAGATACCATGCATAACGTATTCTTTTCTTTGATGTTGGCTCCTTCATCGTTGCAGAATATGTTTGCTGCTCTAGAGGCAGAGGAGACAGATGAGGAAGACGATGATGGAGAGGAGGACTTCACTGAGGAGAATGAGAAATCCAAACAGGACAGCCAGCCGGTAAAGAGCCAGTTCTATATGGCAGGGAGCCTCAACCTGTGGGACAACAGCCCACTACCGGTCTGCAGCCTATTCGCAACCGGGCCGTGTGAATGGCTGGTGGTGTTCATGCATGCGCACTGCTCCACTCACATGAGCAATGGGTGTTCCTGTGTGCACGCATGCTCCTGCCCCTCCCACAAAACCATCCCCTCTTTCCTCCCCTTCTTCCCCCACTCCGGGCCACCAACCCAGAAAGGTTGGGGAACTTTGCTCTATGGTGAAGTACGAACCCATTGGCTTAGTGTTCCTTCCTCTGTGCCGCCCCTTCTTACCTACAACTGGGTAGCGTGGGGTACTTGGGAAGAAGATCAGACCTGAGGAACCTGACCTGCAAGGAATTTCAGGTGTTTCAGTGCTCTATAGAGCTGACACTGCTGCCTTCATTCTCCACCCATGTCAGTCATGGGGAAAATGTCTTAAAATATTAGTATATGATCACGTAAAGAGTGGGGGAGGGTTATTGAGAAATGAGAAGGTGTTTTTAAGCCTCTGCTCTTTAAAGATCCATATTCCCCCAAATGTATTTTTAAAAAAGGAAAAAAAGGGGGCTACTTTAATCCTTTCCATTATAGGGACTCGGAACGTGTTACAGAAAAATAATTTCTGGGACACCTAGATATGATAGAGATAGCAGGGCAGGCTGTTTAATTGCTGCTCCATAAAAGTCTCAGTTTTTTTCCCCTTGGTTCTTGCTCTCTGCACTGTAGAGCTTTCCTCTGGAAAAGGACTCTACTTGAGTGTGCCAGAGCTTGCCTTAACTGAGTTGGGCCATAATAAAATGATCAGTGGCAAACAGCTTGTTGCATCTCAGGAAGGCACTAGAACTCCACTAGATTCCTGAAGGTACCCCCGTGCCACTTGCCAGGGGTTTATTTATTTATTTATTAAACTTATATACTGCCCTATTTCCCTAACAGGACTCAGGGCGGTGTACAGCCGTATTAAAATACAAAAAACAGTGAAAAATTAAAAACTATTAAAAGACCAAATTTAAAAGGCTGAGAGCTAAAAAATAGAGGGCTAAAAGCTAAAACCAGACGAAACCGAATTAAAAATCCCCTAAAAACCCTAGGCCAGACCGGCTTGATGAAATAAATAGGTTTTCAACGCGCGCTGGAAGGTCAAGAGATCAGGGATGGTCCTCATCTCCGGGGGTAATTCGTTCCAGAGGGAGGGTGCCCCCAATGAGAAGGCCCGTACCCTCGGGGTCGCCAGCTGTCCAGCCGGCGGCACCCCGAGGCGGCCGATTCTATGGGAGCGTATTGGTCGACGGGAAGCCGATAATGGCAGGAGGCGGTCCCGCAAATATCCTGGTCCCAAGTCATGGAGCGCTTTAAAGACGGTAACTAGAACCTTGAAGCGCACCCGGAGGGCCACTGGGAGCCAATGCAGCTCATGCAAAAGTGGCGTAACATGGGAGTCCCGTGGAGCTCCCAACACCACCCGCACGGCTGCATTCTGCACCAGCTGGAGCTGGTGGGTTGTTCCTCCCTGCTGCAGAGACTGTTATATGTACAAGTGAGTCAGTCCGTGAACTTTTTAAACAGGAATCCCCTAGCAATCAATGCACTTTCTAGTAAGATAGCATAGAATTGTCTCCTTCCCCACCTAAGATGAGTTACCTGCAGTCATAATAGAAGTTGAAACAGCCAAGTAGTGAAAAGCAGTCTATTGAAGTAAAATTGAGCCCTGGAGATGACATGGTGGGACTTAATGCCGCATCCAAGCTCCAAAGATTTCACAATAAACTCTTGGTTCCCCACATGATCGTGTTTGGCTACCGTCAACTGGATTCCTCTAAACTCTGTAGCCATCGGAGGAAGAAGAGGAGAAGAAGGAAGATGATCCCTATGCACATCTCAGCAAGAAGGAGAAGAAGAAACTCAAGAAACAGGTTAGATGTGGTCCTCCAGAGGAGGCCAGCTTTTACTTCCTACTTTTTGTGACTGCAGTCATAACACAAATTCTTTTTGTATATTGTTATTCTCTTCTCCCCCTTTTAACAAGAGAAGATAGAAATAAATCTCATTGCTGTTGAGATCAGGAATAAACTCTGTGGTGAAATCTATCCAATGTAGATCAGGAATAAACTCTCTGGTGAAATCTATTCAAAGTAGATTGCAGGACATTTAAAATCGTAGTAGAAACATGTTCAATCCCATCTAATGAGGAAATGAAACATAGATTCCTATAGCTTCATCTCATCAGATGGGGCCTAGGAGGTGTGTGTCTTTTGTTGTGGTGCCTCCTTTTTGGAATGAACCCCTCCCCACGAGATTTGGGTGCTCCTGATCCTCTTAGCCTTCAAGAAAAAAATTAAAAATGGAGTTTTTTGCCCAGATGTTGAGTCAGGACAATAGCCTATCTTTTGGAAGATGGAGTGTGTCAGACTGTTTGTTACAAATGCTATAATGCCTCCCGAACCAAAAGTAATGTGAAACAGTTCACAAGGGTAAAAAAAGCATGGCACGTTTTGCAGTTCTTCAAGAGAGAACGTCTTGGACAGCAGCATATCACGTGAAACTGTCAAAATCATCTTTTTTAAAAAAAAATTTTTTTTATTAATTTTCTATTGTTTACATGTATTAGTGCTTAATAAACATTGTGTTGTTTGGATATTTAATTTACTTAACAACACAGATTACATTCTTAATCTCCACTCCTTTTTTCCAACCACTGGTAAAATAAGTTCCATGTTTGATAATATTCTGTGTTTTCTCTCTGTTTAATTTTCAATGTTAAGTCTATCCATTTCTGCACAATCTAGTATCTTCCTAACAAACTGTCAAATGACCTGATTTGAGCCTTTCTTTGCTCCACCAGCTGGAGTACGAGCGGCAGGTGGCTACCTTGAAAGCAGCCAACGCGGCTGAGAACGATTTCTCGGTGTCCCAGGCGGAAATGACCTCGAGACAAGCCATGTTGGAAAATGCCTCAGATATCAAGGTACCCCGGTCTTATTACATACACCCCTTTGCTTTGCTTCTCTGGCTATTCAGTCTTCTTCGTTTCTCTGGTCTCCTTTGCTGTACATATATATCAACTGCACTTTTATTTTGTTCTGCCATTGGCATTGTGACTTGAGGAAAGCAATTGTTAGATTTTTGAGAATTGTAGAATTCTTCTGCATGTTCAGGTTATAAATAAATAAGCTCTGCATTTTTAAAAAAGGATCTTTTCTTTTAAAAAACTTCCTAAAAAGGAACAGCAATCATAATTTCTCATTTTTTTCTGTGTGCTTCCGTAAGATAGCCCTCAACTTAACAACAGTTCATTTAGTGATTGGTCAAAGTTACAACGGCACTGGAAAAAATGTCTTATGACCGTTTTTCACACTTAACGCCCATTACAGCATCCCCGTGGTCATATGATTGAAATTCAGATGCATTGGTTCGTATTTAGGACGGTTGCAATGTCTTGGGGTCATCTGATCAGCTTTTGCGACTTTCTGACCAGCAAAGTCAACGGGGAATTCAGATTCATTTAACAACCATGTTACTAACTTAACAAAAGCAATGATTCACTTAACAACTCTGGCAAGAAAAGTCATAAAATGGGGCAAACGTTTCACTTGGCAACATAAATGTTGGGCTCAATTGTGGTCGAGGATTATCTATAAGTACAGGTACATTGCTTAAAATGGTGGTATTCTGTACTTTGTCACAAATATCTTCCAAGCTGATCCCCAAAGCGATGAAAGCAATAAAATGCAACTTTGGAACCATCAGAGTAAGAAAAAAAAACCCAAATCCAGTGGGTGAAATAGGTTTAAAAACTAAAAAAAAATCCCCTCTAATATTTTTCATTTTCTATTCCAGTTGGAAAAGTTTAGCATCTCAGCTCATGGAAAAGAATTGTTTGTCAATGCAGATTTATATATTGTAGCTGGGCGTCGATATGGCTTGGTGGGCCCGAATGGGTAGGTGTATTTTATTACAATTATTATACAAATGTTATAATGCCTCCTGAATAAAACTATTGTGAAACGGATCAAATATTTAAAAAGTGTATCCTAACAATATAGGAAGACCATGCTTTAGTGGACTAAATGGGAGGACTAGATGTCCAATAATAAATTTCTGTAAGGTTGCAGAGCCCACCGTGATTTTCATCATTTATATAATATTTCTATTTGTTTGTTTCTTTAGAAAATGTATATAGCTGCCTATTCACTCGCAGCGGTTATATACAGTATAGAAAAGAAAAAAAAAATACCACCCACCCCCAGCGACAACACACAATCAAATCAGCCGTTTAATGGGCTCCATCCCATTCTGGGTTCCTCAGGCCTGCTGGCAAAACCACGTCTTCAGAGTCTTCCGAAAGAGTGTTAGAGTGAGGGCCAGTCTAATTTCTGGAAGGGGATGTTCCAGAGGGAGGGAGAAGGCCCAAGTGTATCTCCTTGGAGGATGAGACTCGCAACATTCTTTGCCTTCCCACTCTAGTGTGTTGGGTAGATGTGACCGGCAAGAAACAATCCCTCAAATAACACATTTGACAAGCAGAAATCCGAACTATTCCTCCAATTTTTCTATAGAAAAGCCATGGAAGAAGAGAAAGGCCTTCAACAGGCATCTAAAACATTTAATAGTTGTAGATACCTCACAAATTAGATATGAGGATGTGCTACTTCTGGAATCTCTTGTTTTATTTGATTACTCTGTCACTGTGTTGTTTTGGTTTGTCTGTTGAGCTCCCAGAATATCCCAGAATGGTTATCACATTACTATAGTAACAAGATATGAGTGTCTTGTGATTTTTGATTTACTGCACATGTGTGCAGGGGAGGAGTTTTACTTCACTTCATCTTTTACTTTTCTTTGCTTTTGCTTGCTTCTTAGAAGGTACTGCTTTGTCTTTTGTTCTCCTAGTTATGTGTAAATGAAGTATACTGGCAACAGAAAAACACGATTCATTTCCTCTAATTTATGAAGCTGAATTTTTTTTGCTTTGACATACTCCAACATTTGAAAAAAAATGTTCTGACTGTAATTTGTCCGATACTAATGTCTTGCTAGGAGAACCAGTCTGAAAGGGGAAGTGGGTAGATTGAGTTTCTTCTCTTGCACTTTTCTACAATCCAAAATATTTGGCAGAGGCTTTGATAGTCAACTCCAGTGACTATCTTTCATCTGATTTCTATTGTTCTTTTCAGGAAGGGCAAGACTACTTTGCTGAAACATATCGCTAACCGGGCTTTGAGCATCCCTCCCAACATTGATGTGCTGCTCTGTGAACAAGGTAAAGGAACAGCAAAGGTTAAAAAAAAACAGCCAGGCAACTCTTAGGCTCATTGGTCCCTTTCTTTTAGGAGGGGGGAAGGAATTAAAACTCCCTATGTTGCAGGGCTGATGGGGTTTGAAATCTAGTACAGCTGGAGAGTGTCCGGTTATAGCATGCCTGTCAATCTGGTATCTTTTATCATAGGCAGGGAGCACTTTCTGTTGTTTCTCACTTTAGACCAGCGCTCTCCAAACTTGGTAACTTTAAGACCTGTGGACTTCAACTCCCAGAGTTCCCAGCATGGCTGGCTGAGGAATTCTGGGAAATGAAGTCCACAAGTCTTAAATGTTGCCAGGTTTGGAGATCCCTGCTTTTAGACCTTTGTGAAACCAGTGACTTTCTGTAACTTGTGAACCAGCACCATAATGCTTGTTTAAATGTTGACAGGAAGCCCAGATTTTTCTGATTGTTTGTCTAGGCTGCCCAGTTTCCCATCATTTAATGACATTAAAGTCCCTAAACAAATAACCCACTGCATGTGGAAGTCAAGAACATTATTTGTCTTTATTACCAGGATTTGGTAGGCAAGGATTCGAAGATATTTTTCCCTTCGTTTGAAAAGTTTCTAGCCTACCATAAAAACCATTCTATTGGACTTAATGATATCCTGTTTATCCAGATTACCTTCTTTCCATTTTCTCGTCCCCTGCTTGTTCCTCACAGAGGTTATTGCGGATGAGACTCCGGCAGTCCAAGCTGTGCTCAAGGCTGACACCAAGCGACTGAAGCTCTTGGAAGAAGAGAAACATCTGCAGGCACAGCTGGAAAAAGGGGACGATGCAGCCGCAGAGCGCCTGGAAAAGGTATTCAGGAGCCATGATGGGCTTTTTACACTTGGTGTGGGAACGGGTTGCCCATGATTCATTGACAGGTAGTCCTCGACTTACAACTCAATTTTTTTTAAAAAAATTTTTTTTTATTAATATATAAATAAAAAGAGCATGTTCAATATCCATATATACAGTGTGTTGCCTGGTTACACTTCTTGGAGTAATATTCGTTATGATCCTAGTAATAGTCTTCTCGAATGATAATTTCATAGATAACAGTGCTTTTCCCTCATAACACTGATACATATTAATTAGTAAAACTGATCAAAATTAATCACTATTAATAAGTTGCAATAAACCCTGATCGTGAGATTAATCTTTCTCTTGTAATCTTCAAATTTCTAACTCCTTTTCTCATATTTAACCAATGATAGAACAGATCCCACACCTCAAAATATTCAGTGTCTTACTTTTCTTTAATTTCAAATGTTAGTTTATTCATTTCTGCGCATTCTAACATTTTTGTTATTATCTTCTGTGGGGATCTCCTTGCCCTTCCAATGTTGTGTGAACATGATTCTGGCTGCTGTTCGACTTACGACTAATTCACTTAGCAATTGTTTGAAGTGACAACGGACTTCCCCAGGTCTGCTTATGACCAGATCTAACAGCTCCCTTCCCAGGCTCGACAACCGGCCCACATGTTTGACCAGCAACATCCTGTGGTCACATGATCACAATTTATAACTTTTTTTTTTTTGCTGGAAACCATTTACTTTCAGTTTCCAGCAAAAAAAAACCCACCCACTGTGGATAATGGATTCCCATAGCAACTGTAGTGGTTCACTTAGTCCCTCCTTAGCCCTGAAATCCAGCTGGGTGGCTTTGAGCCACTCCATCTTTCTCCAGCCCAACTTACCTCAGAAGGTTGCAGTTGTGGGGAAAATATGGGGAGGAAGTTGTATTCTTACGTTCGCCACCTTGAGTTGTTTATAAAAAATAATAGGTTTTTAAATTTCCCTGGCAGTTAGAACAATTAATCAATGGAACGAGTTGCCTCCAGAAGTTGTGGATGCGCCAAGCCTGGAAGTTTTTAAGAAGAGATTGGATAACCGTTTGTCTGAAATAGTTTTAGGGCTTCCTGCCTGAGCAAGGGGATGGACTAGAAGACCTCCAAAGTCTCTTCCAACTTTGCTATTCTATTCTGTTCAATTCTATTTGTATTCTATTCTATTTCTTTCTATTCTATTTCTATTCTATTTGTATTCTATTCTACTCTACTCTACTCTACTCTACTCTACTCTACTCTACTCTACTCTATTCTATATAAATAAATAAATAGCAGCTTTAAGCCTTGCTGGGCCAATTTGATACCTCTGTGATGAGGAGACTGGTTGTCTCTCAACATCAGTTGCAGGGAATATGAGATGGAGAGAGCTTTTATTCATAATACCGTGGGCATCAGTTGAACTGCTCTAAGGAAAAAGATGCTGGACTAACTAGTCCAGCCTTTTCCCAACCAGCTGACCTCAGATGTGCTGAGACTGCAGTTCTCAGAATCTTCTAAGGTTTTTAGGGAATTGAAAAGAAAAGGCTAATGGCATTGAAGAACCTGTCTCCATCCTATCCTAACCTTGACCTTAACTCTAGCATCTGGAGCGGCCTGATGTTGTCAGCATTCCAAGATGCACCCATTGAAAGCAGAACTCTGAGGCAGGTAGATTCCTCAAGGAGAACATGTTTATTGGATACATCATATTGACACAACTGGTGAAAACTGACTCTGAAAGTTCCCGTGGTTTTCACCTAATTAAAAGTGAAAAGTTCCCCCTTCTCCCCCAGCTCATCAGTCACACTGTCCAATAGAGGTGCTGGCCGGTTGCTTGGCTACTCCACTCCTCCTCTCTCTCAGCCTCCTGTTGGAATGAAGGAAATATTTAAGAAAACTTTTTGTTTTGATGGCAGAGCCGAGCTAGCTATCTGTTTTCTCCCCTCCCTTTGCCTTGTGGCAACCATAAAGCTGCAAAGATGGCCTCAGCCAGGTTCGCTTCAGGGTTGACAGATGTTCTCATATGCCCTTCCTATTCTTCACTGCCAGGTCTATGAGGAACTGCGAGCTACGGGAGCAGCAGCAGCGGAGGCCAAAGCTCGGAGGATCCTGGCTGGGTTGGGCTTCAACCCTGAGATGCAGAATAGGCAAACCAAGAAATTCTCAGGAGGTTGGCGCATGAGGGTCTCCTTGGCCAGGTAATTGTTGAAAGCCGAATATCAGCCAGAGGGATGGAAAATAACGTGGTAACTACTCCAAAGAAATCTACTTAGTTCACCATTTTCCTTAGTCCATCTAATCTGGTTCCCTCCAGATGGCCATGCTGGCTGGAGATGATGAACACTGTATTTTAACGCCTCTGGGGAAGACCAAATTTGGAAAGACCTTCTGCTAGATAGACCAATGTTTCCGCTTGATAAGAAGCACTTTCCAAACCCTGTGGGTCTTTCTAAAACTAATGGGAGAGATATTGTCTTGGTTTACAGTGGTTGGTTTCACCTGGCAACCAAATCCACGACAAAAGAAACCATTTTATGGCTTCGTATCCAATCCATAGCTTCCAAATTTATCTTTTTTTGAGAGAGAAAAGAAAAGACCCTAATATAACTTTTGTCAGTAAGTGTGTGATGGTCGGTAATAGGTAGACGTTTGGGAATAATTGCTTTCATTAAGATTGCCCTGAGTGGCTCAAATATTCAGACTCAGCTTAAGAAAGCTATGGTAATTCACAACAGTAATTTAAAAAGGGGCATTGCTGAAATGGATTGGCATTAATTTCTTCTTCCTGATGGCAACCGAGCATGCATTTGATAAACTAAATCTTTCCGTGGTGGTGCAGTGGTCAGAGTGCAGTACTGCAGGCTACTGCTGCTGCCTGCCGGCTGCCTGCAATTTGGCAGTTCAATCGTCACCAGGCTCAAGGTTGACTCAGCCTTCCATCCTTCTGAGGTGGCTAAAATGAGGACCCAGATTGTTTGGGGGCAATAGGCTGACTCTCTGAACCATTTAGAGAAAGCTGTAAAGCACTGTGAAGTGGTATATAAGTTTTAAGTGCTTATTGCTATTGTTTTCCATCCTGCCCCTAATACTTTTCTTCTCTCCCATCCCTGCCTCTCCTTAAATGGATTTCTTTTTTGCTGGTTGCTGGATTTAAGATTCTGCAGCATTTCTTCTATGTTGCTTCTGCTCAGTGGAGCATCAACATCCCCTATGCTCTGTTCCCTCACTGCTTCTTCTGTCTCGTTCCTCGAGTCTCAGTTACAAGTAGTCCTCAAACTACAACAGATCGCTTGCTGACCATTCAGAGTTATGACGGACTCATAAAATGGGACTTCTGACCCAACCATTTCTGTTTTTTTCAGAGCCCTGTTCATGGAGCCCACGTTGCTGATGCTTGATGAACCTACCAATCACTTGGATCTCAATGCAGTCATCTGGCTTAATAAGTAAGTCACCAGCTAAGCATACGGGGGAAGAGAAGGACAGTTGCTTTGCCTTTTAAGTCTCCTTCAAGTTATGGGACATTGTTACGGAGCAGATAAATACCTTGGCAAAATCCCAGAAGAACATAGTAAGGATGTGTGTCTGGGCCACATGTTAAATGATCTATAATCACAACTTCTATTCTTGCCTTTTGTTTTTCTTAATGACACTGGCAGTGGTTCTGGCAGCATATAAAGAGATTGTGTACACAGTTGGAAAATGTATTGTCTATAATATATTACTACATGGCAATCTTTTGTTTCATTAAATCAATTTCTAACTTGCTTTTCCATCTGTCAACAGACTCAGTTATCAGCGCAATATGATCATAGTATTTAAAAACAAATGTATATACAGTATTTGAAAATTGTGCCAAATATACAGATATAAATACCTTAGCTCAGGGGTCTTCAAACTTGACAGCTTTAAGACTTGTGGACTTCAACTCCCAGAATTCCTCCTCCAGTCATGTTAGCTCAGGAATTCTGAGGTTGAAGTCCATAAGTCTTAAACTTGTCAAGTTTGAAGACCCTTATCTTAGCTGAATGAAACAGAAATAATGAAATGTATCCCTTAATTATTCAGGGCTCTTTTCTTTCACACTAGCTGCACCATTCTCATATTTACATTCTCAGTCACATATATATAAATCAGGCTGAGAGGTGTTAAAGAGTTATTGAAGTCAATCCTAATGTAGTAGAGCTCACTCTTTGTTTAGTGACTATCTCTGACCATTCACAAATGCAACAGTAATAAATCATAATTTAAAAAAAATATTTTTCAACCAATGTGCCTGACATTGTGAAACATTGACAGCCTTCAAGTGTGAAACTGATTAAGGTCTGGCCAGTTTCAGGCAGTAGCTGAGGGTTCTAATTAATTAAGATCACAGAGCTGAGGTAAATTAAATTAATTTACCTTTATCCCCTTTTAGAGCCACACTGCACCATGGAAAAAAACAGCTCATAAAGAGCGATGGCTTGTATATGCAATCTCTCTACCCTACAAGGTGTCAAAAAGATGAGGTGAAATGGTTAGGCACGAGACACTGATAGAGAAGTTTTGTCTAGATGAGATACCAGCAATCGGTTATCTTTACATCTCTCAGGCAAGTGTTTAGTTAGTGACTATTCCACTTAACGACCGAGTGTGGTTGCTGAAAAAGGAGAGGCTGAAGCAGTTGTTGTAACTGTTGTTATTTTAATTCCCTTCTGTTCTTCTTCTTTCAGCTATCTCCAGACTTGGAAGAAAACCCTGCTCATCGTTTCCCACGACCAGGGATTCTTGGATGATGTGTGTACAGATATCGTCCATTTGGACATGCAGAAACTTTTCTACTACCGGGGAAACTACAGTGAGTGGTGATAAGGGTAGGGGCTTTGTGAGGTGGATACCCATATAAATCTAAATAAAATAAATAGATAAATAAAGTGACAAATACAAGAACAAGGGAACCCAGCTGGCAAAGCACGTAAAATATATAGTTCTTGGATTCATAATGTGAAAAATCTGTACTTCAAGCCATAGAGTTGGAATGTTTGTTTTTTAACATCAATTTTAAAGAAATGTTTTAAAAAATCCAACATTCAGACTTTGTGATTTTAAATATAGGTTTCTATATTATGAACCCAAGGATTATTTATCTTAAAATGACCCATCCAGTGTCAAACATGTTGAATTGCTGGGTGTTCTTGTTGAATGAGAAAATGCCTAGGGTTGCAAGCCTCTGTGTTTCAAGTATAGATCCAGTCCCCGGGAATATAACTTAACAGCAATAGCACTTAGACTTACATACAGCTTTACAGTGCTTTACAGCCCTCTCTAAGCGATTTACAGAGTCAGCCTATTGCCCCCCAAACAATCTGGGTCCTCATTTTACCAACCTCGGAAGGAGGGAGGCTGAGTCAATCTTGAGCCGGGTGAGATTCGAACTGCCAAATTGCAGGCAGCCGGCAGTCAGTAGAAGTAGCCACTCTAACCACTGCATCACCGTGTTTTTCCCACTTTAGGGTGGGGGGGAAATCCAGGACAGAATTTAATATATAAAAGGGAATCATGGCAAAGATGGCAGAAGACCCAGAGCGTGGTTGCTGGAAAAGTAACTGGGATGCTGCTGTTTTATGGGGTGACCTTAACTTGAAATAAGTTGCACCCTTCAAAGAGATGTAATTTTTTTCCCCAGACTTTTTTTCCCCCAGATACCTAAGTGGGCTCTGGCAGAGTGTCAACAGGAGTGCTGATTTACCACCAGCTTGTCAAGTACTTAGGCAGTAAGGGCTTGGCGGCACAAGGAAGCAACAGCCCACAATTTTAATAACCAGCCATCAACACCTCAATCAGCATCTTAAAAGCCATATATAACAGGCACCCTAGTCTGTAGAGATTCTCAGTCATCCAGGTCATAGTTGTCCCAAAGGTGCTTTTTCAGGAGGCAACTAGATTTTTTTTTTCTTTTGAAGACGTTTCGCTTCTCATCCAAGAAGCTTCTTCAGCTCTGACTGGTTGGTGAGGAATGAAAGGATTTATATTCCTTGCAGGCATCTGGTCACTTGCATCCTTTTATAGGGTTGTTGAAGCACGTGGAGGTTTATCTGTGTCCAGCAAATGACCAGCTGTCTGCAAGGAATATAAATCCTTCCATTCCCCACTACCCTGTCAGAGTTGAAGAAGCTTCTTGGATGAGAAGCGAAACGTCTTCAAAAACAAAAAACAAGGAAGTCCAGTTGCCTCCTGAAAAAAAACACCTTTGGGACAACGGGCATCTTGTAACTACCACACATAGAATAGCCCAAAGCAAACATTCTGCTACAGAGAAATTCCCTGAGGATGGGCTCTAACACAAGTCCAAAAGCTGAGAAAACTAAACCGCTGGCCTCAGTGATTGACCCAGATTGGATCCTGCAACATGATCCTGGGACACTTATATTCACCCTCATTTGTGAGAAATCTGCCTCTTTCCCTTGTTCAGTGGTACCAAGCTGTGCAGCAGGGTGGGGAATGGTGGAATAGGCTTACCTCAGTGTTGTATTTGGTCACGTTCCCTGGCAGTGACTTTCAAGAAGATGTATCAGCAGAAACAGAAGGAGCTGCTCAAACAGTATGAGAAGCAAGAGAAGAAACTCAAAGACCTGAAGGCCGGAGGGAAATCGACAAAGCAGGCAGTAAGTGTCTAGCTGTGCCAAGATTAGAGGACTTGCTGGCCAAGAAATGTTGTGCAATTACTGTTTTCTTTGGGCTTCTTCTTAGCTGAAGTGACTTTTGAGGAAGCAGGATAGTTATGCTGAATTAAATCTGCGGTCCTAAACACGGCAGGATTTTGCTTCCTCTCATTCTCTGGATATCAAAAACCATAACAAAGTTAGTCCTCACTTAGTGACAACAATTCGGATTTGCAACCCTGTTATCAAGTGAGGGGGGGTGTCACTAGGTGAAACCACAACTGTGCTTTTTATCTTATTTCACCTCCTTTGGCTCTACATACCTGCAAAGGTCATATATATACAGCGAGGATTGGCTGTAAAGTTACTTTTCCATTACCTTCATAACTGCAAATGATTTATCGCATGAGGCAATAGCTAAATGGGGACCATGTTTATAGTTATAAAAATCTCACCTTGAGTTTCCAGAGGTCAGGACAAGATTCTTCCTCCAGCAGAGAATATGAGAGCGAGTTGACGTCTCAAGTAAATTGCCATTTTTGTGTGGGCTTGTTTGAAGGCAAGCATCCTTGTTCACAGAAGCAGCACAATATAACAAAGGAGTTCTTGGCACGGCTGTTTGCTTGCAGAAGTTACCTAATTAGATAACATCATCCGTATTTGTCAGTATTCTTTTTTTTTCCCCTAAATTGTTTTATCTATACAGTGGAACCTCGGGTCACAAATGCTTTGTCAAGGCTCCAACATGCACCCTCATTCAAATCATAAGTCTCTAGCTGCATCTCTCAGAGTAAAAAAAGATTGATTTATTAGGAGTTAACATGTCGGCATTTGCTGTTTGCAGCCGACTCTGACACATCATTCATTTCTCCCTTGACCCTGGTTTTCCCACCACCCGCTGGATGTATATTCTCCAATGAGATTCATCCATAGCCAAGAGTCATCAATCATGCTCTCCAGTAATGATCTTGCATGCCAACAGCTTCGGCTGCCAAGGCGATTATCTGAAGCATTTACGGAATGCACTGCTTTCCTCCAGTCCCTTTCTGCTGGCAACTAAAACAACCAAAGAAGTATTTTTTTAAAGTTGACACGCTTCTGTTCACGACCAAATCAGGTGACCAAAAATTTGGGAAAATTGTTGCTTCTGGTTGCGAACAGATCCTAAGGTGCCGATCAAATACAGCCGCGGCGATTTTCCCTGCAAGGGCGATTTCCCCTTCTGAGCATGCACAGAATTGTAGGCGCATGCACAGTCAGTCCCGCTTCTGTTTGCAACCAAATCAAATTGCGACCGAAGTCCTGGACCGGATTATGGTTGTGACCTGATGTTCCACTATATTGTGCTTGTTGGTATTCTGAAATCCTAGCTTAATTGAGAATGCTAACTATTATAGCTGTGCCCTGTTTAATCTGGGATCCATCCTGAAGCCCCTTCTGTCTGTACTAACAGAATACAGATAGTCTTCACAATTGGAATTAACAACATGCCAGTTGTTAAGCAGTCGTCATATGACCAATCTGATTTTGTTTTATTTTTTTGCAGTGATCATTAAGCAAATCACTGTGATTTTCCTGCTGGAGCAAGGGTGTTGGACTAGAAGACCTTCAAAGTCCCTTCCAACTCTGTTTTTCTGTTAATTGTTACAACCTCTAAGTTTCTTTTCCTCTATATTTTCTGAGCGTTAAGCGAATCCATGGTTTTTACACAAGCCCACTGTCTGCAATGGGCATTTTGCCAGACACTGGAAGTGAATGCTGATTTCCATTTTAGAAAGTCACAAATTGTGGTCATGTGGCTGGGAAAACTTTGAATGATCGGAAGACGAGGGCTAGTTGCGGAGTGCGAATTATGTAATTATCCAAGTCTATAAAAGTCTGTAGCGAAAACCAGAGCTGACTTTCTCTGTCAGCTGTTCATCCGATATTGAGGGGGTGAACGATAATATATGAACTCACTCATGTATCTTTGTTTTTATTCGTCTCCCACACCACAACAACAAGTAGCAGCGATCAAAATTGGTTTAAAGTCAGCTCTGGTTTTCGCTACAACCCAGAGCTGTATTTATACATATTATAGACTTGGATAATTACATAATTACTGTAATCACCTTCCGGTCGGTTGCCCTACCTAACATCCGTCCTCTAAAGAAAAAAAACCTTTAAAGTAAAACGTTTTAACTGTATCTTACTTAATAGTGATTCTATGCGCCTAAGTGACGATCAACCCTAGACCCTATGTGTCCTGCACCATTATTACGCCACCACCTGCATGATATGCTTCCATGCATCTTCAGTATGGAACCACTCCTTGCCAGGAAATCGATGTTCGTCATTTGATGATCTCCATCTTAATGTTGAAACACAGTCAATGTAAGGTGCTCACTTAATCATGTGTGTATCGCACCTTGGTTGTCTCGGCTCCAACCTATTCATCTTTGGAGTCATGACAGCGATCACCAAAATGTGAGCACGTGACTGCAGGGTAAGGGGAACCTCATCAGAGGTGTTCTGGATCATAAATATCTTTGTGAGGGGAGGGGTGTCATCATTTGAAAGGGCTGGGATTCAGCCAGTTCGCACCATTTAGAGAGAACCGGTTGTTAGCTTTTTGAGTAGTTTGGCAAACTGGTTGTTTGAACAACTCATTAGGGCAGAGAACCAGTTGTTAAATTATTTGACTCCCACCCCTGGCTGGTAAGCAACCAGTCCCAAATCAAGGACTACCTATAGGCCAGTGGTGGCTAACCATTTTCAGCTCCTGGGCTCACATGCCAGCACCCAGAAGGCAATGCGTGCTGGGGCCCTCCATGCCCCCTGTGCATGCACGTGAGACTCCCTGCACACACTGTGCATCTCTGTTCATGCGCGTGCGTCTCCTGCGTATCCTCGCCTCCCGCGCATGCACGCCAGATACCCGACAATCAGCTGTCGGGTGGCAGCGCGCGCATGCGCAGTGAGGCTCTCCTGGGCGACTTCTCACGTGCCACTTCCGGCATGCGAGCCATAGGTTCACCATCAGGGCTGTAGGCCATCCAGGTTTCTACCTGTTGGAGATTGGCAGATCTGAGATCTTCTATGAGAAGAGCTCCTTCCCACTCGGTCGCAGATCCGGAGTCCTGCCCGTTTGGTGCGGTCCAGGGGTGGGATTCAAATTTTTTAACAACCGGTTCTGTGGGCGTGGCTTGGTGGTCATGTGACTGGGTGGACATGGCTTGGTGGTCATGTTATTGGCTGGACGTGGCCAATTCAATATCACTCACATTGAGGCACAAATCTGCTCGCCTGGCCTCTCGTGACAGGATTCTGCAACAGTCGTAAGTGTGAAAAAGGGTCATAAGTCACTTTTTTCAGTGCCATTGTAACTTTGAATGGTCACTCCACCCAAGCAAAGTACCAGCAAAGGAGGGGAAAAAAACTCCAGAGAAGTTCCAGAGACAGGAAGTTTAGTCCTGCCAAGAATGTAATAATGTAATAAGGGTTAACAGAGAGCAGTAAGCAACACCAGAATGTTTCCTTCCTGTCTTCCTTACAGGCTTAGGCCAGTAATTTCTTCTAACAACTGGTTCTCCGAACTGCTTAAAATGTTAACAACCGGTTCTAGTGAATAGGTGCGAACTGGTAGAATCCCACCCCTGATGCGGTCAGAATCCCTGCCAAGGCTTTTTCAGCACTAAAGAAAAAACATATGTTTTGGAAAAACATGTTCCTGTGGCCCCCTCTGTCTCCCCTCCGTGCCCCCAAAAAAGAAGGGCAGCCTGTTCCTCTTGTAACCTGTCTTGCTTGGCCCAGGAAAAACAGACCAAGGAGGCCCTGACGAGGAAGCAGCAGAAATGCCGTAAGAAGAACCCAGATGAGGAATCCAACGAGGCCCCCGAACTCCTGAAACGGCCCAAGGAATACACCGTGAAATTCACCTTTCCTGACCCACCGCCTCTTGCCCCACCCATTCTGGGCCTCCACGGTAGGGCTTCTCCTTTTGCAGGGTAAATTGTAAGGAAGGGGGTGCAGGGGAAGGATTAGGAGCCTGAAGAAAAGTGAGTAGTTTTCTTGGGAAAAAAAAAAAAAGAACTTTTATCAATTATTCTGAACCTTATTTCCTCCTCTTTCAAGCATTAGAGAGGAGAGGGAGGGAAATTGAATTTCTGGCTGTTGCTAAACTACAATTCCCAGTGTCCTTTGCTCTGATGAGGCCAGCTGAGGCGTCTGAAGGGGAGGAATGCTTGACTATAAAACTGTGGTGGCCTAACTGCCTTAGCTTTAATAACAATCACATTACTTAGCTTTAATAACAATCACAGATGAGCGATTGTAATATAACTCCTTTCCCTTGCCAATAGAGAGAAAAAAAGAACAGAAAATATGCTAAATGCTTAGGCTTCTACTCCCTCCCTTCCTGCCACCCATTAAAATACTTTGTAAGAAACAAATATTTGTGAACTGTTCACTTCTTTCCTTCCTTCCCACCGCTTTTTGTTATGTCATTCGGAAAATTAGTTTCTGAATGGGCAGAAAATCATCCCTCCATGCACATAAATGCAATTCTTTCCCCTCAGACCTTCAGGTAGTGCTGACTAGTGCAACTTTGACAGATGTTCTATTGACTAGCAGATTTAATTTGGCTGATCTAGTTGGCTAGATGGGTGTCCTCTCTCTTTCTCACTGCTAAAGGCATCCATTGCATCCATTCTTCAATTGTTTCTTGTGGGTTGAGCCCTTATACCTGGCAGCCATGTGATTTAAGTTTTCCTGCCTCAGTTTTTACAGATCCCAGATGGACGGGACAGGATTTTGTCCATGAATTGCTAATGGGTGAAGAAATAATTAGGTAGATTTACGCTGTCTCTTAGCTTCCCTGGTGGTAGAAAACTGGAGCAATAACGGAGTGTCTGCATATACCAAGGATTATGTCAATAAGATGAGCATATAGGTAGTCCCCGACTTACAATCGTATTGGAGTCTGCTTATTATGGTCGCAAGTCATGACAGTTGTAAAGTGAATCACCCATGTGACTGACTTGGTTTTTCGACAGTTTTTGTGATAGTTGTTAAGCGGAGACTGCGTTAGGCAAATTCGTTGCACGCTACGGAGAGTTTTGCTGGAAACCTGAAGTATAAACCAGTTTTCAGCCAAAGTAGTTGTGTGGCCCGCCGGCGGCTAGCAGAGCCGGTAGCAGAGTCAGACAGTGAGGAGGTTGGGGAGGAACATGGGCCAGTCCTGGGGGCTGAGGAAGGCTTGTGCGAGAGCTCTGCATCAGAGGCAGAGATGGGGCCAGGGCAGGCTGGCCGTTATCAGCTGCCTTCAGAGTTGGACAGCAGTGAGGCAGGGGAGCTGTTGGAGCCGGTTCCCAGCCTGTGCATGCGCAGAACTGCCAAAAGAGAAGAACAGTTACGAACTAAGGGTCGACGTGGGAGTAAAGCCACAGGTGGACAGTGAATGGCCCCTCCCATAGGGATTAAAAGAGGAGCAAGAGGGGAGGGGGCTTTTGCAGGAAACCATTTGTTCGTTGCAACAGTGTGAAGATCTCTCTGTGCACTTCAGAGACTGCGTGCTGAGTCCTTCCTGTCAGCACTGCGCTTGAAAATATTGACTTGGCAGCTCTCCAGGCTAGAAAAAGTCTGTGCTTCAAATTACACCCTTGAAAGACTGTTTGCCAGGCCTTTGGCTGAATGCGAATGCAAGAAATTCACCTTCGTTTAATAAAAGGGGTTTTGCCGGACAAAGAGCCTGCTTAGTGCTTTTTGGGGAAGCCTAGGTCAGAACAGTTGTAAATAGCAGTCACGTGGCTGTTGGCCACAGCGAACAGCCATAAATGCAAGCCAATGGTCATGTGACTGGGGAGGGTGGATGTCGGAAGTTATCACTTCGGTTGTATAGTGTTAGGAGTGAAATTTGGTTATTATACTTGAGAATATAAAGAACCAAACTCAAGCCATTTTGTGTTTGCAGTTTGAACTTTTAAAAAGTTTTAAAGTTATGAAATGTGAGACAAATATGTTAGATTACGAAAGTATGTACTTGGCAATCATTGGGAAGTTGTTCCAGGGCATTCTGACATTATAAATGTCACACTAAGGAATATTAATGTTTCCTTATAATTTTTCTGGAATTTGAAAAACAGGAAATCTGAAAATGTTGGAAGTTTTCCATGGAAGGTTGTATAACGTCCATATATGGAAAAAGGAAGTATTATGTAACCATGTGATTTGATAAACCTATATAAGCTGTATTCACTAAATGGAGACGTTTCCTTCCTCTTAGAAAATGTTTTTTTTTTCCCCTGGGGAGGAGTCCATACTGCAGTATTTTCCCTAATAAAGCATCCTATGGCTCAGATTATCGAAAGTCTGTTGTTTCATTTTATTATGCTTATAACATATAGGAATTAATGGGTTGGGTGATCAGACACCATAGGATAGCAGTCGGTGTAGTCTCCTGATTTAGGATTCCTAAAGATTTCTTCTGTTTCCTTCCCATCATGTTTGTAGCTAGTAGCCCTTGCCCAGAGGGAGAAGCTGCCTTCAAAATGGCTGCAACACATACACACAGCATGCCAGAGGGATTTTTCAGGGGGAGGTGGGGGAACGTTGGCGGCATCTTCAAGAGAGTGTGGCAAGTTTGCAGCAACTTTTCAGAACATAGGTTACTGATCTCTTTTAAGATTTCATTCTCTGCTAAGGATTGAGCTCCCGGAGCAGCTTGTATACAATCTGTGGGTCGGTTGATTCAAAGCAAATCACAATCCTTTCCTTTGAGACTCTCAGTCCAAAATTCAGGATCAAAAGTGGGACAAGGGAGGATGAGCTAAAAAAAAATCCCAGCAACCTTATTTCAAATTCTTAATTGTTCAATCGAAGCTCTGCCAATTGGGTTAAGAACTGGTTTTTTTTCAGACTGGCTGTTACTTGCTGTGTTCTCTCTAAACTTTACTTTCGTGTTCTTGAAAAAACATTTCCCGATCCTTATCTCTTTGCTTCTCTTTTAGTTGTGGACTTCAGTTACGAGGGGCAGAAGCCGCTTTTCAAGAATTTGGACTTTGGAATTGACATGGAATCACGAAGTAAGTGATGTGGAAGGAGAGAAGGTAAAGTTTTCATGCTGACAGGACTTCTGCATACGTGTATCATTTGCGTTTCTTGGTTTCTTTTTTTTTAAATTATTTTATTAATGAACATCAGAAAGAAAAACATTTAAAAACAATGAAATGCATACATAACAAATAAGTAAAAGAAATACAAATTAACATATATAACATATATATACATAAATCTTAATCATCGTTAATACAGTTACTCCTTTCTTCTTTAAACCAGTGGCAAAACTTCTCCCAAATTTTGTAATAATCAGATTCAGTCTTACCTTTTAATTCTTGAGTTACTCTATCCATTTCAGCACACATCCAAATTTTCCTAATTATTTCCATCTCATCTGGCATATCATTACCTTTTCATCTTTGGGCCAGGGCTAATCTCACAGCAGTGGTAACATGGATTATTAAGTACATTATCTCTTTATTATATTTCCCCACGTTTCTTGGTTTCTGAAAGGGAAATCCTCACCAGGACTTTCTCCTTTTCAAAAATTTTAAAGTGCTGCAGCTGGGAAAAGTCACTTCCGTCTCCTATTTTTGATTTAGTCCTCAACTTTCCACCGCAAGTGAGCCCAAAATTTCCATTGCTAAAGAAGACAGTTTTTAAGCAAGTTTGTCCCATTTTACAGCCTTTCCTCCCACCGTTGTTCAGTGAGTCACTGCAGTTGTAAAATTAATAACCCAGTGGTTAAGTGAATCTGGCTTCCCCTTTGAATTTGCTTGTCACAAGGTTGCAAAAGGGAATCTGGTGACCCCGGGACTTCAACCATCTGTCAGCTTTGGAAGCCATATACCATGCTGCCATATAGCCTGAGAAAGTGGGGGAGAGGTGATTTCAATTGAGTAGTTCTAAGTAGACAAAATAAAATTCTTTTCTTAGTTCAAGGTTATTAAGTGTGGTGCAGCAGAGGAAAAGGATCTTACACTGAGACAGATCGTGATTGGTCCATGTGATGTGATGATGGGAAAAAAGGGGATGGATTGTAGTTTGGGACATTGTGGGAAATTCGGGAAACTTTTAGTTCCGAGATTCCACAGTTGTGCCAGGTGCTATTCTAATAAAGATACCTTTGAGATTAGGCTTGTCTCGGAGTTACTGATTGGAATGGAGGTTTGCCGGAACGCTGACACCATCATAAATATCAGACAGTTGTCAAGCACCTGAATTTTGATCACATGACCACAGGGATGCTTCAACGGTCATAAGTGTGAAAAATGGCCATAAGTCACTTTTTTCAGTGCTGCTGTAACTTCAAATAGCCACTAAACGAATGATCGTAAATCTAGGGCTAACAGTATGGAAATACGGCGGGGGGGGGGGGGGAAATGTCACGATTCTTAAAAACTTCGTCTGCCTGGCACCATCTTGTTACTAATGATAATCCCTTTTCTTTTTCCTGCCTCTCAGTCTGTATCGTGGGCCCCAATGGGGTGGGGAAAAGTACACTACTATTGCTATTAACCGGGAAGCTTACACCGGTAAGTACCATCTGTTCAAACTTGGCTCCTCTTGGTGTGGATTGTCCTCCCCTGAGATTTCCTTTTCTCTCTTTTGACTGAGCCCTAGATGAGTGCAAATGATTATTGGGGGAAGATTTTAGGACAGGTCCATGAAAAATGACTTCTCTCTTAAGCTGAGGGGATTGCAAGGGAAGAGAAAATCAAGGCAGTGCTAACTTCCTGTTTTTCTTGTCATCTTTCCAGACCAGAGGAGAAATGAGGAAAAACCACCGGCTAGTAAGTATCGATGAGATTACAATTGGAATGTGGTGGGAAGGCAGTGTACAACTTAAGGAGGACGGGGTGGTCTATACTGGAGTGGAAAGCAGAGCTAGCAGTCAGGGTAGGAAATCTTTGGTCATAGGAAGCAGTACACACATGGCAGTTGTAGCTTGGTGTTGGTGTACTCTGCTTGGAAAGAGGATAGTTCGCTTGCAAGATATCCAATAAACGTTTTGGTCTTTCATGTATTAGTACGTCTGCATGCAACTGCTTCTTCATAGCAATAGCACTTGTATCGGTGGGATTCAAAAAATTTTACTACCAATTCTGTGGGCGTTGCTTGGTGGGTGTGGCAGGGGAAGGATACTGCAAAATCTCCATCCCCTCCCCACCCCACTAACCTGCTTTCCAGCTTCGTTCTCCTGTGCAGGGCAACCAAACAAGACCCAGCTGATCAGCTGGGACTCAGGAGGCAGAGAATAGATGGGGTGGAGCTAGTCAGAGGTGATATTTGCCAGTTCTCTGAACAACTCAAAATTTCCGCTACCGGTTCTCCAATACCACCTCTGACTTACATACCGCTTCACAGTGCTTTACAGCCCTCTCTAAGCGGTTTACAGAGTCAGCCTATTGCCCCCAACAATCTGGCTCCTCATTTTACCTGCCTCGGAAGGATGGAAGGCTGAGTCAACCTTGAGCCTGGTGGGATTTGAACTGCCAAATTGCAGGCAGCTGATAATCAGCAGAAGTGGCCTGCAGTACAGCACTCTTAACCACTGCGCCACCGAGATTCATGTGCTCAACTTGGTGGGTTGAGACTTAGAATAAAACTTATCATCACACAATCTGGAGACTATGGTTTCAGTACAGCATCATGTGCTAAATTAGAATTAACCAGTGTGGCTATTTCCTGCCTGATGTTTTGGATTCCATTTCATGTCACCCCAGCCGACATGAGCCAGCAACAAGGGCTGATGGGAACTTCTAGTCCAGGAAATAAGGCTTCTGATCGCCTTAACCTTGGCCAAAATGAATTGGTTGAAAGAGAGATGGAAATAGAATTTAATTTCAGAATTTCTGAAATAGAATTTCTATTTCAGAAATAGAATGACAGGAGGAACCCTGCAATGCCAGCTGTGGCTGTGGCAGGTGTGAATAAGCAATAGCAGTAGCACTTAGACTTATATACCGCTTTATAGTGTTTTACAGCCCTCTAAGCGGTTTACCCCCTCTATTGCCCCCCAGCAATTTGGGTCCTCATTTTACCCACGTCGGAAGGATGGAAGTCAACCTTGAGCCTGGTGGGATTTGATCTGCCAAATTGCAGGCAGCTGGCTGCAGCAGAAGTAGCTTGCAGGATTGCACTCTAACCACTGTGCCACCATGGCTCTTGGTGATGTGATCTGAATGATGTGAGTGAAGCTTCAATGGCCTTTTGAATGAGGTTTCACCCAATTTTCCTCTTTTCTGTTTTTGTTTTTCCTCTCCTGGTAGAAAGTTGGCTTCTTCAACCAGCAGTATGCCGATCAGCTGAACATGCAGGAAACGGCCACCGAATACCTTCAGCGCAATTTCAATCTGCCTTATCAAGATGCCCGTAAATGTTTGGGGCGGTTTGGTCTCGAGAGCCATGCCCACACCATCCAGATTTGCAAGCTGTCTGGTATGGGAAACATTTATTGGGAGAAGGGAAGGGGTGGGGTGGGGGGTCAAGAGTTCTCACAAGGAAGGACGGGATCCGCTAGCCATAGCTTTCTCCATCTCTGCATGTTCCAAATGTGCTGGATAATAAACCTAGCTACGCACACCTGGAGGGCACTAAACGTTGGAGTTTTAGTGATTAACAATCCATCTGCGTCATGAGCAAAGACATAAGATGCAGGCTGTGGAAAGTTGGGTCAACGCTGACAGCCTTCAAAGGGAGATGAAGATGTGGAGCATTCAGCATGCTATCTTTAAGGCCTTTGGGGGTGCTTTCTTTAAAATAATAGTTTGCCCCCAAAACATATTCTATTCAGTTTTACATTACCTCTGATTCCAAGATTTTGTGTCTTGGGCACTTCAAAGGGGACTTGGTGGGTTTTTAAGAAGCTCTGATCCCCACATCCTGTTTATCCCTCCAGATGTCCTTTCAAATTCTGATAGGCGATTCTATCTGCATAAGTTTTGGGGAATCTAACAGGTTTTTGCTAATTTTCTAATTCCTCCTTTATTTTTTTTTCTCCCCATTACCAGGGGGACAAAAAGCTCGCGTAGTATTTGCTGAATTGGCTTGTAGAGAGCCAGACGTCCTTATTCTGGTGAGTTATATCTGCAATCATCTATATGGAAGTCTGTGGTATTTCCCCACAGCAAACCCAAATCGTCACCCTGTCTCCTCCTGCACTAGCATGTTTCATAGGCTGTCAGCACCGTTATCCCACTGTGGAAGCTGAAGAGAAGCCAAAGCAGTCCTTAAATGTCTCTTCATTCCCTTTCCCCCAGGATGAACCTACGAATAACCTGGATATTGAATCAATCGACGCCTTGGGAGATGCTATCAACGACTATAAAGGAGGTGAGTGAAAGCTTGTTGGCTCTGAATTCCGGTAGCAATAATACGCGATGAATATACCTCTTAATCACTATGCTGTCCTTACAAATTGGATAGGCAGTACCGAAAGTAGAAGGAAACAACCAGGCATTCCTAAAGTAACAGTGAGTTTGTCCTATCCTGTCCCATATCTTGCCTTTGTTATTGTAAATCAACTTCGCTCTTATCCTCTCCCTTGGCAGGATGGGAAAGAGTGAAAATTAAGGGCACTGTCTTAGTACCTAAGAATGATAAAGTTTCTGGTCAAGTCACTATGAATTCCAGAACTAATACGTTAGTAGGTCAGGGTTGATTAAGTGAATAATTTGTACATAAGGATAATTGAAGCCACCATGCACAGCCATATCGGGCTTTGACGCAGATCTGGAAGGGAGCACCCCCAAAATAAGCAGGGCTAAAACTCCACATTTTGAGTCGTTTTGAGGATTCTTAGTTGATCCCACTGTAAGGGTTAAAATGTTAACCATTCACTCCTCCAAGTCCCCAAGGGGAAAAAAAAGTAAAGATAAGCCAGATTTTTAGGCTTGCTCATTCCGAAGAAATGTTGATGGGCTGCATTTTTTTTTTTTTACACCTTCAACCTAGGGTATTTGATGTCTTAAGAAATAATTGCTTTTTAAACAATTAGATAAGTTTGGGGGAGCTTATTTGAGAGGAAAAGAAACTACCAGTTCGCCTGCCTCTGCTTTAGTAACAGGAATTGCCACTTGGTAGATGGTTGGCTCCTGTTCAGTTCCAAATGGCAACCTCTGGACAGCTCTTGAGGGCACCCAAGGAAGAAATGTGTGTTGATGTTGTTTTTTAATGGGGGTTTGGAGGTCTTGCTTCACCCATCTTGTCTTTTCCAGCGGTGATCATTGTCAGCCATGATGCTCGGCTTATCACGGAGACCAACTGCCACCTGTGGGTGGTGGAGGACCAGACAGTCAATCAAATTGATGGTGACTTTGAAGACTACAAGCGTGAAGTGCTGGAAGCCTTGGGTGAAGTCCTGGTCAATCGACCAAGGGAATGAGGCTGCGAGAAGCGGAGTCACCAGAACATGCACAACCTGGTTTCCATTTTTTCCAGTGGAAACTCCGCCCTCTCAAATAGCAGGGCTTTATTTATGTGACACAGAGGGACAGATCTGAACGTATGCAAGGAATTAAAAACTGTTGATAGTTTAACTCTTCTTCCTTTCCTCTCCCACCCGCATGGAAAGTGAACTTCTCAAAAGAGGATGGGTGGGTGGATGTCCCATCATGCTTCCCACCCCCCCATCCCCCAAGCAGACATCTTGGAAGACCACTCTCACTTGACAAATCTCTCTTCTTTCCTTCCACTATTTTTGGGAATAGTTGGAACACAACATGTAAACTTAATAAATTAAAATGTGGCCGTCACTCTTGTGGATGGAGTTCCCTGGTTTTGATAGATAGATAGATAGATAGATAGATAGATAGATAGATAGATAGATAGATAGATAGATAGATAGATAGATAGATAGATAGATAGATAGATAGATAGATAGATAGATAGATAGATAGATAGATAGATAGATATTGGTCAATACAGGTAGTCGTCGACTCCGGGACACAGCAACCGTCATAAGTATGAGTCAGTTGCCAAGTGCCTGAATTTTGACCAGGTGACCATGAGGATGCTCTTAACGGTCATAAGTGTGAAAAAGGGTCATAAAAGTCACTTTTGCTATAGTGGCGAATATCTGTAGCTCTGGTGTAGGATGAGGATGAAGGTTTGTTCTCCGAGCTTGTGGGTTGGTTTTCAAACATTTCGTTACCAAGCTAGGTAACATCTTCAGCGGAGTTGAGGGCATGTCAGTGTTGGTGTGCTTCTGTTTATAAGGGCTTCAGGGGTGGGGTGTCAAGTAAGGGTCTTATGACAGGAATCTCCAACCTTGGCAACTTTAAGACTGGTGGACTTCTGGGAGTTGAAGTCCACCAGTCTTAAAGTTGCCAAGGTTAGAGACTCCTGTTGTGACAGGTCTTGAGGGAATAGAAGAGGAACTTACCAAATTTGCAGATGATACTAAGCTGGCAGGAATAGCTAACACCCAAGAAGATAGGCTCACAATCCAGGACTAGAACACTGGGCCATATCTAACAAAATGAAATTCAGTGTAGAGAAAAATAAATTCCTACACTTAGGCAAAAAAACCCAAAAGTACACATATAGACTGGGTGAAACCAGGCTCAATAGCAGTAACTGTGAGAGGGATCTTGGAGTCTTAGTGGACTAAATATGAGCCAGCGGTGTGCAGCAGCAACCAAAAAAGCTAATGCAATCCTAAGTTGCATTAACAGAGGGATACAATCAAGATCAAGTGAGGTGCTAATATCACTCTATAAAGCCTTAGTAACACCACACTTTTGAGTACTGCATCCAGTTTTGGTCACCACATTATAAAAAAGATGTTGAGACTCTAGAAAAAGTACAGATCCAAGCTCTTTTCCTTCGTTTTCTCTTTATTAAATTGGACATACTGAATTCATCCTCCAATATTATACAGACACTAATATTGTTACCATTTGAATTACAAGTAAGCAATATATACTTCATAACACAAAGTAAAATTAAACAAATATCCAGGTTTTTGTATCGTCAACGATTTCCCCAGGTTATTTAAAATTTCCTCCGTTGCTGCAGGATAAAAATTGACTTTCTTGTTGATAGATTAATACATTGTAATTAGCAAATTGAATGGATTTAGCCTTCTGATATTACATAGTAATTCATTGGCTTGCCCACTCCTGGAGCAGCAGGGTCTTGATCAATAGTATGTACTAAGGATGTTCCTTCCGCATGTGTCCAGATACACAATACAGATTTGATTGGAGGCCACTGTATCAGGGTGAACTGCCCCCTATTACTGTACTTAAAAAATCAATAAATAGCTTTCTTGAAACCCACACCATTACCCAGAATACGTAGTGCAAAAAGGAGTATGCATACACCATGTTTTTACTTCAGTCTTGTATTTGCAGCCTTTGCAGTCAGGTGATTTGTAATTGAAACTGACTCTTAGAAGAATCTAGAGCTTGCATTTCCTCCCACCCTCAACTGAAAGTAAAATGTGACCCTTTATTTCCTGTTTACTTAATTCTGTGATGAATTTCTAGCTTTTGACCATTTGTATTAAAACATACAAGAGAGAAAAATATACCGACCCTGGATTAATTCTCTTGCAGATATACAGATGAGCTTCACCTAAGTATTATTTAATTCAATAAAG
This sequence comes from Bungarus multicinctus, assembly GCA_023653725.1. NCBI lineage: Eukaryota > Metazoa > Chordata > Lepidosauria > Squamata > Elapidae > Bungarus > Bungarus multicinctus. The sequence goes on from CM042834.1 coordinate 30,680,926, forward strand.
ATTTCAATATTGCTGCAGACAGCCATTTCTAGATCAAATCCCAAGGCTGCTTGAGAATTCCCAGGGCATACTAAAGATACTACCCTACCATCTGCACACAGTAATCACCCTCAAATCCATCCTGCATACAAGAAGTGTTTTATGACACTGCCCTACCTCACAGGACATGCTGTTACAATGTTCAGTTTAGGCTTCATCTGTCAGGTGGCCTAATCACTGTGATTTTAAGCAACCTCGATTTCATGGTACGGTTTTTGTAGCAAACCATGACTTAATATATGCAGAATCCCTGCCATTATAATGAACCCTACCTGTAGCAAGGAAACAGTATGTTTACTGCAGGGGGGAAAAGATAAGTGAGCGACAGGTAAAACAGCATACTTTTTATGCTTGGAAGTAGCTACCTTTTAAATCAGCCTGTTTGCACCCTGTAGATTTATTTATTTTTGTTATGTCACCCAACTCACTGTTACAGTGACTTTGGTGGTGGCGGGGGGGGGGGGGTTATGTAGTTTTAAGGCAGATATAATGGCTTTTCAAGTAGAGGGGTCTGTAAATGTACTCTGGGCAAAAGCAAACCAGCTTAGTGTCATCTTAACAATTGCTGATCCAGATCCTTTATTATGAACCTATTCTTGATCCTACTTTCTATTTCTCACAAGAGTGATACCTCTATGGAAGAGAAGCAAAATTCTGCCCAAAGATTGATCAGGATATCAACCTTGGCAAAAACCATAGAGCCTACTCCAGGTATATTTCCTTGGTTATCTCTTTAAAGACTGGTGGACACAGTCCTTGCTCCTTGCAGATTCTAAGACAAGGGTCTTCAAACTTGGCAAATTTAAGATTTGTGGACTTCAACTCCCAGAATTGCTGAGCCAACATGACTGGAGGAAGAATTCTGAGAGTTGAAGTCCACAAGTCTTAAAGCTGTTATGTCTGAAGACCCCTGTTCTAAGAGAATATTTAGCTTCCCTGCTTTTGTGATGTGAACTATCCTGCCTTAACGCTATTCCATAGAGCATTTGAGCCTCCAGTTGGCTGTTATATCATGAGGATCAAATCCCCACCCACCCAAAGTTGTGAAAGTGCTAGGGCCAATGCACTACATTGTTGTGTTGTTAAGGAACTTCAACTGTCAAAATTCTTATCTCTCTTCCACACCTTCTAAGTCACCATTTGGATATCAGTTCCAAGATCACTTAAAACAGAGCTGAGCAAAGAATCTAACTGCATTCGTAGGAAATTCTTGTGCGAGGAGTAGCTGACCTTAAGAGCTGGACACACGGTACTGTTTTCAACAAACTCGTTAGAAATGTGTTTATTATTAGATTGATATGCCACCCTTCTCACCCTTAAAACATCTAGCTTTACCCTAAGTCAGTTATATTTTGGCCCTCAGCGCTTTTCCTGTGAAAAACGGCAATGGCTGTGGAAGATAAACATGGCTAATTCGTCTTCTCCAAGGAGGCAGCTCAATAAAAGGCAAGCGTTCTGAGGGGAATAGTACTTAAAATTTGAGATAATCGGAGGCATAGCAGCATGAAAAAGGTAGAAAAGCTTAGTTACCGTTGGAAACAAGGATTACCAAAGGAGAGCAACTGGCCTTATAGTTCAGTCATGTCCAGAATGTGGAGGGAGAATGCACAACTTGCTCCAATTTAAAGAACAGATTAGTTCAACAGAAAAAAAAATACAAGCAGAAAAGACAAGGTTTCAATTTTACATTAACAAAATTATTTTTCACATACTATTTTAGTGTGGTAAACTTGGGAAGGATGGATGACGCACAATATGATCTTGCTGCATGCTATAAAAAAACCTTGATTTTTCCTTTAAAGATTTTTGGTACCCGAAGTAGTCTTTTATAAATCTTCAGAAATCTTGTAATCTTTCACAAAAGGTTATATATCCATTTTACTGGTCCCATTTGACTGTCCTTACCCCTGTACCTACATACCATCTTCCAAAGAAATATGGATTAAATTTAGCAGTACAATTTATTCTTGTTTTTCCATGTCTACATTTCTACTGAGGAAATAAGATATTTAGGCTATATTCCTCTTTAGGATAATTTTCAACCCAATTTCAAACATTTTGTAAAAGATACAGACACACTGGAACCTTTGATGTTTCCTAGGAATACTTTCTGAAAGAATGTGTATGATCTTTGCTAAAATTCTTCCAAAGAAATGCTGCAACCCACTAAAGAGCAAAGTTGTATTGGTGTGATTTTTAACCCAGAGAAATGGGGTCAAGGGCTGGCTGGACCGATAAAGATGCTCATCCAGGCAACTTCCAATAAGTACTTGCTTTATACTCAGGATAATTTATACTCTGAACTGAGTATGCGGATTCCCTCCCTTCCTCCCATCCAAAGAATAGTATTTATCTAAAAATTGTTCAATAGTACTAAGTATCTTCAAGCTCTAATAACTGGCTGGTTAATGTACATTTTAAAGACCTGGGAAATTATATTCAATTTTTGCCAACAGAATGCAATTTCCAAGCTCAACAATGAACACGTCCACACTATCAATAGTTAAATTAGATATTTCTTTTTCACCATGTTTATTACTAATGTACAAAATATACAAAACTTAGAGCGAGACATTTTGTTCCCCCTCAGGAGAGAGGTTGCTGCACCCACTTCAGGATGAGGGGAGATGGAAAGATGCTGTGAGAGTCCACATCTTATGAGACCGTTTTTTTTTTTTTAAAAAAGAAAAACAAAAAAACACAAAACCAACAATATAAATCAGGAAAACAAAAGTTACCCCTTTAAACCATTAGTCTCCAGATTGAGTTTTCACAGAAAACAGTTTGTAGGTTTCTCCCAATGGCAGACTTAGCACCAAGGGAAACCACATCTGTGCAGTTCAACATAGGGCACTGCAAGGAGTATTTTTTACAAAGGGGCAGTTGGGGCATTCTGATTCAAGAGGATATTTGTGCAAGTAGCGGCGGCTGCTGGAATTCCCCGTTCTCCCAGTGGGCCTTTTAGCCAGGATCAAATGGATTTCCGGCCCTTGGATCTCCCAGAACGATGCACAAGAAGTTGCTGCACCCTTTTCCCCTGCCTCACACACATTGTGTTCCTAAAAAAGGACCGTTTTCCTGCCGATGCCAGTTCTTCCTCCAGACCAAAGCAATTCATCAGTACCAGTCTGGTTCCTGGGATGTTCCAGTCAAATCAAGGCTGCGAGCAAGAATATCCCCTTCCTTTGCTGGTTCCACAGGAATATTTACATAAATTGCTTTTTAAAACAAAACAAAAAAAAACAAAACAAAAAACCCCAAAACCACAACCCACCCTCTTTCAAGTCTCTTGTGCTTTGAAAGTCATTGGTTGCGTCACCCACCCACCCCCAGATGGGGAGGGGGGAAAAGATGCCTCCCAACAGTTTCTCTTTTGAGGGTGGGTCAGTTCATCAGTAGCAGCAGATGCCGAAGGCGGAAGTAGTCACATTCCCTTGCTCCAAGCATTTTAAAGGGCCTCACAGAAGCCATAAAAAGCAGGTGCAGCATCAAGTCAGTCAGCAATGGGAACCCGAGGCAGAGTTCAAGGTCAATGGGAATGTGCGCCAGATGCCACAGTCAGGAGAGGTGGAGAGGGACGCGGGCTCCTTATGCTAGGGCAAGGGTGGCCCATTCACGCCGGGGTGGTAGAAGGCACAGTTGTTCTCATATCTGCAGCTGCCTTTCATGGTGAAGTGACGGCATACGGGACGCTTCGACCTGTCTGAAGGGCAGAAGGGAATAAATAGAGCGGTCAGCTGCAGAAGCAGGAACTTCATGCATTCTCTCTCTTCCCCCAGCAAGCCTCCTGCTCTCCAATCTTGCACAACTCCACCCACAGCCCGACATGCACAGCACTAAAGGTCACAATTTTAAAATGGCAAATTGCATGGCTTTAAAATAAAATAAGTTATTTTAAAAAAACCTAGCTTGACATTCCTGCACTTTGAGGTATTTGCGTTTTAGAAGAACCTTCCCACCCAACCCACCCACCCGCAAATCCCTGTAACAACATGCCACTCTTAAACTTGCTTTTATGGCTTCCCCATGCAACTCAGAATGCGAAAACCAATCCCTCTTAAAAATCCCATCCCCCAAGGGCATAGGAGTTAATATTTACCTCCACCATGGCCGCCTCCGTGCCCCCAGCCGTGGTCCCCTGGGTGACCTCTGCCATGGTCCCCTGGATGTCCCCTGCTGTGGTCCCCTGGATATCCCCGGCCGTGGTCCCCTGGATGACCACCTGGATGTCCCCGGCTGTGGTCCCCTGGATGACCGCCTGGATGTCCCCTGCCGTGGTCCCCTGGGTGGCCCCCTCCACCGTGACCTCCGTGGCCACCACCGCCGTGTCCCCCTCCATGGCCACCGCTGCCGTGTCCCCCTCCATGGCCACCGCCCATGCTGTTGTTGGGAGGGCCCCCCCTACCATTGGGGGGACCACCACTCCGTCCGCCTCCTCGCCCTCGGAAAGGAGGCTCTCCACCTCTGCTGCCACGGCCACGATGGAAAGGGCCAGGGCCAGGGCCAGGTCCTGGGCCGGGACTGCCACCTCTCATGCCTCCGTGGGGCCCACCACGCATGCCACCATCGGGAGGATCCCAGTATCCATCATTACACTGGGGAGGAGGTGGGCCCATCATTCGTGGTCCATTGGGCACACCAGGGCCTGGGGGCATGTTAGGACCGCCTGGGCCTCCATGTGGTCCTAAGGAAGGGAGAAGAGGTTATGAGGTAAGTTAGCGTCAGGCCCATTAAGACCTCCAGCCGCCATCCTCGCAGTCTTCTGTAGACTATGCCCTCTTCTCTTGCCACCCCACCTCAACTGTTCCCTTCCCTTAACAGATCTCTGCTTACCGGGCATAGGCCCTGGCCCTCCTGGAGGGAAGTGTTGCATATTTTTGGGCCCTGGTGGGAATCCGTTGGGGACTGGGCCAGGTCCTGGTCCAAGCAGCCCATGTGGGACTGTAACAAAAACAAAGCTGTTAATTACACCAATTATCATAAAAACAACAGCAGCTAGCTAGACTAATACTCAGACCAGGTTAAGGTATCTTTTTTCTTTTAAGGGCACTAAGTAGACTTGTATCTGAGTTCCCATTTTCAAATCTATACAAAGGAGAATACAAAGTCTGACACCTCAGATGGACTTATGGGAACGAAACGAATTCATCTCGAGGCGAGTTAACAGCTAAGGAAAAACAGCCCATCGACCTAGGCTTTTCTTTTTACCTCCTGAAGGACCTGGTCCAGGCTGGCCCTGCAAATTGCCAAGCAAATGCTTAATCTTGTCAGAATAATCTGGCTGCTTCATCAACTCTTCTGTTTTGTGATTGTTTGAGCCGCCCTGCACAAAATAAGAGAGAAATTGAAGAAATTAGAACATGTGTTGTATCTTACCCCTGCCCTATTTCCTATTGCTGCTCTGATCCTATACATAAACCTGCTTAAAAATGCTCTGCCACAAGTGAGTCTTGCACCCTTTGCACAAGGGTCTCACTTGCAGTAGAAAATGGGTTTCAAGAAAGAATCCCATTTTTCAGCTTCACTTATTGATAACCTGGAAACTCTCCTATTATTATTCGTTGATTATCCTGGTCTTATTTTCTGGAACCTATGCTTTTGGGAGATGTTTGGGCAAGAGGAGCCATACAAGTTTAGGGTTCTGTGCTATCTTCAAGGCAGATGACACATATGAATCAAGGGCCATGGTTCATGCTTTCTCAGTCATCGTTTCCACTATTTAAAAAAACACACACTATCCTATGACGTTTCTAATTACCATGATGGAGGTGAGAATCTCCTGCATGTTGATGGAAGAAGAGCTGGGGTTGGGGCCCTGCGGATTCTTGCCTGCCCCCATGCTGCCCATGAGGTTGGCCAGGACCGGGGGGAGCTTGGAGCCCCCAGCTCCGTCCGGAGACTGCGAGGCGGTGGATGGGTCGAGTCTTTCATCGTAGGTAGCCTCATCCATGGAGCATTCCTGAGAGAGGTGACAGAGGAGACACAAGGAGTCAGGAGGGATTGGCTGCTGGGGAGCTGGGTGCTCAAACCCAAGGTGGGTGAAACTGGCAACAAGAACTTGGGGGCATACAAAAAGGGGGGAGGGGCTGGAGGACCCTAGGGCAGAGCAGCTATGTTAAGAAATGTTCCCCATCTCAACTCTGTTTCTGTTACGCTCAAAAGGGAACAGAAACATAGAGAGGGAGATAGGTTACAGTACATAGGACTTCCAGTACCCTTTTAGAAAGTTCTCTGTTAAATATAATGGAACTTGGGAGCCTTATCTGTTAAGTTCCCTAAGCTAAAAGAATGGTTGTCCTATTTTAAAATTTAAAGGCAAGCTCTGACCTCTCATTCCCACTCTACTATAACCCACATAGTTTTTGTCTGTTTAAAATAGAGGGTGGAATAAAAAAGGGACCAAGCATAGTTACCTCATCTAAAGGAATCAGCTTGGGTGGCACTGGCTCATAGGACTCTGGGTCTGGTTCATGAGGGCTGTCAGGAACACTGAGGGAAAAAAAGACAAAAAACATCAGCATAAAAGGATGGGGGGAGGAAGTCCATTTATATTATCTGAAATAACTGAGCCTGAAATATTAAAAGTAGCTGGTTTAAATTTCTGGACAACATATAAATTAAAAACTTTCTTCTTCCTCCTCACACAGAAACACTGTTGGGGAAAAACATCCAAATTATTAGCAACAAAACTGCATTTAAAAGAAATTGAACAGACAACTCACCACAAAGCATCTCACTTTAGGACAAAGAGGCTTATTGGAATTTAGAGCATAGCAAACACTTACATCATGATTGCCCTGCAATGAGGATCAATCAGACAAGCAGTCAAAAGGGACGGCTTGAGACCAGTTGGCTCCGAATCCAATCTAACATTACTTTATATAGCTTAAACCCCCAAGCACTTGACTTTCGGGATTTTGCCACGTTGCCATGACAACTGGGGCAGTTTCCCTTCTCTTCTATTGCAGTATTTCAACATTCAGCATGTACCGTTATAGCACTTTAGTTTCCCATTTCCCGTAACCCCAGCTCACCACATCCTGTAAAACAAAGAACCAAGGGGGTGGAGAAAGGCAATCCACACCCTGAAACATACCTGTAGGTTACAGTTTCAACGGACAGAATAATATTACAATCCTCTCGGGCTCTTCAGGCCTTACAAATATCCTTGGCCAGAAAGCATACGTCAGTAAGCCTTCATCAAAGAGCCGAGGTCTATATTATTATTTTTCTCACAACACCAATGGGACAAGCACCAGCCTGCTCAAGTGCTAAACAGCACAGAAAAATTGGACTAGCTGTAGGATTTCCTTCAGCATTCTTTTTTTATTTCTCAGCAATAAGTCATCGTTGCTCTTTTCCTGACTAAAGTTTGTGAACTGATCTTTTTATACTTAGTTCATTACTAAGTCAACTATGCGTACGTATTTTCCAGTTAAGGAATAGCTTAGAATCCTGAGCGTGTATCACATTTCAAATCTGTCCAATAGATTACTCACCTCTCTTTTGAGAGAAAGATCTCCTGTAAAATGCCTTTCTCGCGCTCTGCTTGAGTGAATTTCTCCTGACTCCCACTTCCTGGCTGAACCAGTGGAGTAGGCAAATCAATAGGCTTTGGGTAGATCCAGGGGACCTTCTCTTCCATCGCATCATGGCTAAGTCGACGGGCAGTCTCAAAGGCATGGCGATCCAACATTATTTCTCGCTTGGCAGCTTCACCAAAGTCCTTGATCTTATTTACATTGACTGTAGAAGATTGAAAAGAAATGGTATTCAGCATTTTATTTATTTATTCATTCATTCAGTCATTTAATTCAGCCGCCTATCTCATTTGCATGTGACTCTGGGAGCTGTACAAAATTAAAGCACAACAATGAAAACCTTGAACCATTAAAACTCATTAAAACAGTTGAAAGCTATGGTTAAAAAATACAATAATAAAAAAACAGGAAAATAAGTTTAACCCATGCACAGCACAACCATTTAACGGGCTTCGTGCTTCTGTAAGACTTAATAAAGTTCCATGGAACTTAATAAATGCCTAAGATTAGCTAATGGACAAAACCTTCTATGACCACAAATGCTTTAAATGTTTTAAATATAGAAGCAGTGAAGAAGCATATATTTTGTACAAACACAGAAATGTATAACTTTGTTAAGTATATAAGTAAACTTTTAAAGCTGAAATATCTTAAAAAGTGAAGCACTGGGATGTATGTGTCTTCCTGTAAAAGTCATGTTTTGTGAGAAGCAACATCCATTATGGCAGCCATTTTAGGAAGTCATCCAAAATATTGTTTAATTGTCTGAATGTACCCAAAGTGGGAGGTTTCAATTCCTTATCTTATTCACTCACTTTGATTACAATATTTTAAAGATCTTTGCCATCAACTTTTTGTTCTCAACATAGGAAATGTGTACACCTCTGAGAACAGCCAAACTTAAATGTCAGGCCTTTGATCAATTTGTCATAGGCCTCATATCTCTATATTAGTTGCAGAAGCATAAATATTAAACAATTACAATAAATAACTTTACAGCTACCTATGAGGGGGAACAGAAAGGTAAATGGGGGTCATGAACCAATCAAAGTCGAAAACCCCTGGCTCTAGACAGATGACAGGCATATCTATGTTCTGTGAGGCTCTTTGCAATTTCCTTTTTTGGAAAAGGGAAAAAAACACACCCACCTCTTTCTGTCTCGTCCAATTCAAAGTAGAAATACTCCCGCAGTTTATTTTCCTCAGGCCAGCTGACGGTTTTCTTTTTTTTGCCCTTCTTTGTCAACTGGGTTGTATCAGCTGGGCTCTCTGTCGACTTTGAATCCAATAAACCTCCATGCTCAGAGGAATCTGAAAAAGAACCCACCCATTCAGCAACAATGCTTTAAAGCATGCTACATGCATCAAGTACATCAAGACAGAAAACCCACCATCACTCAAAGCACCTTAGGCTGCCATTGGCGGTCCAGATCCCACTTGCATAAATGAGCACCAGCGCTAATTACGTAGTAAAAGTTTGCTAGCTTAGGCAAGTAAGATGGGAAAGATACATTACACTACAGATACAGCACATCTTGTAATGCTGAAGGCATTATTCTCCCCTTACTTACTTGTCTCCATAGGTTCAGGCACCTCTACAGCCGGCACAGGGGTACCAGGTCGATCCACATCCATTGGTTCCAAAGCTGGGTTCAACTCTGGTGAAGATGGCTTGGCAGCAGCGGTTTCTGGAACTGGCTTCCCTTCAAAAGGACTTGGCTGTGAACCGTGAGAAACAAAGCAAATTTAGTTGATTTCTAAATTTAAAGCCATCTCTGTAAAACGGAGGATTGCTGGCTCTGCATGTTTCCTACCTTAGCTGCAGTTGGAGACAGGGCTTTCTTTTTCTTTTTAATTTTGATTTCTGGGACAGGGGCAGAGTTTAGGGCATCCAAGAAGCCTAATCCTTCCATAGCTGGAGAGTAAATTGAGAAGGTGTTAAGAATCATTCTGTACTAAAAGTTTCCTCACGATACAAACAGCCTTCCTTTCCTTCTCTCCTGAGCCACTACTACTGTACTGAGGTCCCAGTGTGGCCTTCCCCAGTCTCTCCTCGGTCAGTGCCACCGACATTCTCGGCTTCTACCCACTCTTGCTCCCAACCATCACCCAAAATCACTTCTGTGTAAAAAAATCTATGTTTTTACTCTACATTGAAACAAAATGGCCCTTTTTTGCCTATCGATCAAACATATCCAAGATGCACAATCTGAGTGTAAAATTGTTCAAAACCCAGCTAATATGCATGGAACATTTTGTGCACTGAATATTTGCGCATTCCTATTCAACACCAAAAGATTTCAGTTGGGGAAATGCCACAATTAACTAACAGTGCAAGATCAAAACACTGGACTTCTGTTCTCACTGCTTTTAACCTAGCCCATGTGGCTCCTTCCCTCCATGGCTATGAAAAAGGAGAAAGCCTTACGCTGTGCGGGGATGATCTTCACTTTAATTTCCTTGGTAGCATTGGGCGTGGTGTTGAGGGGTTTGTATTTCTTCTCAACAGGTGGGTTGTCTCCCACTGGGTTTGATATACTATGGAGAAAAACAGTCCTCAAGTCACTCAAAAGAGAAGACACTGAATAATTCACAGGGTGGGTAATGTCCGTCATGTCAAACAGATTCTCACTTCCAAAAATAAATAAATATTTGATCTAACTCTTTAACCAAAAATAAATACCAACATAGAAGAAAAAGCAGTTGCCATTTTGTGAATATGTTGCTTTTTTTCCTGTATCTATCCTTTGATCTATTCTAAGCCTATCTAAAGCTCCACAAGGTCTCTCTGGGTGCAGCCAAGACAGACCAAATATTCTCCATTGTTGTGGGGGATGATGGAATATTTGGAATTTTAAGAGTATGTCATGGGAAGGTTTGGAAACAGCTTGTTTATTTGTATCAAGTCTAGTACAAATGATAAAACACAAAGTAACCTAACTGGTATTCTCCCTGCAATTTATTTCTGTTTCTTTTTAAAGCTGGGATTAGATTTCTCAGAGCACTTCCTAAATACTTAAATGTTTACATTCAGTTATGACTTTAAAATTAGCTTCTTTAATTGTTTGAATAACAAAGTAATTGCATTCCAGTTCATATATTAAATGGGGAATATCAAGTATTTATAAAAATGCAAACTGAACAAACTCTAGGGGTCCTTTGTGTTCTCTGAACTTGGTTATTTTCTTGTAAATGTTTCCCTACCCTAACTAGGATGCACACTAGTTTCAGTAATGAAATGTTTGCAAGAAAACCACCAAGCTCAGAGAACACCAATGTTCTCCTTTATCAGTGAACAAACTTTCCTGAACTTCTGGTCTGCAAATACTAGATTTTCTTTGTTATGCACAAGAAGCAAGAATCTTCTCCCCACTAACATAACCATCAATTTTGAGTTACAAACTAGAAAGGTGCAGGGTTACATTTTTTGAACAATTAAATTATCAGATTCAGTCCCACATAAGAGAAAATGTTATTTTTTTCCCCTTTAAGATCCTATTACTTACATTTGTCTTTTCAGTGGTATTGGCTTGAAACTGTATTTATCAGGGGCTACTGCAGTATTTATGTTCTTTTTCACAGGAATGAGTGATGGTGTTTCCATTTCCAAACCTACAAGCAGGCAGCAACACAATAATTTAAAAATCCCACAACGTTCTAAGAGCGTGGATTGAGCTGTTTGCCCAAAACTAATGAAATTCTAGCTAGGCTACATTAAAAATAATTCTAACCTAATTGTACAGCCATTAACAATTCTAATTGCACTTACCTGTGGAACGAAATTTGGCATGGCTAGGTGCTGTGGTGCGGAGAGATTTTGGTTTTTCTTTCTTCTTTTCAGGAGCCTCCTCAGGCTTCACTTCTGATTTGGTTTCCTGAGGTTTCTCCTGTACAGAAGGTGCTTTGTTTCTGTTTTCTTCCTTTCGTTTTTTCTTTTCTCGTTCTACAAAGAACAAACGAAGCCAGCGGCTTAGAAGGGCTAACAGATTAATGCTTTTTAGTAGTCTTTCTGAAGGCACCCCTTTTACAACGTAACATCCAATCACATTTTTTACCTTACAGAGATACTTTTAAAAGTCTGAACATTACAATGTCTGACAATACATATTTCTTGGCCTTTTCGCTGAGTTCAAGTGTAAAAAAAATGTAAGCAATAATAATAATAATAATAATAATACCGCTCCTCTCCCGAAGGACTCGGAGCAGTGCACAGCCATACAATTAAAACATTAAATATATAAAAGTTAAAACTAAATTAAATTAAAGACCCTGGCTGAAAACAATTAAAACCCCTCCCTTAAACCCTAAAATTTGATATAAAAATTAAAATACCCAAATCTAAAATCAGCCCAAGCACTGGGAAGACAGTTTATGAGTTAACAGGGAATGTTTAAAATATTCTCTCTTTCTCTTGTCTGATTGTTTCCTAAATAGCGTCTCTTTCCCTCACCCCCAAGATTATCCACCCCTTCCATTATACCTGGAATGCAAAGTAGATGATACACTTTAAGCAACACCGCAGTCCCACATATTACTTAAGAGTCTGATTTCATTACAATAAAGCTTTCAGCGTCCATTCTTTTGTGGAAATACAAACCTACTAACCTGTCGGTTGGGAGCTACTCTGAGAGCGGATCACACCCATCCAGTCGCTCACCAGTATGGAAGCCAGTCGACGAAGTTCTAACAAGAAACAAATGTATAAATCCCTCCATTAATTAAAAAGAATATTTCAAACATGACCCTACAAATCCAGAATGGTGTCCGGTATCCAGTCTATGGTCAAGGGACAATTACCTTCATCGTCACTTGTTTTGCTGAGCTGCTTCACCAATTTGGCAGTATTGTTCTGGAAAAACAGGGAAAGGGAACCATCTGTTACATGACTGTTACAAACTATAGGGGGTATCATTGCAGATTATCACCCCTGAAACTGGGAATATTGCTTTGAGTACTGAAATATATGAACCTGAAGAAAAGTTAAAACCCCACAGTCCTCTTCCATCCCTCCCAATTTAGGACAAAACTTTTTTTTTTTTTGCTTTGATTTTGGAAAGGTCAAATTAAAAGGATAACTTCCACTACTGTGCAATTAACTAACTTGTTTCAGATGATCCACAGTCAGAGGTAAGTGTTGGAGTGTGAGTAGAATCTGCTGGAGAAGGGGTACATTACTGGATGCTTTTGAGCTTGTTAGCCACGTGTTAAGGAGCTTGTAGCCACCAACTTTGATGAATCTGTAGAATGAGGAGACAAAGTTGTGGTTCATAGGTAGAATGACATTATAGCTTGCTTAAACATAGGTTGTAGAATAACTACAAGTAGCTGTATACACACTTTTAAATCAAGCAAAAATCACATTACTTGTAATGGCTGCAAAGAATATGTATACATACTCACACGCTTAAATTGCATACTTTATCTTTTATTTGTTTCATAATAATAAAGCATATTATTAGAATTTCCAGAAATACAGAATTAAAACAAGTATTATGTCTTCCTCCCTCACTATCATCACTATTCATATTTATTTATTTATTTATTTTATCATATTTTTATACCGCTCCCTCTCCCAAAAAAGGGACTCGGGGCGGTGTACAGCCTACTAAAAACATATAAATACATTATAAATACAATTAAAAATATATTAAACGTGATATTTATACTCTTTCATTCCATTTCATTAATTATCAATGTATTGGAATCTGATTGAAAGCAGATCAAGGTGAACAGCGGTGGAGAAAAACGCTATATAATAAACGCAAAATAATAAATGCCATGGGATCAAATTAAAATAAAATAGAACTTAATGGTACTGTTAGCAGAATTCGTTAATAAAAACCCCACTTGCTTTTTTAAGACACTGAACATCTTGCTTTTGAAACTAGCAGACCTAACTTCTTTCCTGACAAACATTCAGCAGAACTTACTTTGAGAGGATATCTTGTGCTCGGGTCTGCAACAGAATGTTCAAGTAGATGCAACGACTGACCATCTTCTGGGCATCTTTCATTAAACTGAAATGCAAAAAAAAAAAGAATGGAAACTTTCAATTTGGTCTCAGGTAAAATGAATGGTCTGCCGAGTATGTGAAAGCCAGTTAAGATTGAGAGAAATAGTTGGGGGAAAAGGAAATTAATCCACTCAATTATTCCATTCTTGATCATCATGTATAACGTAACTGTAGGAAATTGCAAAATGCTGACCAACTTTCTTTTTTAAAAAAATAGATCAATATCCTTTTATATTTTTACACCTAAGTAGCCTTGTTCAATTCATATCAGTACAAAGAAAAATAAAACTTGGTCTCAACGAAATATGAACGAAGCATATTTCAGTATGCCAATATTTTGCAGTTACAGGCCATTAACAGACACTTACTTAAAAATTTTAGTGATGCCTTCATGACTTTTGACTTCTCCATCTTTGCCAAGGAAACAATCCAGTCCCTTGAGGAGCTCTTTTGGATCTATGGGTCTAGAACCCATGTTTGCAAATTCTGTCAAAAATAGGAGAGAGATATTAAATTCTTCTTTGGAAGGATTAAAAAAAAATCAACAAAACTTTAAAAACGTTTTAAAAATAAAATTTCCAAAAGTTAGCAAGATTTTGTCATTGTAGCATAGCAAACAAAATGCAAAAACACATGGGAAAAAGTCACTCTCACTAGGTGCAAAGTATTATCATGTATCTTCTAATCAGTAAGTCCTTCAAATTCAAATCTTTATTGTCAAGAGTACAACATGGGTACAATGAAATTAGCTGAGCCTCTCATTCAGTGAGGATTCTTGAAGTTTTGGGGATCCAATATTTCACTTTAACATCTATGAATATTTTGGTAAAGAAAAAAACAAAAGGCCCCAAAACGACAAAGTCCATTTCTAAAATATATAAAATACAAGTAAGTCTATTTATCTACATAGCACCTATTCAGTCCAAATTCCAGAGCATTGCCCCATCTGCCTTATTTTCCAAATGGAATTGTTTCTCGTATCCCCAGAACTGCCATTTGTGTCTTCAGCTTAAAAAAGCCAGCCCAAGGTAGGTAACTGATATGGATTTCTCAGTATAAATTTATTCACAAAGTCTCACTGAATTCAATTTATTCCCTGCTAAAGTATCCAAAGTTCTTCTTTCTTAAGATCAGAATTGATGATAGTATTTACCCACACTATTTTTGTAGCACACGACTATCGCACAGAAATACTAGCCAAAAACACATAAGCTACTATCAGTGCGTTACAAATGAAATGTTGTTTCATCCCATAAACTTCAGTTTACAGGTGTCATTTGTCTGACATCTAATTGATCAAGCATAGTAATATAGTTGTTTCTATTAAGTTACTACCCTACACTGGTAGCCTCTATAAAACTCATTTCTCTTGGATTCACATAGTACTTGCCGAGTGCCAAAAGTAGAAATTCAAATGAAAAGTATTTCAAGCACTTGATATACATGGTACACATTTTCCATTTGCCCTCAGTCTTAGTGCAAAGTGGGAATCAATTAGCTGATCTGCAAATTATAGCCAAGCGCTCATCTTAATCACAGGGTATTGTTTGTGCTCAGAGTTGTTTAATATAGCTGTGCAAGATTATGTAGTTCAGAAACCTGCCACAATTCTTTGATAGTTTTGTTTAAAAGACAAACCGTCAAAGATTGTAGTATCAAAATGTGTAGTAAATGTGTTTAATGTACTTCTTTACCCTTTGTTTAGAGCTTCACATATATATATTCAAGCAACAGAATTTTAAATTTGTAAAATTGAGACTAGTTTCATCTGCTCCAACATCATTTGGGCCACACACATCTGACAGCTACTCAAAATCATTGGCCTTTCATTTTAACTTCTATGCTTTAAAGCAGCAAATTCCTAATGTGGTTCATCTAAAATCTTTAAGGTGTGAAAACATATTGGCCTTTCAGTTTATTATGCTGTGTAAATAAGGCCTATACTATGGTACGTTTATAAATTTCATGGTAAATGGAACATTATCACCCCATTGCACTAAAGGTGTACTTGTTGAAATTATGGGACCCTATAGTTTTAACCATCTTCATTCTATCTACTGGATTAGATGTGGACATGTTCGGTAATGGGCTTGCAATTGTATTATTGGGCTTCCGATTGCAAACTGCAATTGTATTTAGAAGTATGTAGACAGCATAATCGGGCGCATCCATTCTTGTAAGTTTGATGCAGTGAAAACTGTCCATCTTAAATGTTATTTGTCCAGGAATATTCCATTTTTAATATAAATTGAAGTACAGTAAGTGTACCTTAATGAAATAATCTATTATTTTATGTCATCTTACAGCACTCACTTTTGCAAAATTAAGTATGCTAAGTTTTGGCCTTCCCCATTACCAACTATTTTTAAAAAACTTTCCACAGCATTAAATAACTGCCATTTCTGTGGTAGAATGACCAATTGTCAATGGAGCAATCTTCGTTTTTCACAGAAAGCATCCTCAGTTCTTTTAGTATTAGCAAATTGGACTAAGCAGAAATCCTACTTTTCCAAAGCCGTGTAGATTAGGTATTATGTAGAAATTATTTTCCCTTAATGCAGGAGGGGCCAGGTCCAAGTGTACTCCTATGTTTTGAATATAGTAATTTTAAAAAGTCCATGGCCAGAAGAAATCAATATCCAGTTGTATTTTCATATGGAGGAAAATACTATCCAGGTACAGATGATAGTGGAGTGGGACTGTAAAGCTGTTACCAGCCTGTGGTGACTTGTAGAGTCCTTGTGTGGCTTCAGTCCAGTTCTGAAGAATTGCTATTGAAGGTCTGTATCATGAGTTCACCCAGTAACGGAAAGACCAAATGAGGTGGGCTTTGGAGACTGAACTCCCCTTTCACCCCACAACATGGCCTTCCATATGCAAGACAGCAATACATTGTTGAGGAAAACTTGCAGATGAAACTTGGACTCAGCCTGCTTTGGTGAAGAGGACCTCAGTCTCCAGAGCTGTCATTCTGGTACTTTTTCAGCACTACAACTCCAGGAGAGAATTAAAAATACAAACGTTACTTATAATTTATGCCATTTCAGCTACTAAACCCCCACATCTGTAGTGGTTTTGCCAATAGTACTTTGACACATACTCCAGTAACCAGGGGAAAGCATTCTTTTCATTCATTGTCCTTGATTCATTCATTGCCTGATTAAAGACTTGAAATCCTGACTGCTAACTGAAGTTTTGTTAGTTGCAAGCCACATTTTAAAAACATTATTACGTAATGATGTTGTACTTTTATTTTTTGTGATAGAACAAGGCAGGCTTTCATATTTCTGCTCCATTTGACATTAACGATTGAGGCTCTGCAGCTCTATAACGGAAGTCATTCTGAGTGATGGGTGCATTACTGATCATGTGAAATTCCAGGCTGTTCTAAACTTAATTATGATTATGCTACTACAAAAGTTATACCTTTATGAATATTAGTAAGGAACTCCTACATTATTTGAGAACTTTACATTATAAACCAATGTTTTTTTAAAGCAAATGCTGAAGAAATCAGTGTGGCCACCATTTTAAATTTAATCAAGGTTTACAAAATAACGCTTCACTTTTAAGAAAACAAAGAATCAGCAGCACCTGAAAAGACTAATAAATATAAGGCACATATGCTTTCAGAGGTAGTATTGGACATGTAGCAAGGATATATTCAAGATATTCAAAGGATATTCAAGAATGTTTTTAGTTTCCCGTCTTTTTAAAAGCAATGTTTTAAGGCAAGTGTCCCACAATATATCAACTAATTCAAAACTAATTTGTTTCACCAATGTTCATGCCCAAGAGCTTCTAAAATTCTGAGTTCATTTCTTCCCCTGTGCATAAACAAAAGTAAAACATTTTAACTGAAGTAATATGTAATCTTCTCATAAAAGATTTCTGCCTGATGAAAACTTAAGATTCTGAAAACCAAAATTTCACTTAAAGAATGTTTTGGCTTAGTTTTTGAAGAACCAAATCTTAAAACTTTTGTTAACAAGATTTCTGAAGGAATTAAAGGCAATTTAACAAAAAGTCAAGAACTATACTTTGAAAATGTTACTATTTAATTTCTTTGGCAACTATACATAAAAAAATAAGTAAAATGAGTTGCAATATAAGAGCATTTGGACTAAAAGTTTAAGTAGTTTAGGCCAGACACACCATTTCAGCAAAACTGCTCATTCTTTCAACCAAATGTTATTTTAATCTTGGCCCCTATTTCAAGTGTGTCAAGATTAGATTTTGAGGAACTCAGCTGCCATTTTAAGCTTACATGTATATATTTTAAAAACTGCAAAATTAAACTATGGCAGTTGGTGATTTGAATTGTAAAACTATTAAAATCTCCATTTTAAATCAGGTTCTAAAACTATAAAGCTATGACAAAGTATTGTTTTAAAATATACTAATCAAATCAGGTTGTTTAATATATTAACAGCAACCAATTCTATTTTAGCACATCTCCATTAATTTGTTCAAAGTTATCAAGCCTGAACACAAGTTTCATTCCAGATTTATCAACAGTTGTGTTTCAGAAACACTCTGAAAACATGCTTTCTTATAACTAAAGCCAATTAGTAACTGTATATATTTGCTTGGAAGCACCTCTCATTACACTAAACCTGCTTTCAAGTACACAAACTGTGAGCAAAATTACAATAAACTGAACAAAATTAAAATTCAAGAATTATCAGCTGTTTTGAAAATAATCCAAACTTGGAAGGTTAAGTAAAAAGCAATATATACATTAGAGTAAGTAGTTTTCTAATGTAACTTGTAGTACCATCTAAATTAGATATTTATTTATTCACCGTAATTGCAATTTGGAACTGAGCTTTCTATGAAGTTCAGTGCCGGTCAACATATGATTCATTGATAATGTTCATAATTACACCCATGCTATTTTATCTCACATCTGAAATGTGACTGGATTAAAACAAAAATTTTGCCTCAAACCTGAAACTGTTGAGACTGACATCAAAACAAAGATCGTGCTTTGTTAATAATTCTGCATTTATCTAAATCTCAAATAAAATATATGCAAG
Organism: Bungarus multicinctus; assembly: GCA_023653725.1. NCBI lineage: Eukaryota > Metazoa > Chordata > Lepidosauria > Squamata > Elapidae > Bungarus > Bungarus multicinctus. The sequence goes on from CM042834.1 coordinate 30,699,558, forward strand.
TCATTCATTGTTAGGGGGAAAAGAGCTTGAGATGTTAAGGTTTCCATTCTATTTCCTAATAATTAAACTTTACAACTTCTGTGTCTGTCATCTGTTTTTATTAGTTTAGCATGGATGTGAAAAAAAATCTACAAGAATATGTAACAAGCTTTACACAGCAGCCTCTAATCCTAAATGTACATATAAGTAAATGTATCTTGGTCCTCATTCCAATTTTAAATTTCATTTTAATAATGTATATGGAACTAATTTTATTATGAAGCACATCAACATGGCTGGGCTAACAAGCATCTAACAAATTTTAGATACATTCTACTTTTACCCTAAACTGCTGGATTCCAGATGCTTCGTATTCGGTATGCTTAAAATTAAAGGAAACTTTACTATTTCATGACATTAATTTGATAAATGCTTTAAAAATAAAAAATTCAGTCTCAGAGACACTTGTTAAATTACACATTTCTTATAGTTCATAGCCATAGTTCAGTACAGAAATTCATCTGAACAAATTTCTAGTCATCAAGTGACAAATCTTTAAATGTTTCTCTAACCCAGTTTTAGAAGCTACACGTAATTTGAAATTTTTAATGTCTTGTTTCTTAGTATTTAATGTCTACATTTTATACCCAGACCTGGTGGATTAATATGGTAGACAGTTCATTATAAGGTTAAATAAGTTACCTTGGTCATATGAGTCTCAATGGAATAAAAAATAGTACTTTCACCTTTCCAAAGATCAACCTTCACAAAGGAGATGGGCAAATACTAAATATTTAGTGATTACCATCACTCTAATTATCAGACAACTGCAGAGTAACTTTGTATCAAACTTGCAATGCAGATACTGTAATTTTTGTACATTGTACAACACAACTAAGTAAGTTATCTATGACTAATGTCTAAAAAACGTAATTTGATAGGAATTGTAATGTGAGGGATGTCCAGCATATCCCACCAAGATATTCCCATGAAAGATAAAAAAAGCAGGTTGTTAACTGTTGTCAGACGCAAGCCAGTCAGATCCTCGCCATTATACTCTTTTGGTTATCATGAAAAAAAAAAATTCCAGACCGCTTTCCAAGAATCTCAAGAGCTTGGATTTGCTAGAATAAAAACAAGTTAGCATTTAAGTTCTCGAAGCCTGGATGAAAAACAGAAAAGGACATTGAAGCGGAGGAGAGGCAAGATATAGGTACTAGAAACAAACATTATGTTGCATTTCCCTCTCCAAAGTACTCCAATTCATCTGGAAACTAATTACCCAGGATTTACTCCACAGAATCATTCATTTTATACCCAGAGACTAATATCAAGATTTTAATCCAAGATACTTTTATATTTTATAATTCTATTAATTAGCAAAGTGCTTAAAAATGTGTTCCCAAGGGAATTACTATAGTTACAATTCCTGTTGGTTTACTAGCTATAACAAGTACGTATCATTACTGTGCACGCTAAAAGGCCCAACTCCCAAGTATGTTATGTCAATCCATCAATTAATAGACATATTTGCTGTAGACATACAGCAAATAAATCAATTCTATTTAAAGTCAGAATTTCTGGATTGACCAGCTACTTTTGTTTTCAACTATAAAACTGATCTAGTATTGAAACAGTATATATATTCCGCATTAAGGGGCTAGATGAGCCATTTGAGCTTATTACAATAGTCTTTGAATCAGTAATATTTAAAATACATCCATCTTCAGGCATACTAAGCAGCATATCCTTTTAAGGATCAGTTTAGGGAGGAAAGCAGCAATACTCTTACGCCACTGAACACCAAGAATTCATTAAATTGGACATACATTTGAAGCAGTCTTAAGTGGATTCATTTAGGGTTCCGTTTCCATCTAAATTATACTTACATGGAAATTAGCACCAGAGAAATTTCCAGTAAGTATGTTCAGGAGTGAAGGTTATATTCTTTGTCCATATAAAATGAGTATTTTCTCCTAAGAAATACTTCTTCATTTACTTAGTGCTCAGTAAGTAGGGGAATATATTGCCATGTTGAACTATTATAAAATTTATGCTGAAGTTCTAGTTCAATCATGATTTCCTTCAGTAGATGTTTTAAAAAGACCAACTTTTGTCTTATATAAAGAGCAAAGTAAACAGGGCTGGCTTTCCACATGTGTTTTTACATCACAGAAGGAATTTTACCCAGGTAGTTCAGTGTTATGACATGTCACTGCCTCATCCAACTGACATAATAATGTAGCTCAGTATCTGATACAGGAGCTAAGCCACAATAGTAAAGGCTGGAATCTGTGGCAGCACAATTCTGTTGAAACTACAGGTTGACCTTCCAGAATTAACACTTAAGAATCCTAAACAAACCAAGATTCTAAAAACATTGTTTCTTATCCATATAAGGGAATCCTCTAAATATTGGATTTGGGGGAAAGCTTTGAATTTCCCTATTTATCTTTTAATTTCCTGGCAAGTTGCTGTGCTGTTATTCAAACCAATAATTGTGTAAAAACTGAATCTTAACTTCAAAATAGCTCATTTCATAATGAAAACATTTAATATTTTATGTTAGCCCTTAAGACCATGTATGATAGTATTAACTCTTGCCCTATTTTGCTCTCATTTACAGTTCCCAATTCTCGTGTAGGCAATTCTAGTCCGAGACAAGAACTTCATATTCAAGTGTTTTGAATACACATGTGAATTTTACTCAAAACACTTGAAGGGGAACTATTGTTTTCTGCCAAGTTTACACCTAAGGCTTCCTTATGCAGCAGCTTACCAATCCCCCCCCCCATTAAATTGATTGTATTGCACAGAGCACCTTGAGATTTCATGATGTGCACCAATTATCAAATTTTATAGCCAGAACAGTGTCACCGATTTAAAAAGGGGGAATGGGATGTTTCCATATGAAATGCTACCACTGGAGGCATAGATGGAGACATTAATTTCAGCTTTGTGAAATGTTTCCCCACAGTATTAATTACTTAAATGAGGAAAAATCACAAATGTAGCATTTCTTAAATGCTATCTGATGCTCATGCAGACCCCATTTATGAAAACTTTTATGGAATTAACCAAGCTGGGAGGGAGTAATTTGAGCAGCCTCAATAGATTGGCAAACATTTAAAACCCATTACAGCCTGCATGCATCAGTAGGAGTCACTTCATGGTGTTGACATGGAGAAGAGCAGCAAAATAAATGAATAAAACCAAAGTGGTCTGGAACAGAAATGAAGGTTGTGAAATGTAATTAATACCATAAAGATTTTGCTTACCAGATGGAATTGTGGCTGTTCCCCTCCCTTTGGTGAGGTAATACAAGTAGCTGGATTCCCATTTTTTCCTAATGAGCACTTCTTTCCTAGTACATTGTACAGGAACGGTGGAATGTGGCAAATTAATACAAGACACCCCCCATTCCCTTTGTATACATATGGCCAAAGAAAATGAAAATACAACACCCCTCCTTTTTTCATAGTTCCAGCAAGTGTCAATGACACTAAATATTTGGGATCCAGTGGTAGCATTTCATCTTTCTTAACAGTTAAATTTGACAAAAAGTAGAAAACATGCTTCCCTGACCCATATCCCATTTCAAAGATCTCAAGATGAAAAGAGGAAGGGGAAGACACAAAAAAGATTGTCACAAATATAGCTACTTAATAAATTGGTCCCAAAACAAATATCACAAACACGTAGGTATCACAAAAACCCAAAGTTCTCATGTGATGTTGAAACCTTAAAAAAAAAATAACTCAGTGGATTTATGATAATACTTTGCACTTCTAGCAAGCTGTACCTAGAGATTTCCCAAAGACGAAGCAGTAGCGGAAGTTTGTTAAATCATTTTGGAAAAGTGACAAAACGGTTAGCCAGTTCTGCCCTCCCCAACTGCTTGCTCTGGGCGCCAAACATAAGTGAAGGGGAGGAGCTAGCTACAAGCTGCTTACATCAGCTCTTGAAAGCCTCGTGGGTTCTTGTATAGGAGAGAAGACTCCGCCATTTTAGAAGCATAGGCGATTAAGGAAATAAAAGAGCCTTCAGTCTATTGAGGAAACTATTTAGCAATACAATCCGATCACATGCACAAATTCTATCATTTTATATCAGTTCTGCCAACTAGAACCTATTTAACACAGTTCAAAAAAGGGGATCCCTTGTTTGGTGAGTGCCGGAGACTCAAGAACCTCTCGCTATTCACCAGCCCCCTCCTGTTTTTTCAGATGAGGTAGACAAAATAAAAATGGAAACATCCTGTAAAGGAAAATCGTAATGCTGCTTATCAGGGACAGAAAGATTAAAAATAAACACTGCCATACTGCAGCAAGGGGAAGTGAGAAAAATAGATGAAAACATTTTAAAAGCAAATTAAGATCTCATTTGAATCCAATTGATTTCTATTTTTCTATTAACAGTTCTCTTTAAAAAAATATCGTTTAAAATGATTTTCCAAACTCATTTTGCAATCTTTATTTCTAGATTGCTTTCTTATTACAAGCCTACATATACAATAGAAAACCTTTAACTCTTTAAAAAAACACAAACCCCTTAATATTAGAAATATAGGTGCTGACACAAACCCATCCTTTAAAAAAAAATGACTCCATCTGGCTACTGTTGCTTGCTTTCTTTGTCCCAACTCTTGCCCTGCAATCTTTATGTACAGATTGCTTATTTAATTCAAGCACTTCTTGTCTCCCACACAAAGAAGCAGCACTTTATAGTTCAGTCACCACCATCTGTTATGTGGGAGCTCATTAACCCTTGACAGTCCTGGAGACGATGGATTTTCTAAGAGACCAACGTTCTCCTTATACATTTTTGGTGGCAAAATGCCTGCGTCTTAAGGGTTAACACCTCAAACAAAACCCACTTTCCCACAATTTTTTTGGTCTTTTTTCTTCGTGCCATTAGCTCACTTCGACACGGATGAATTTTTTTTTTTTTGGTCAGTTGGTTGAAAATGCGACACTTACTATCCAATTAATTTTCTCGTCGACAGCGCCTCAAGGTTTAGCTTTTTTGGATAAAGCTGTGTTTTTAAAGAAAAAAAATGAATTTGGTTTTGCTCATTTTAAAAAAAAAAAAGCAACCTTTTGCAATAAAAAGTTGCTTGATAAAAAAAAGCATCAGGGAAAGTTGTTGCTAAATATTAATTTTGGTTTTATGTTTTTAGTGGCAGTTGTTCTCCTTCAGATCATAAAGAATTTTAACAGCTTCCCAATACAGACGATCAGAAATGTAGATGGCTTTTTTGTGTCGTCTCAGAGGCTCAACTGTGGGGCAATTTTTCTTTGTTTCACGATGTTCAACGGTGTCTCAAGATCAAAGGAAACCTATAAAATGAAGAAATAATTACAATTAAATTTCCCAAAAAAGTAACTTTTAAAAGCAGGTAAACGATAGCATTTGGCTACAAATAGCCCTTTCGTAAATCTACGTTTCTATCGGGTTAAAAGAACCAGGAGAAGAAATAGTTTATCGGATGCTAATTTAACGCTTTGACGGCTCATTTTTGAATGGCTTGGGATTTTTATTGTTGTTTGTTAGGGAGAAATGAGTTTAGGGCTTTCTTGAAGGTTCAAGTTACCTTCATTATAGCCTAAGGAAAGAATTAGGATTTGCAAATGTCAATAACACTATACTGGGGGGGGGGAGGAAGACAGGGAATCAAATTATTAGACCGTAATGCCCTTTTGTCCCCCTCCCAAAGCCGCTCCCATAATAACGTTGCCAGAAACACAGTACTCACCTTTAAACAGACCCCAGAATGGCCGATGGGAGCGCGCGCGGAGCCTTTTATACGGCGGCACTCCCTCCGCTCAACGCCTCCTCCCACCGTCGTGCGCGGCGTCCAAAGAACAAAGCCTTGGCCGTCTGCCCCGCCCAACTGGGCCTCCAGTTTGCCTAAATACGGGATAAAATTTATATCGACTCATATGGTTCGAATTCAATTTTGAAAAGCAGTTCAACGGTCTGCTAAAAATTAAAAAATAACCTGGATTAAGCTCGTGACGCAGTTAGGAAACCAGGAACGCGCATGCGCAAGCGGGTGCCAAGGCTTGCCGTCGTAGACTTGGGTGCACGCGCACGGCCTCGGCTTTACTCCGGCCCCTGGAGGCTGGGAACGAGATGGTGTCCGGAACTGGGCATGCGCGTAGTTTGCACGCCTGAACGCGGAGCCTCCTCCCGAGACTTAAACAATTCTGCTCATGCGCAGTAAAGGACCCAACGCCTCTGGCTTCGATGGCTTCCGGTGGGGGTTTTATTGTAGGAGAGGGAAAGGCAATTGGGGTGAATCGACCGTGAGAAAAGATACCGAAGCAAAAAAATAGAAATCTTTTTAAAATTTGTGGTGAGGTTTGTTTGCAATACTTGTGTGATCGCTTCTCCTGGAATTAACTGGAGATAATAACTAATTAAAATGACCTGTCCTTGAAATCAGGGCGGCAGGAAATGCCCGAGGTTTGGTCAAGGTGACCTTGGGGAAGCGCAAAGGCGCATGCGCAACGGTATTTGTGCTCCGCGCAAGATGGCGGCCCCCAGACAAGCCATGTTGCTGTGTGGGAACATGGCCTCTTTAGCCGCCCGTGTGGTTTTTAACAGGTCTTGCGGGCTGCGGGTAAGAGGACGCTCGTGTTTTTTAATAGATTCATATGTGGTAGATTAGCTTTTTTAAAAAGCAGCCTAGTTGTTTTTTCCAGAAAATCTATGGTGACTTTTTATTTTGTATTATCAGTAGGTTTACCTGAGGATTTAGCCATCCTTATCTCCATGAAGAGTTCTCTAAAGATTACTCGTGAGATAGTACATATAGACCTGTATATCTCGTATAACGGTTTAATTATAGGATTCTCCAAGGTGATTAATATGGACCATCAAGGATCGACGTTGTTCTTCGTAGTTATTAAGTACGTTAATAAGCTATTCAAGTAACAATTTAGCTGCTATTCAAAGTAGAATTATTTTCAGTTCATAAATATTTAGAGGGCCGATGAATAGTTTGAAACTTCAAGAAGGGATCAATGAGCTGAAGAGTTTGGGGGATCCCCGTTTAGACGATGTGCATTCATATTTCTAAAGCCTCTTGATTTTCTTTCTTCCCTTTTCTCATAATTGGTCATTCCGCTTTCTTTAACAGAGCTGTAATGTTCACAGCTTGTTTTCTGTTCAATGAGAATTAATGTTCTAATGTTCATGCTAGAACAGACATATTAGCTTTGTCGTGCTGTTTGCTTTGTTCCCAGAGTCTACATTTTTAAATTGTCTAGATTCTTAAATATGTACATGTTCCATAGTGTAATAGAGAAATCTTGGCTCCATAATCACAGCATAAATTTCCTCCATTGTCCTTTTAAATGGCAAGTTGGGAAGCTGGGATCCTCAGAGGATTGTTTCAAACTGGCCTTTGGGTCTGGGATTCTTGTCTTATTGTAATATTGCTGTTGGTAATTCTCACTTGTATCACTATCTTCTAGGGGTTCCCATCCTTTTCTATACCCCTAGAATGTTTCTGATATATTCTTGCACCCCTAACAAAAATAAATAATTATGCACATATTATAATTTTGAAATTTCTAAACCCAAGTTTTCGCAGAGGAAATTTTCTCACATCCTCAGCTGGGATCCCGTTCTAGGGAAATTCTCAGCTGACACATCCTTCTCCTCCTCTCTTAAGTGTTTAAGAAATATAAAGCTCCCACCATCCTCCTGCCATTACTAGCAAATAAAAAACACATTTTATAGTGCCTGGATATGGAGCGTGTGAATAACCTTTGGAGTCAGTCTAGATCACAAATGGTCTGAGTCAAAAGGAGGAATGTGGGTGGGGCAAAAATCTCAGAAGGGATCCTCCCTAGTTCTCCTATCTGGAAGGTAAAGGCAAGAGAGAGAAGACTTTTCAGATTTCTAAGCTGTTGTCACAGTAACTTTACAATAAGGGTAGTATTATTACTCATGATTTTGTTTCCTCTAGACTACCTTGCAGGGCTGAAAGGCTGGATAGAGTTGAGATGTGTGATTAATAGGATGAAAATTTCTTCAGAGAAAAAAATATTTTTTAAAAGAGCAAATCCTTTTCAGCTTAAAATAATCCCATGCAAAACATTCAGTAGCAAAGCAATAACAATATAAAATTGTTCCAATTTCCTATAGAACAAATGTAAATGATTGGTCTGTTTCCAATTCAAAAGCAACATAGTTACTAAGCTAGTACAGAGAAAAAAACCAGAAACAAAAGATAAGACATAAGCACATACTGTATCTATCTTTCAGAGACTGTTTCCTGCAACAATGAAGGACAGCCTATAATGAGCAAAAATAAAAATCAGGAAGAATCTAGTAGTACCATTTCTGACCACACATTTTATTTAAAGACTTCCCTTCCAGATTCCTGGGGATTCCAGCGATTTGATTCTGAGACTGTTGAAGAAACTGAATACACTTATTTCTTAGCCTCCATTCCCAGCTGCTATACTCATTTCGAAAGGATATTTTTCTATCTAGAAGGAAAGGATTGGTTTGGAGATAATTTCCTTGTATATGTGATCTCAAGCTATGAGTTAGTCCCTTTGAATGTTGACTAAAACTGATCATAGTATGTACAGTACATCTGGTGATTCCTAATAAGAGAGAGTACAGTATTTGTAGCTCAGGGTTCAACTGTGGAATCTTTGGTATTCTCTGAGCTTTGTTATTTTCTTGCAAATGTTTCATTACCCAACTAGGTTGTAAGGGAGTGGGTTTCTCTCTCTCTCTCTTTAATTACCAGTGGCTTGCCCTGTCAAGGAACCCCCAAGAACACTCCCATCAACACTGACCGGGCAAGCCACCAGTATATAAAAAGCAAACAAATCCCACTACCTTCCAGCATTGATGTTACCTACTTGGGTAATGAAACATATGCAAGAAAACAACCAGGCTCAGAGCATCAAGGACCTCATGATTTCTAATAGAGATGTCACTAGTCCCATACTGCTTCCTGATGGTCAGTGTGGCTGGCTTTCAGTGAATTTGGGGTGGGTTGTGTGCTCTCTTGCAAATTAATTACTAAGCCATACTGACTTGTACAATTCCATACTTCCTGGATAATAAAGCAATTACAGTGTAGAATCAATCACTCTTAAAGGTGAATAAGAAAAAATATATTGGTATTGATTAAGGCAACAGAAACCGTAAGCAAGAAGAGACAACTTGGCATCTTGAGTTTTAGTTTTCATAATCCCATTACTGCAAATAGCTAGAAGGTAACTGTTGCCTACCCATTGGAGATACTGCTCTTAATTTCTAAATATCTGATTGAAAATGCTTTTTTAAAAAAAATCCTGCTTTTTTACCTATTATGTCATTGCTAGCCAGCTGGTACCTGTATTTAGTACTTGCCTTCCCTTGCTTTGTTTCCTAGCATATACCCACAACTTCCCTCCTGCTGCCCGAGCAATTGGCCTTTCGTACATACTGCACAGAGGTCAACCAAGAAGAACCCACAAAGCCAGATGGTCATGAGGTAGATGCACATTACAAAGAAATGCCATGGAAATACTTGGAGAGTGAAGGTATGCATGAACAGAGGTAGGAAGGAAGAGTTTCTGTGGGTCTAGAATCTGCTGAAAAATGCAGTTTATCCGATAGGTGGTTTTTTTGTGTAAATTTAACTAGTTTGGTTACATAACAAACCATGATTGAATAACTGCGGCTTATCATAGTGTGTGAAATAAGTGTGTCTGTTTACAAAATGTAAAATGCCTACAGCAACAAAAATGGACAATGAGATTTCTTAATGTTACAAGTACTCACACAGTATGATAGTAAAATAACAGATAGTCCTTGCTGTGCCCTGTCCCGGTACATAACCAGATTTTGGACACTTACCAGTTGGCATTTATAGCCTTTTTGCAGGGTCACATGACTATGATTTATGACATATCTGCTGAAAACTGGCATTTTTCACTTAACAGCCATGGCATTTGTTTAAAGATTACAGATTCCTTTAACAACCATAGTGATTCACTTAAATGATTTACTGCAAAAAACAAAAAATTTGGTCAGTCACGTGATGACCTGCTTTATGACCATCACAAATTACAACTAATAGGCAGACTGCTTGACAGTCATAAGTTGAATGAGCAAACAGAAACCATTATAGTTACATATGTTCATTTCTACTTAGCAACATTATAATTAAAGATCATTGCAATTGTACCTTTTCCCTCACCAGAGTTAATTTCTACAGAACTCTTCAATCTGGAATAGCAACATTATAAATAACCGGGTTCGTATCTAAACCGAAATTCCTCACTTAGCCTGAGGTAGGAACCCAAGTGCTCGTTCTCCTCCTCCGAGAGAAAGAATAATTCATGCTACCTTAATTTTCTTGAGGCAAAAGCAGGAATCAGGATACGTAATATCTTAGGGGAGTATAAAGCTCATTCACATACAAAGCTCATTAAAGAATGTTAATTAGTTTTTAGGATGAGATAACGCTGGCTGAAAAATTCTGGGAGTTGAAGTCCACAAGTCTTAAAAGTTGCCAAGGTTGGAGACCCCTGGTCTACATTATAGGTATTTTACGACTTTTCTTGCCACAGTTGTTAAGTGAATCATTGCAATTTGCAAATTAGTAATCTGATTGTTAAGGAATCTGACTTCCCCATTGACTTTGCTTGTTAGAAGGTCACAAATGGTGATCACATGACCCTGGGACACAGCAACCATCTTAAATGCATGCCAGGTGCCAAGTGTACAGATTTTGGTCAAGTGACCAGCAGCGGTTGTTAGTGTGAAAAACAGCCATAAATCAATCTCGGCCGTTTTAACTTTGAACAGTCACTATACAAAGAGTTGCAAGTCACGGACTACCTGTGATGTGTTTTGTTTGGCTTAGGAAGCCCAGTAATTGTGAGTAAACAGGTAAATGTAGGGTTGTGTCATGTAATAAATCCTTAGGAGGCTTCATTGCTCATGTTCACATGTTTATAAGCTGAAAGCTGCTGCTGTTGAATGCTGTGTTCAAAAACAGATGGAGAAATAGACATATAGATGGTCCTGTATGAAGAGCCTTTGCTTCATGGGACAAAAGTTCAACTTTTGTCAATTTTACTTGTTGCAGTTTGCTTTTCCTTTCTGGAACAATACTTAAAAAAATGTTGAGGTGGTTCCCAAATCTGTTCTGTTTCAGCATATTTTCCTAGTGTCCTAGTTTGCCTTCCCAGTTTCCTAGATTGTTTTCATCTTTTCTGGATTGGGCCTATTCATTTCTCCTTGGCTTCCTTCCAGGTGAGGCTGGAAAAAGGGAAGACCTATGCCTATGGCAAGGGATACTGCTAATCAGAAAACAGCTGAGCTCTAAGTGGGCAAGTGGTCTTGTTTAATGTAAAATAATTCCTTCCGTTGCTATAGTATGCAAGTCACACAGCCAAATTGCCTACTCTCCTATAATTTCCTATTCCCTAATATCAGGAAAACTAGATATATAGGATTACCTATAAAATGGATTCATTTGGCAAACCTGAGCCTTTTCAATGGTGGCCACTCTTTTGTCAATTTTTCGATGCATACAGATAAAGATCACATCAGGTCTGGCTATGTATGGGCAAAACTCCATTTTTTTATTGTTATTATTTCCATTAAGATACATCAATTTAATGAGCTTGAATTACTATATATTTCATATCAACAGTCTGGGATAATACCAAAATTAATTCTTAAACAATTTGAGAGTTGATTAGTTAATCTTGAGAAAGGAAAAGCATGAGAAAGAAAGTTAAAGCAAACTCACCTTGATTCTGTTTGGTATAAGAGGGGACAAAGGGACACACTGGTGGGCTTTCAAGATTTCTGTTATACCCTACAACTATAAAATAGCATTCCTGGAATCCTTGAGCCATTTTCTGATCTGGCCTACTTCAAAGGGTTGACAGTGTATATGAGATGGTAACTTATTGCTATATGTATACTGAGCACATTTGTAAAACTTAGGTACAGGCCATAATTTTATTTTCCCATCCCCTTTAGAATACATAACTAAATATGGCAACAACCCCGTCTGGTTTGGATACAGGCGTAATTTCAAGGGTCAGGTTCCACCGCAGAGAACTCGGAAGATGTGCATTGTGAGTGCAAGCTGTTTGTATAGGTGACTGAACCAAGAGAACTGAGCATAGTATTTGCTAATGCTTATAGCAATATTGTCTGTCTGTCTGTCTGTTTTTCTTCCTTCCTTCCTTCCTTCCTTCCTTCCTTCCTTCCTTCCTTCCTTCCTTCCTTCCTTCCTTCCTTCCTTCCTTCCTTCCTTCCTTCCTTCCTTCCTTCCTTTCTTTCTCTTTCTCTCTCTCTCTCTTTCTTTCTTTTGTCCCTTCCCTTCCCTTCTCTTCCCTTCTATAAAAACTCAAGTTGGTGAACGTACTCTTTCCTAATTTCTCCACAGCAACAACCCTTTGAGGTGGGTTGGGCTGACAGCTGGCTTTCATGCCTAAGGCAGGATTAGAATTATGGTGTCTTGGTTCTAGCCTGGTGTCTTCATTAAACTGACTTTCTTTAATTTGTTAAGTAGTGTAAAAAGAAAACAGTAAACATTGTAGGGACAGTTGGATAAGAATGCAATCTGTAATTTGTACTTGAAAGGATGTTTCAGGCTTAAGGGATCAATTGTGTGTATTTTTATTAAATGTATGCAGTATTACATGGTTTGCTCCTGGAATGTACCATGTGTTTCTATATGAATTGGCTAATCTGAATATTTGGGAAGGGAGGGGCAGATTCTTACTTTAAAAATTGTAGGAGCTCCTAAGACCATTGAGTTCAAATTCCTCTTCAGTGTGAGAATCCTGATTAATTTGTCCTGTCTGGTTTCTGCTTGAACCAATCAGGATGAACAATTATTGTAAACCAGCTACTTGTTTCAGTAAAACTTGTCCCAGAATGCAGAACTGTGGACTTGTTTATAATAAGACAAGTCCATAATTCTGCATTCTGGGACAAGTGGAATCTTAGATTATGCGATATTATAGTACAGTATCTTAAAATTTTACCTTGGTCTCTTCTATGCTAAACATTTACAGTTCCTTAAATTTCTGCTCGTGAGACAATTCAGTTTCCTACTGACCCTTGAACTTGTTCCAAGTGTCTAAATGTTTCTTAAAGTTTCTAACAGGCACATTAAGTAATCTATGACAAATGGGGACATTTATAGCATTTTCTTCTCCTAATTATTTACACAATAAATTGTTTTGTTCTGTACTTAACAGAGAAAAGGTCATGTCTGTGGGAATCCCTGTCCCATCTGTAGAGATAAACATCTTTTTTTGGATTATAGGGTAAGAGTGTGGAATTTTTTTCTTATAATTTTGTTTAAGTATACCTAACTTACTTGAAAATCCCTGGAGTAGAGATGCAAACATGTTCCATAGATTAAACATAGAAAAAAGATGCTACAAACAATATAAACAATATAAAATATAAGCAGTTCGAGAGCAGCTGGACATAAGAATTATAAGGGTAGCATTGAAATGTTAATGGAAAATAGTTGTCATAACATCCACAAGCTAACTGGATGAACTTTTAACAGGAAGTTTGAAAGACCGATACCATTGCAGAAACAATTCTGGTCTATCTTGCCATCAGTGGTATTCAAGTAGCAACGAAACAGTTATGAGTTTAATAAATACAGTTGCAGTGGTCATATAAGCCATTTCCTTTTCTAACCAATGGGTAAAATTGGGCATGCCCTTTCATCTTACAGAATGTGAAGCTTCTTGAACAGTTTATCTGCCCCCATTCGAATATCATCCTTGATCCAACCCATACAGGTAAAGCAGCTATTGCATTTCATGTCTACTCCATTTAATTCCCTGTCCCACATATTCTTTCTCTCCCTCTCATTTGTTTTATGTAACTATTCTTGTTATATCTGCTGTCCCCCTACTCCATACACAATGTTATTGCTGATATGACATTTGCATTCATTTGCAGCAACCACCATATTTTCCAAAACCTTATTTTAGAAACTGTCCCAGTTGGTTTGCTACTCTCCAAGCAAGATGCCAGGGCTTTGGAGGGATAGCATTTTAGTACAACATCTGAGGACCTCAGTTCAAAACCACAGGACGTGTGTTACCTCTTTTCTTGTGGGAATAGATAGCACACACAATCAAGTCCCTGAATGCAAATCAGTCTAGAATTCACACAGTACTTATATAACCTTTGGGACATACACTTGTCCTGTTAATTTGAGCATGTATGAACAAACCAGGTTAGACTGAGAGGCCAAGGATTTATCAGCAGTACAGGAAGTTGCTGAGTTGTTGCTAAATGAGGACTAACTATTTCAGATACTGGTGTTTGGTTTTTTTTTGCCTATCACAATGATCTCATCAGATCTTGGAAACAAATCTTCTCTTGCTTCACAGGTGTGTGTAGAAATAAGTATAAGGAGCTAGTCAAAGCCATTGATGAAGCTCAAGACAAGGGTAAGTAGCATAAATTGAGTCTGTAAAATAAGGCAGAGTTCAATGGAAGGTGGCAAGTGCTTGTATGATGTGCTTTGGAGTTTTTGGAGCATCAGGGCTGAGAATGGGAGTGGGTCACAAAAGGCTTGCACACCCATTTTTACTATTTCTTGATTTTCCCCATACCATTTGCCATTTTGCTACCAAATTTCAACAGCCTAGTCTTTGAGATCTTTGGAGGTTGTAGATAGGATGCTGCCTGCCTTCCCTCACCCATATAAGCCATAAATTATCCACCCTGTGCCATAAGCTTATAAGCTCACTCAAGTCATAGGATATGCTAAGCCAGGCCCTCCCCCAACCTTCCATTAGATAGAAGGTGTGAACCAGATCAATCATGGTCTTCTTTCTGATATATTCTCTTTGTGCCTCCTTTGTCAGGACTTCTACCAGTTAGCACTCCTTTGATCTCCTTCCGAGATGTGGATTGGAGCAACCAGCATCCAGCTGTTTCCAAGACTCCTCCATCCCCAGCTCTGTGTAGCAAGACATCATGGTATCCTTGGTATGACTGGCAGCAACCTCCAGAGAAAAAAATTAAACTCTTCAGGAAGATTTACAAGGATTACCTGAAAGAAGAGAGCAACCTTTCATAAACCAAGCCCTCCCCCCGCCCCCCAAAAAACGCAATTTATAACATTCCCAGTGAAGCCTGTAACTGATTCTTAAAAATCCTCTGAAGTAGTTCAGCTATTAGAGGACTGGTATCTATTATTTCCTCCAGAAGGACTTCTAGTGTTAGTAAATTGAATGGGATTACTGATGATTCTGGTGATTGAACATGTGACTGAATTGGGGCAGTGGGGAAGTATAGGGTAAAACAAACCAAAAAATACAATGAAAAGCTATTTGATGTGTGTATCTAACAGTGTGATGGAGTTTTCGTTTTACAATAAATCATGATTTTGTTAAAATAGGCTGCTGTTGTCTGGATTTGTATAAAACGTAAACAGATTTGCTCACCACACCACACTATGGATTAGTACAGAGGTCTCCAAGTTAGAGACAATACAGAACCTTCAAGGTAACTTTCTGTGGCAGTTGTTTTGAATCCAATGCAATTTTAGCAATTTGTAAAAATGCTGGGTTCAATGAAGGTGCTGATGGTGTGCATCTGTTGTAAAAAAGGCCACTAGCATGTTAGAAATAATAAAATGGTGTTAAAAAAATAGATGCAATTATCCTAATGCCTAAAGGTAGCCCATTTGTATAACCACAACTAGAATATTGTGCAGAGCTCTGGTCGCCACACCTCAAAAAGGATATAGAGGAATTGCTAGACAAAGTCCAGAAGAAGGCAGCTAGGATGATGAAAGGGATGGATTGGCTTTTCAATGAAAGATTGGGACATGTGGCCTTTTTTGGTCTAGAAAGAAGTTGGATGAGGAGACACATTTGAAGTTTACAAAATTATGCATAGTGGGAATAAAATAGACAAGCTATTTTGCCCTTCTGACAATATTGGAATCCACAGTCAACCAATGAGATGGAGTCTTGAAGAATCAAGACAAACTAAAAATATTTTTGTACCTGAAGCAAAATTCAGCTTTGAAATTCATGGTCACAAGCTGAATTGCTAGCTTGGCTGACTCCAAAAAGGATTGAACCAAAGCACGTAACTCATGGGGATTCCTGTTGATGGCTGTGTGATTGCTTCTTGCAGGCCACCTGCTGGAAAATTAATGGATTCCCTTGTGAGGGAAAAACTCCTTATGAGAAAAACTGCTGCATTACATGGGCCAAGAGTCTTAATTCAAAAATTGAATGAAATCCCTGAATAGCCCAAATTCAGGATTCCAAATGGAGAATTTATCACTGATGAATATGTCATCATGAAGTTACTGGCCTGTTTAAATATTTTTAAGAGTCATAGGCCCTCAGTTCAATTTAGAAATATATTCAAAAATATGGAGGCTTCTCGTTAATTTGGAAAAGTCAATGCAAGGTTCATATTCTGCAAATCATTAAAATCTGAAAGGATCAAATGACATGCTTATGTTCTAATGGGCCTTCATCTCAGTAAAATATATTTGGTCTAGTGATGATCTAAAGGTATCAACTAGAAACCAAAACTGAATTCTAGTCGTCTTTAACATAAACCTAACTGAGAGACTTTGGATCAGTTTCTCAGCCCTAGGAAAAAGCCTCTGATGAAAATGTTGCCCAGAAAATGGAATTGCCAGGAATCAAGGCTGAATCAAAGACACAAAATTAAGAATCCATTAATAATTTTGGTGATTTCCCTTAGGATATTTCAATTTTTAAGAAAACTCTGTTTTAATTACACAATATATTAAGGACAAACCTAGGATGATCAGTAGTGCACATTTGTATTTATACAATAGGTACAGTAACAGCATTCATATGCTGAGAAACTCTTAAACTCTTACTCAGCAGTGGAAATATGAGAATGCTGTCAGGAATTCAGTCCCTTAAAAAGTCAATAGAAAACAGGATGTTCGCATAAGACATGTAGAGTCTCTAATAAGGCAGAGCAATGAACAATGTAATCTTGCATATTTAACCATTACATTGATGGCATTTTATTTAAACATTAGTCTTTCCCACTGAGAATTATTGGCTTGCTCAGTGATTATCTGACCTGCAATTTCTCAACACACATCTAACTTTGGTCATCCTGCAATTTTAGATATGTGTGAAAGGTAAGCACAACAGTCTTAACAGAGACAGATCAGTTGGTGAAGTGATGTAAATGGTTAACAGTCGAAGCAGCTTGTAATGAATCCATATTTGGCTCTCTAATATTTCCCAAATTGAGGTAGGATGCAGTGTTAGAGCCAGGTTGGTTGTAGAGATTAAGGCATCCAGGCTAGACACCAAGAAACTTGTGAGAGCTCTATTCTTAAATGAATTTTAACTGATGACTTTTCCCAAAGGTGCTTTTTCAAGAGGAACTGGACTTTCTGGTTTTTCTTTTCTTCTCATCCAAGAAGCTTCCTCAGTCAGCTCTGGATGACTGAATAACTCCACAGCCTTTGGATCAGCTGATGCCTTTGGATCTCTCTCTTTCCCCCTCCCCCCAACCCACCTCACAGGGTTGTTGTTGTCATTGTGTATGTGGGGGGGAAGCAAGGAGTATTAGATACGTTCACCCACGAGTTATTTGTAAAAAAAAAAAATTATAATAAAGACGAGTCAGACATAAAAAGAAAACCGGCTCGTTATTTCGCTAAGCGGCAAAATGGAACTTTTCGATGGAACGTTGAGAACCGTTGTGGCTTGGTTGCCCGCAGTCTTGGAATGGAGAGAGAGAGAGAGAAAGACAGAAATCGCGGGAACAAAGGAAATAGATTCCTTCAAACTTGTCACTTTTTTAAAAGATTGGAAGAACGGGTGGCAACAAAGCCGGTACCGTCAATGTTCTTTTATCGCTCAATATATAGAATTGAGCCTCCTCATCCTCCCCAACCCCCACCCCACCCCCTCCTTCAATCACTGCTGCGTTCCATCCTCTTTTCAGATTCCAGTCCCTGGCTTCCTTCGGAACTCGCCACGGATTTTTAACAATCCAGCCAACGGCCGTTCCGAAGGTCCCCAGGTTCCACGCACGTCCCGCCCCGCCCCGCTAACCGCCTCCGAAGCCGACGCCCCCCCCATTCCCCGCACTGTTCACACACACACACGGCCACGCGCGCCTTCCAGGCGAGGCAGGGAGGCGAGCCTGGTTGCTATAGGCGAGTTTGGCGGCCCGGTTGCTAAAGGCGGAGCCGAGCGCGGCACGTCGCTCCGAGACGGGCCGGGGTTTTGGCGTTGTTAGGCGGAAGTCCGCGGCGCAAGCCACCCGGCCTAAGAAGAAAGAAAAGAAGGCAGGAAAGAAGGAAAGGGACCCGGATGCCGAAAATATGGAGTTCCCTTTCGACGTGGACCTGCTCTTCGGCGAGCGGATCGCGACGGTGGATCAGCATCTGCAGCCGTCGGGCAGAAAGGGAGCCGGTCTCACCGCCACTCACAGGTAGTGGGGATCTTGGCGGCAAAGCCTCCGAGAACGCCTGGCGTTCCTAGGCATTGTCCCCGGGGCATCAAGGGAATGCCCCGTCTCCCGTCTCGCCGGCGCTCGAGTTAACGCCTTCCTCCGCTCTCCACCCACCCACGGCGATCTCGAGGCGGACGGGGCCGCACAAAGAGCCCGAACACTGGGCGATCTTCAGAGGCGGGGGAGGGGTGTCGTTCTGCGGCCACCATTCATTAAATAGAAGAAGGCCAATGAAGGGCAGCTTGGGGTTCAGGAGGTTCATAAATTGTAACATAAGAAATTATGGAGGCCCTTTTTGCCCCTGATTTTCTACACACGCAGACACAGACACACACAGGGATCGGTTGTAGAGCAAAGGTGTCAGTCAAACTGGCTAAACCTAGAGAGAGCTCATCAGTGGGAAAGGTAGAAAAGGGAGTGGGGGGCGCATGTGTTGGGGACTCCTGCAACATCCCTCCTCTTATCCCTCCAGTGGTCCTAAGTATCCATAGAAAAATGGAGATGCATGAATGAAAGAATGAGAAAATGAAAGGAAATAAAGATTTGGGAACTGTCTCCATCACCCTGTGTTTTTATTATCGATTGATCCGAATCACCAGTCGAAAAATAGAGAAGCGTGAATGAACGAGTGAGGATGAAATGAAATGAAATAAAGGATTTGATACTGTCTCCACACCATGTTTGTATTCTTGATTGATTCTGCACGATCCAAATGATGAATGTTAAGGACCACGTTTGTGTATGCATGTGTTTGTCTTTGAGGCTTTGTTGATTCCTGGCTTCCGCCTGGATAAGTCCCTGCAAGGTTTCTCAGCAGGATTTCAGAAGAGGTTTGCCATTGCCGCCTCCTTTCTAGGGTTGAGAGAAAGCGACTGGCCCAAGGTCACCCAGCTGGCTTTGTTCCTCAGGTGAGAGTAGAACTCACAGGCTTCTGGGTTCTAGATTGATGTCTTAACCGCTATATCCACCTTATAGATACTCTATGACTTAAGCCTCTTCCAGTCGATGTGTTGTATTTTTAAAATTACCGTAAGCTAGAACCTTTTCCAACCCAGCAAAATGCTTCACGAGGTTAAGTAAGTGTGCCTGCAGTTCACTGCTGCTGGTAAAGGAAGAAAGATTCAAAGGTCAAAATCCCCTTTTCCACCAGTTTTATTAAGAAATTAATTTGCTTGGGTTTTTTGGTTATATATCTATATATACCGGTATGAATTCTGTTTTGCTGTGGCACATAAACTCACCTTTATGTCAAATAGGATGATCACTTGAAGCCATCTTGTGTTGAATCCAAAAGTGTGTTTAACCCCTTCTATCTGGAAGGATAAGTGCGTGTGTGTGTGTACAAACTCTGTGGATGGGTATACACACACACACACACACACACACACACACACACACACACAGAGTATATATAGAAATTATCAGTCCTGGGTTGGCTTGTATCTGATGCATCAATTTATCCATTTTTAAAAATGTAGATAAGTATTTTGTTCTTGTTTAATTTTGCTTTTCTAATTGTTATTCCATGTTTGTTTTACCAGAGCTGATATGCAGCAGCAACTCATGAAGATCATAGATGAGATGGGCAAAGCCTCTGCCAAGGTAGGTTAACAATGGTTAAAAAAACTGGTTATACTTTTGGAGGAAGTAGAAATAGCAGCAAACTATTGGGGTAAATTTTCTAAGTAAGCTCACTGATTGAGCTAGAGTACAAGCCCAATCAAACATTAGGTTGAAGGAGATGCCTTGCCAAATGTGATTCTGGTCATTTAGAATTAGAGACAATTAAAACACAAATCCTTTTGAACTAGGAAGCTGCCACATCTGGATCCAAAAAGAACTTAAGAAATAGGCAAGCTTCAGGACAAGTTAGCATTTTTATCATGTACTCAAGCCCAACTTCCTTTTCCCAGTTTGAGATGATGTTATTTCCTATGGTTCTGTAATGATTTGTTTCTTTTTATATACCTTCCCCAGAGGAAGGTATATTTCTGGATTGTTATCTTCTCTACTAACATGCTTCCTTAATCTTCAGTTAGGGCAATTTCAGCCTAATTTCACATACAGGTAGTCCTTGACTTATGACAACAATTGAGCCCAAAATTTATATTGCTAAGTGAGACAGTTGTTAAGTGAGTTTTGCCCAATTTTACAATCTTTATTGTCAGAGTTGTTAAGTGAATCGCTGCAGTTAAGTTAATATCAGTTGTTAAATAAATCTGGCTTCCAACTTTGCTTGTCAGAAGATTGTGATTGTGATCACATGACCCTTGCAGAAGATTGTGATCACATGACCCAGCAACCATCATAAAGATGAACTAGTTGTCAAGCATCCAAATTCTGATCATGTGACCATGGGGATGCCGCAATGGTCTTAAGTGTGAAAAACGGTCATAAAATACTTGATTTCAAGTCCCATTGTAACTTTGAGTGGGCATTAAACAAAGAGCTGTAAGTTGAAGACTACCTGCATTCCTATTGGTTCAGTGTGCTGTGATTGGTGTATAGGTCCCAGTATATGCAGGCTAAAAGAGATGAGGAATATGGGAAGCGAAGGGTATATATTTTTTTCTCTAAGCATTAGTTCAGATGCCCACCACATAACTGCATCTTCCACCCTACCTCCTGCCATCATTTTGGTGAAACTCAAATCTCATTGATTTCAGGCCCAGAATCTGCCAACTCCAATCACCAGTGCCTCAAGGATGCAAACCAACCGCCATGTGCTCTACATCCTGAAAGACAGTGAAGCAAAAATGTGAGTGTCGTACCAAAAAGAATTTGGATTCTATATACAGTCTGCCTGTTTTGAAGTAACATTTGCTTTAGTTTGGAAGGATTGATTTCAGATAGGGCAAAGCTTTTCAAATTGTGGGTTAGGGGACTCCTAAGCAACTTTGGGTAGTGAAACAGGTTTTTGAAGGGTGTTTTTTGTTTTGTTTTTGTTTTGGAGAAAATCTGGTCAGGCTTCATCATCTTCATTTAACGACCCCATAATCCAATGCAGGGTAGAGTCTGAGCAACTGAATGGAGCTGACACAGTGTTTAATGGCTGGATGCCCTTCCTGTCGCCAATGTGGAGTTTTGTTCAGCAGATATATTCTCAGAGAGTGCCCAGAGAGAGAAATATCTGCCTTTATCTAGGATTGAACTCACAGCCTCTTGATTGTGAGGCAAAAGCTCCACCTCTGGGCCACTGCGCCACTCCAAAATATGATCAGGCTTATGAAGACAAAATGGAAATGTTTTCAAAACTCACTCTTGCTTTGGCTCATTCTACTTGTAGGAGCTCACAGTAGGTAGATTCCTCTCTGATATGTAACTTAAATTCACATTAATTCATTTATCATTTAAGGGTGCAAGGTGCTGCAAGAAGCGCTGACACATAGAGTTGCATTTCAGCCAAATAATACTTTTGTGAAGGGAGTCTCTGCTACCTATGTAATCCTAGTTTCTTGAATGATTTTTATCATTACTGAAGTGAAGCATGATATTGCAGAGTACTGGTGTAGAGTTGCATTGCAGCTTCCCCAAAAATCTTTGTTCAGTTGCAGTGGGACTCTGCCAGTGCCCACTGCAGTATTGTTCTTCCTTTTTGCTATACTATATGCCAAGAAGTTTTTGACAAACTGTTATTGTCATAATCCTTTATGTTAGGATCAATCTTTGGTCAAGTTTAAATTTATCAGAACTAGTTAGCCTGTTCTACTCTACTCTACTCTACTCTACTCTACTCTACTCTACTCTACTCTACTCTGAATATTTACCACTTTTAATCCTTCCCTGAAGAAAATCTCACTTTTTGTAAGATTGGCAGCTGTATAAATTTGATTGATAAATAAAATAAAGTTTTCTATCTTCTTTTACTGATTTCAGGACTGGCAAAGGGATTATAATTGGCTTCCTCAAAGTTGGTTACAAAAAACTCTTTGTATTGGTAAGTACACTGGAAAATCACCCTTGATACATGGAATTTTTGTCACTAGTGGAAAAGGGTGCATGGTTCTCAAACAGGATCAGTGCAAGTTCTGATCAGGAAGTTAGGTGAGAAGATCTCCAAGATCTCTTCCATCCCTACGTTGCAAGAAGCTTTAAATTATACTGGTATCTTCCCTCACTGGTGTATTTGGGTCATATTCTCAAAGTATTCTAAGTTCTCTATTACAAGGAATCTGGCTCCCTGCCACTCATAATAATCTCTTTTAAAGCTTGGTGAAAGTTAAAAAGATATTTTAACAAAGTTAGGTTTTGATGACTGTTTCTTAGCCACATCAACAAGATTGTGATCTTGGAGTTGCCCCCTTAGTCACAAATGAAAAAAAAAAAAAGATTGAAAACATCCATTGTAGACTTTGAGTTAATCATCATTGCCATGTTTTTTATAGACCTGCTGAATGTCCTCTTGTAAAGTAAAGAGAAAGAAAGATGGTTTAGTAGGGGCTCAGGGACAAAGTTTCATTCATTGAGCCATTGCTTCCTGTTATGCTCAAACTAATCCCAACAATAAGAAAATCAAATGATGCATCTTGTTGAATACTGTAGTGTTTGTTTGAAATCAGCAAAAAACAGCTGAAATGCTTTTTTTAAAAAAAAAAAAGAACCATAGATGTAGGCATTCTTGTACTGATTCTGATTCAACACAATTTCAGTTGTGCTATTTAGTCTAAATTTGGTGTGGGGAGGTTGTAGAAACACGGCTGCAGTTATTGTTTGGGCTTTAACTTGAGGCACCGAAG
Organism: Bungarus multicinctus; assembly: GCA_023653725.1. Taxonomy (NCBI): domain Eukaryota; kingdom Metazoa; phylum Chordata; class Lepidosauria; order Squamata; family Elapidae; genus Bungarus; species Bungarus multicinctus. The sequence goes on from CM042834.1 coordinate 30,722,774, forward strand.
ATGAAACAATCCTTTTCCTGCTTTCTCGTTTGCAGAATAAATTCCTCCCTTTTAACAATCTTTATGCGAAATGAAAAATTTCATGAGTGGCATGTTGTACCTCTGTATGTGGTATTATTATCTACGTTTTTTAGAAGGTAAATTTAGTAATGCCAAAAATTATTAAGAATATCCCCAAGAAAACCTTTAAAACGACTTTGCAAGGGCAGAGCCAATGATCCTGGGAAACCCTGAGCAACTGGTGAGTTGAAGCAGAATAAAAGGGCAGCTCACCAGGCCTAATTGCTCTTTAACACTAACTAGCATGTAAATTACTGATCTGAGCAGACAGTCCAAAGACAGATTCAAACTGGAGGTTCTTTTGAAAAGCGCAGGAAAAGTTAACCTGCAGCAGAATGCTTGGTTCAGAAAGATCCAGGGTGGATTTGATTTAAATCAAGTCGGTTTAAACCACGATTTAAATCACTAGGAAAAAGGCTTGATTTAAATCAACTCAATTTAAATCATCATTTTTTAAAGAAAACTCTCATCTCTGTCCCACAGCAGCTCCTCCTCCTGACCTGCTGTTGACTCACCAACAGTCCCGATATTGCAGAATATATATATATATATATATATATATATATATATATATATATATATATATATATATATATATATATATATATACTACATAACTAAGCTCCATTTCATGCTGAATAAACTAAATTATTAATGTATTTTAAATAGAAAACTATTTTAAGTAGATTGTTACTCCAAAAGCATTTTATTAAAATAAATTTGATTAAACTAAAAAAAAATCCGATTTTTTTTTCCCCACCCTGGAAAGATCCGAGCCATTTTAACATGGAGGCCTGTCTGGTTTTTTGTTTGTTTGTTTGTTTTCCAGGACCGTCAAGGAACTCACAGTGAAGTGGAACCGCTGTGTGTGCTGGATTTCTACATCCATGAGTCTCTTCAGCGGCACGGCTATGGCAAGGAGCTCTTCCATTACATGCTGCAGGTGCAGCCCTCTTTTTCGGAGTTGCGTAATCCAAGAAATAAATGTCCTGACTTGGATTAGGCCACTGTATTTCTCATCTTTACCATTCGTTTCATAGAAAAGGCAAAACCTCCCCATAGCAAATTAAACCTGCAGAACCGAGGCATGGACATAGAGCTGTCATAATCCAGGAATGATTTGAAGGATTTCTTGACATTCTAAAGCTCTATTGAACAAGAATTAACAGGAATTCCAGTCGCATATTCCTTAGCTTGCTGCGCTCCAGATCTGCAGGAAATATGAATCTCATAATTTTATGTGATGGCTAGGAATTTGGGGAGTTGTAATTCCACTGTTTTCAGGGACGTGGTGGCTCAGTGGCTAAGATGCTGAGCTTGCCGATCAGAAAGGTCGGCAGTTCGGCGGTTTGAATCCCTAGCGTTGCATAATGGAGTGAGCTCCCGTTACTTGTCCCAGCTTCTGCCAACCTAGCAGTTTGAAAGCATGTAAAAATGCAAGTAGAAAAATAGGGGCCACTTTGGTGGGAAGGTAAACAGCATTCTGTGTGCTGTCGGTGTTTAGTCATGCTGGCCACATGACCACAGAGACATCTTTGGATAGTGCTGGCTCTTCAGCTTTGTAATGGAGATGAGCACCGCCCCCTAGAACCAGAAACGACTAGCACGTATGTGTGAGGGGAATCTTTACCTAATTCCAATCTGGAAGCCTCAAAGTTAGGAGAGACTCTTTAATAGGAAATGAATTCTGCAACTAGCTAGTTTGAAGGACATGGGACTGATGAAAGCTTTGTGCAACTTTTTATTTTGAATAAAAAATTGCTTCATAATATAGCTCTTTTAGTTAAGATGCACTTTCACTATTCTCTAAATAATGGCAATTATAATTTTTTTTAACTTTTATTTGGGAGAGAAATTGATTTTAGGAAAGTTGATTAATAAAGAGTTTCTCATACTTTGACATTGTACATTTTAATACAAGTAGTTCTTGACTAACAATCATTTGTTTAGTGATGTTTGAAGTTTAAAGTTATAGTTGCAATGAAAAAATGACTTATGACCGTTTTATGACCGTTGCAACATCTCCACAGTCATGTGATCAAAATCTGGATGCTTGGCAACTGGCATGTATTTATGACGGTTGCAGTGTCCTGGGAACATGCAATCTCTTTTCATGAACTGCTGACAAGCAAAGTCAATGGGGAAGCCTGATTCACTTAACTGTATTACTAACTTAACAACTGCAGTGATAACAACTGTGGCAAATAAGGTCATAAAATGGGGCAAAACTGGCTTAATAACTATCTTGCTTAGCAATGGACATTTTGGGCTTAATTGTGATCATAAGTCAAGGACTACCTGTAAATAAAAATTTCAAAACCTAAGGGAATAAGAACCTCGGATATCATAGAGCGAGGGTCTCCAACCTTGGCAATTTTAAGCCTGGCGGACTTCAACTCCCAGAATTCCCCGCCAGGCTTAAAATTGCCAAGGTTGGAGACCCCTGTCTGAGAGCCATTATTTCTTTCTGAGATGAAATCGTTAGCTAGAAATGACTGCTTGGTTTCCCTTTAACTAAACTCCCTTTGGTCTGGGATGAGAACAGTGTGAAGAACTAAGACTCAGTTGCACCAAGACAAATTCCTTGTGTGTCCAGTCACATTGGCCAATAAAGAATTCTATTCTTCCCCCGCTCCTCTTTTCAGGTCAGATGTAAACTGGTCCAATCGTGAAAGATAAAATAATACCTGTCTCTAAATCTTATTTTCTTCCTGAGAAGTAACATTGCAGAGAAATTCTTTCTCTTTTTATTCACTCAGCGAGAGCGAGTAGAGCCCTATCAGTTGGCAATCGACCGTCCATCAGAAAAACTTCTGTGCTTCCTACGTAAACACTACAGCCTCAGTGACACAATCCCCCAGGTGAGCTGTCTTCTTGAAAACAAAGCCAGCTCTCACCCAGTAGTATTGTTTTGTCATTTGTGTGTGTGTACTTTGTCGCTCTTTTAAACCAGAACCAGAAAAACATAGAGCTGGGACATTTTGCTTACCAAAAAATACAAACCCTCCATGCTTAAGTGGATATGTACAATTTTTGTAATGCTGATTTTCCACATTTTAAAAACCATGACATGAACTGTGGAAAAGGTGACTTTGCTAATAAATATTAAGTTAATAACTTAATAAGGGGCAATGAAAATTCTATTGCTACTGATTTTTCAATTAACTATTTTAAAGGGTTGCCATACAGGTTACCAGAACACATTATGAAGAAATGGCCTGAATCAAATGTTTGAAGAAGTGCTGACTCTTGATTTAAGAATTTTGTATTTTAATTACCATTTGAAAAAATTAAAAAGCTGTACTGTGACTTGGCAAAGCTTTTACAATACATATGCTGAAAATTTAAGCCAATATCTTCTGTATGCAGAGCATATGGCCTAGCTCTGAATTCTGTCCTTTTCCCTTTAAAAATCTTTTTGTATCCGGTTAGGAAAAGCAAATCTTCAAATTAATGGCAGAAAAAAAAGAATGTTATAATTTCTGCTTCAAAGGACATTGGCAGTGGATAGTTGGATCAAATTAGTTGATTTAATGCTTTTTTTTCTATTTTAGGTGAATAATTTTGTAATTTTCCAGGGCTTTTTCAGCCACCAGCATGGTAAGTCAGTGTTATAAATATCTAGCTATATCCATTTGAAGTTGTCTGATCCTGCTCAAAGTGTTTTAAACAGGGAGATTTCTGATTTCAGAGTTATGAAGATATACTGCAGCAGCTCTTGGCTGTGTGGCCTAGAAATGCTGAAAGCTGATACCCAATGCATTTGCAGGGTACTGGATTCGGAGAAATTGGATTACATTACTATCTTATAAACAGTTTATATTATATGGCAAATAAATAGACCTTTTGGAGTTCCGAGATATGAAGTGCTTGAGAAAGTTGAGAAGGTACATGTGGTCTCAATTTATGACTGGTCACTTAACAAGCATTCATAGTTACGACCTATCTGAAAAAAGAGACTTAGAGTAGAATAGAATAGAATAGAATAGAATAGAATACTTTATTGGCCAAGTGTGATTGGACACTTTGGGAATTTGTCTTGGTGTAAATACTCTCAGTATACATAAAGAAAAGATACATTCGTTAAGAATCAAGAATCAGAACGTACAACACTTAATGATAGTCATAGGGTACAATCAACAGTCAAATCATACTAGGAAACAGTCAATATAAATCGTAAAGATACAAGGGACAAAGTTACAGTCCTACAATCACAAGCGGGAAGGGATGGGTGATAAGGAGTGATGAGAAGATTAGCAGTAATAGTAGTGCAGACTTTGTAATAGTTGGAACAGTGTTGAGGGAATTATTTGTTTAGCAGAGTGATGGCTTTCGGGGAAAAACTGTTCTTGTGTCTAGTTGTTAATAACAGAGTTGGAGGAGACCTTGGAGGTCTTCTAGTCCAACCCCCTGCTCAGTCAGGAAACCCTATACCCTTTTCTGACAAATGGTTATCCAATCTCTTCTTTGAAATTTCCAGTGTTGGGGCACTCACAACTTTTGGAGGCAAGCTGTTCCACTGATTCATTGTTCTGTCAGGAAATTCTCCTTACTAGGTTGTTTCTCCTTGACTAGTTTCCACCTATTGCTTTTTGTCCTGCCCTCAGGTGTTTTGGAGAATAGATTGACTCCCTCTTCTTTGGGGCAGCCCCCAAGATTTTAGAGCATTGCTATCATGTCATTCCTAGTCTTTCTTTTCATCAAACTAAACATGCCCAATTCCAGTAACCATTCTTTATATGTTTTAGCCTCCAGTCCCCTAATCACCTTTGTTGCTGTACTTACCATACAGATCCATATAGTTCCCTTGGTCAGGCCCCCCACCTCACAGTCATATGTTTGGGCACTCGGTTACACCGCTGCATTTACGGCTGTTTGCTGCATCCCACAGTCACATGATCAAATTCTTTTACAACCAGGCTACATTACGGCTGTAATTTGGGGACTACCTGTAGTACATTTATTTCTGTTGCTGCATTAAGATTTTTTTCTTGAACTCTGATTTTGCAGCTGTTTGAGGGTGCAAATATGCTGCTTGTGAATAATTCAATGTAGCAGAAGATTCCAGTTTATCTGCCATATTCCTGTTTTTCATGAGATAGTATAATCTTTAATGTTTTTGTATGAGCAGATGACTGATGATGGAAGTTTGTTAGAGTCAGAATGGGGAAACAAGAATGATTCAAGCTGACAACAATAATGAATAGCTAGTCAAAATTAAACATAACATAGTAGATTATTTCTTCCGTAGATCAGGAATATCCTGCATTCATTTCATAGCTTTTGTTTAATCATATAATACTCATTCTTTGAAGCCATACGTGTTAGCCTGGTCTGAAATAAAGACAAATAAGAATATGATTTAAATAAGCATCTGGTAGGTGACATTATAATGCCATACACATGATGTCATCACACGAAGGATATAATTGTGTGCACAGTGAAAATTATATAAGTAATGTCATTTGCGTAATAATACGATGATACATGTTACTAGTAAGAATGGACCAATTGTCTCTTAAAACATACCATGTTCACCCAGTCTTCATTCAGCATAGTCTTATATGAAAATATCATTTTGGATTTAACACCTGAAAACAAATGGACAGATATATCAGCTAATCAGAGGAGGAATACCCATGGGAATGGTACTCCTAGCAGAGACTGTAATGCAGCATCTAGACACTGTAACAGTCCCACGCATACAACCAGAAGTATGGATCCAGTTCTCTATGTAGACAACATCTTTGTCAAAAATAAAAAGAATAATTAGAGAAGACCACATAAAACAACATCTTTAAAGGAATCAAAATCACAAGAGAGGACCACAAGAACACACTATCCTTTCTAGATATCCTCATCAGGATTAAAAAAGGCAAGTTAGAAACATGTGTCTGTTGAAAAACAATCCACACTAACCAAGTGCTCCATTATCAAAGTAACAACTCAGCTTCCCACAAGAGAGCTGAGTAAGAACATTATTCAGATGAGTACAAATGCATTGCAGCAGCCCAGAACACAAGAAAAAGGAATCAGATGTCTTACCTACCCAACACCTTCCAACAAAATACATGCCCATGCAACTATCAAAAAACGCCTCACCTCTCAACCCACTACAACACAAGTCGTGAAAGAATAACGTTGCCATAGTCAAAAACATCTCAGAACAACCGCATAGAACCGCATAGTATCATTGTATCCTCTAGAACAGGGGTGTCCCAACTTTTTGGGGTCCAGGGACCCGCAGCGATGGGGGGGGAAGGGATGGTTTCACACACAATCTAATCCTTCGTCTGTGCAAAGAAAACTTCACCGCTTATATAGCCCAGTTCCCAATGAATTCTGGCCCAATACCGGTCTGTGACTTGGGGTTGGGGACCCCTGCTAAGAATTTGTCTTACCCTTTTGATAAATGATCAAAAATGGCGCACGGCAAAAGCAGCTACAAGAAGTCTTTTATATTCTTTCTGCCTCATCCTCAGAAATTCTCTGTCAATTAGCTGTAGGCTTTTTGTGCTTAAATAAATTTTAGGTATCCAGCAATGTAGCAGTAGATAAATTAAATATACTGCAGTTGGTCAGGGCCAATCCTCGATTTAATGACAACATGGTTCCTTCAGTTTGCAGAATGAATTACCTAACTTGAGTGGGGCAGATCTTTCAACGATTGTGACATTGTTTCTTCTCCTTGACCCAGCTGTTCATAATTACTCAGCGCTCTGCAATTTTAGACTAGTTTATTGGGATTAGTCTTCTCACACCTCCACATAATTTTGAATGGCCATTCTTCACAATGTGATTGTTGAAACATATTGTCTCATAAGAATGGAGACTAATATTGCTGGAGGTGTTTTGGGCATTGTTTTCCTACCACAACCGAATTCTCATTTGTTTTATTTACCCTCTGTTGCAGCTCCAGCAAGAAAGCTGCCTCCAAAGCGCTCTGAGGGAGACATAAAACCATATTCGCTGTCAGATCGAGAATGTAAGCAACTGTTCATTCTTAACAGAAAAACGAGCTTGAGCTTTCTGAGACAGTTTAGGCAAATCAGTGCCTAAACCGGGCTAATATCTAGATTCCAGCTTTGTGAGAACGGAGCTGGAAAGCAGGTTAGTGGGGTGGGGAGGGAATGGGATTTTGCAGTAACCTTCTCCCAGGAGTGGGGTGGAAATAGGGATTTTGTAGTATCCTTCCCCTGACATGCCCACCAAGCCATGCCCACAGAACCAGTAGTAATATTTTTTGAATCCCACCACTGCCCGTGTCCTGTAGTACTTTGAAGGTAATGGCACCTTGAATTGGACCTGGAAATAAACCAGCACCCAGTGCAGCTTATGCAACAAAAGTGTTGTATGTGCCATCCTTGGGGTGCCCAAAATTGTTTGCATGTCCACATTCTGTTTCTGTTAGATGAACTGATCTAGATTGGGATGGGAACAGTATCTGGTATCTGAGAAAAATCTAACGCTTCTTCCAGTCAGGAAGAGTCTAAATCCTAAACTTTGATTCTGCAGGAATCAGAGGGATCTGAATTGGCATTTTCTAGGAAGAGTTCTTGTATGAAAACTAAACTGTAAGATTCTGCCTAGACTTCATTATCAACTTTAAAATATGCCAGCTTCGTGTTATTCTCATTATGTTAGGGTAAGAAAAAGTGAAGCAGAGGGAAAAGGATTTTTGCAACTTATTCTTAACTGAGTTCCTTTTAGGAAGGACAGTTTTCCAATAGTGAAGAAAAGCAAGCTGGGTTCTTTAAGCATCTTTTGCTGATGATCTGGGCCTGGAAGCAAATATCTGGAAAATAAGGGTTGTTATGTAATGGAAGATTCCTGTCTATTAATTAAACAATAAGACTTGTAAGATTAGATTAGTAGATAGATTTCCTTATTGTTCACCTATAGACAGAATCTTGCCAGACTAAATCAACTATCTGCATAACTATTACTGTAGATACACTCTGTGAACTGCTAGAGAGGCTCTGTCTTCACCTTTTCCTGCCTACCAGACAGTCTAAACTCTGCTGTCTCTTTATCTTCTGGGAAGGAGCCCTTCCCTCTTGTGACTCTACACTATATTCTACCACAATTAATTAGACAGTAGACAGTAAGATTTAGATTAGCAGACAGATTCATCTTCTGTCTACTGGGTTATGTTAAGTCGGCTAAGTCTAAGCCTACTTAGGCAGCAATCTTAATTCTGTAAATTTCTGTTTGCTATTCTTCTGTCTGCTAAGTTATCTTAAGTCTGGTTAAGAACTGAATTGTATTTCCCCTCTTGTTTGTTTCCTTTTTCTTGTAGTCTTGAAGGAAGAGACTGAGCCACCTTGGCCTTTCAACCAGTCTCGGGCATTGACCCGCTCTAGCAGTGTGGGGAATTCTCCAGTGCGAGGCTGCCTCAAACCTTTTCTCAACGAGCAAGAGTTGCTGAAGAACTTGCGTCTCTGTCCCCCACATGCCGCTGCCCAACATCTGATCAATGGTGATCCGGGCAACCTGCTTTCACAGAGGCGGAGAACCAGGTAGGAAGGGAGAGGCACTTTGGAACAGGGCTAATGGGAGGTTGCAACCCTGATCCTGTAGTAGACAGCTAAATGCTATGACCGTGGGCTGCGTTTGCTCCTTTTGCTTCCAGTCACACACGGAAGTCCTTCAACTCTTAACTTAAAAGCACAAGGAGGAAGGAGGAGCTTTTAATGGCCGAGCAACACTTGAATTATCTTTCTGATTCAGTTTCTTCTTATTGCCTAACGTATCTCTACTGTTGCCTACTAGTCATAACGTCGCTTCCTCTCCTGAAATCACACAATCCTGGCATGGTGCAACTAAAGCTTTATTGCTTAGGTCAGCAGTCCCCAACCTTTCTGGCTTTGCAGACCGGCGCAGGGAGGAGAGGGGATTGTTTGGCATGAGTGACGGGCGAGCACGCATGCACAACTCCATTTGCATGAGCAGCGGGCAAATACGCCCCTGCCACTTGGGCAAATGGAGCTGAGCACGTGTGCATCCTCTCACCTGCTGCTTGCACAAGTAGAGCTGTGCACATGCATGTGCTCGCCTGCCACTTCCGTGGCCTGGTTCCAAACCCAGTAGTAGGCTGCAGCCTCAGAGTTGGGGACCCCTGGCTTGGATAGTCCTGGGAACCAGGATGGCAGCAAAGATAATGGAGGTCCCAAGGAGAATCTTCAGCTTAAAAGAAGTGGAATCAATGCCACAGAATCTCAGATCTCTCCATTTTCATTTTCTTTTCCAATATTCTAAAAAAAATTTAGCTGAAGCAAAAAAAAGGGAACATACGGTGACTTGTTCAACAAGTGTAACTTTGAGAACAAAATTTGGACACATCTTTGAACTCCTGTTTTCCTCCTCTAGTTGTCCATGTTATATTGCATGTGCCATTTTGCATGTTTTATTATAATTCTTAACCGATACTAAAAGCTTTCTGTCAGACCTGCCACCACTTAAACCTCTAAATAGAAACGATCCTGAACTCCCATTTGTGGAGAAAGGCATAGTTTTATTAGAAGTCAAGTGTATTGTAGTAATGCAAAGGCAGAGGCGAATATCGTGCACCAATATCCCTAAGTTTAACTATTCCCTCCCTTAGCAACCTCCAATTACCCACCCCAATGTAACCAATCCAATTCAGGCAAAATGTTTACTTAACAGCCAGTCCAAGCATAACCCACCTTCTTTTAGCTGGGTGATCTTGAAGCAGCTTCTGGAGGAAATACAGCATTTACTTTCGTTTTTCCCCAAGCCTTCCTCCTTTTATTTCCCCCTCCCCATACTTCATGGCAGTCTGTCACCATATAGCAGTAAAACACAAGCAAGCAGAAGGTGGCAGATGACACTTTCCTTTACTATTTACATTCTGTCCTGGTGGCTGTTAATGATTTCCTTAACTATGTGAAGACAGTGAAGGCTGAATGCCAACACTTTCACTGGAAAATATTCCAAGGATTTTTTTAAACAGAGATTTGGAAGGCTGGACCGGCAGTGAGCTTTCAGTGGCACGTTGTGTTGGTTTTGATGCTGAGAAGAAGCATGTTAGATATTGGAAAGCAAGATGTGGAAGGAGCTTTAGGAGAAATATTTTCACCAAAGTTGACATCCTTCAGAAGTGTTAGACTACCATTTTCATAATCCTCAGCCATAGGGACATTTAGCTGGTCTGGCTGAGAATGATGTCAGCCCATGTTTGTGAAGGCTACCAAGTTGCAAATATATTTTCTTGTCGCATTTGGCAAATGCAGGACTGAAAATCACTCATGTATTTGTCTAACGTGCAACACCAGCTTGAAACCTGGCCATTTTGGTGACCCAGATTTTTTTAATCTGGTTAAACCTATTTTATAGACTGTCCTAAAACTGCTTCCACATAATTTTGTGTTTTTAGTGCAGTTGCTTCTGTTGAGAACTCATTGGCTTCATTCACACATTGCTCATGGCTTAAGTTTGGCTTATTGAATAAACTATTGGCTGTGTTTACACAACACACTGAGCTGTAATCAAGCAAACTTCTGAACACAGCGTATGAATCCTGCTATTTTCTTTACATTTCGGTCTTTATTATTGCTTCTGTAAATTGCCATATAAATGATAGTGTTTCAAGAGTAGAATAGGCAAAAATAGATAAAATTACTGATCTAAGAATCAGAACCAACTAATTAACTCTTTTTGTGACCATCACTATGACTAAAGTACAGGTAGTACTTGACTTATGACTGGTTTATCTAGTTACCTTTTGGAGTTACTACAACCTTGGAAAGAGTGCTACACAGTGCATAGAGTACTTTTGGCTGTTATAAAATGCCACCTCACCCCCACAAGTCAAGTGATCGCATTGGCAGCTGTCTCACATTTACAACTGTTTGCAGGATCACGTGATCACAACTTGGAAAAAAAAGTTTGTTGGAAAAAATGCCCATTCAGGAGAATGGATTTGGACTTAACAACATTGTGATTCATTTAACCAGGGTGGGATGCTACCAGTTCTGCCCGGCTCTATAGAACGGGTAGCTCTGAAGAGCAGCAGACACCGAACCGGTTTTGTGTTTGCTGCTGTTTGGCCCTCCCACCCACCCGGGCTCTTACCTGTCCTTTATTTCCTGCTTTTTCAACCCTGATCAGCTGCTTTGTGGGGCACAGCTGAGGTTGAAAAAGCAGGAAAAAAAGAGGCTTTTCAAACACTGCACGCCTGTGTGCACTGCGCTTTTCAGCTGTCCGGGTGGCACAGCTAAAGTTTTTTTTCAAATGCACAAAACATAGTCATCGAACCGGTAATAACAACAGTTGAATCCCACCCCTGCGTTTAACCACCCCAATAAAAACAGTTATAATATAGGATCAGGTCACATGGTCGCCTCGATTTAACCACCGTCTTGATTTAAGGATCAAAACTGTGGTCGCAAGGACTACCTGTGTAGTAATACTCCAGCATCAAAAGTATACCGGTAGGCCTTGATTTACGACCACAATTGAGCCCAAAATTTCTGTTGCTAAGTGGGACAATGGTTATGTCAGTTTTACCTCATTTTAAGACCTTTCTTGCCACCGTTGTTAAGTGAATCACTGCAGCTGTTTAGCAACCCAGTTGTTAAGTGAATCTGGGTTTCCCCGTTGATTTTGCTTGTCGGAAGGTCGCAAAAGATGATCATATGACCCTGGGACCCTGCAACCGTCATAAATACGAGCCAGTTGCCAAGCATCTGAATTTTGATAACATGATTATGAGGATGCTGCGATGGTTGTAAGTGTGAAAAACAGTCATAAGTCGCTTTTTCCAGTGCCATAACTTCAAATGGACACTAAATGAATAGTTGTAAATTCAGGACTATGTATAATGATTCTGCAAGTTATAGGTTGTGTCATTCAGGACCGCATTCTGCCAACGTTCTCCAACAGGCCGGTGCGTTCCCACAGGGAAGGTCTGATCCGGGTGCCGTCGGCTGCTATGTGTCGTCTGGCGGCGCCAAGGAGTAGGGCCTTCTCTGTGGGTGCCCCCGCCCTCTGGAATACTCTGCCACCGGAACTTCGTACCGGCACGGACCTGAGGGCCTTCAGGCGCGCGTTAAAGACCTGGCTCTTTGAGCAGGCCGGCCTGGGCTGAGATGATGATTTTAAATTTGATCTCCATTTTTAATTTTAAATTGGGTTTTAAGGGTGGGGGGGGGTTTTCCTAATTTTAGTATGCAGCTGATTTAAATTTAATTCTGTGGGGTTTTTAGATGAGCTGTTCACCGCCCTGAGTCCCTTGGGAGAAGGGCGGTATATAAATGCAATTAATAAATAAATAAATAAATAAATTGTTCTCAACAGATTATTATCTTTAATTGGACGGTTGTTTTTCTTCAGTCTGGGATCTAACCTGTCTCCTTTTTTCTTTCTTAATATCCACACCCTCTTCCTTTCTTTTCTCTCTCTCCTCCCCACCCTCCATCTCCCACTGCCAGCTCCCTGAACCGCTCTGAAAACAGCCATTGATCTCCGGTCTCTGCTATGTCTCCCCAACCATTGGGCCTCTACTTGTGTCTCGAGCACTTTCTAACAGCAAGATTTGAATTTCATCCTGTTTCTTCATCCTCTTCTCTTTAATAAGCTTTATGGGTGCAGCCTGTAAGGATGGGCATAAGCCTATAAGGAAGTGGGTTTATTTATATAACATTAGGCGTGTCTAGGTTTCACTTTTTTAACATCATGATTTCCAAAAGTGCTTAAGAAATGGAAGGTAATTGCGATTTGGATGAACAGATTCTCCTCCTTGATTGTTTGCCCTTTAGATCCACCTATTTATGAAGTTATGCTTTAGGTCCTAAACGGTTTAAGTTTACTGCTTGGGAAATGATAAGTGCAGTAATATAAACGGATGACCCGCACCATGACTAACTTAATTTAATTTAATCTAAATTAGATTAAATTAGAAGGCGCCCAACTCCAGATGATTCTGGATAGCCTTAGATTTTTTTAAAAAAGAGCAAAAACACTAAAAATGAAACAGATCACGTGTCCAGAAGGGAAATCTGGAACTCAAAGATGGAAAGGATAAATTAGTTGTCAGCCATAAATGATTATTGAATTACATAAGGATTGTCTTTTGGGGGGGACCTGGTAGACAAAGGAGTACTCTTATAGTGTATCAGATGTGGGCCAGATGGTTTTTACAGTAAAGGTTTAATTTAATTTCACTAGTACTGATACTGATACTATTACCACTCTGTGGATGAGGGCCATTTCTTGTGTTGGCTTTAGATCTTGAAGATAATGTATGTTGTTCTTTCAGAGAGTTGTATGTGAGTTAGTAGAGGCCTTGGTACATGTGTTGTTGTCTCTAGTAAATGGTTTCAGACAGTTTGCAGCAGGTCAGAAACCTGCCTGTTTTTACTTGGTTGTTAATAGAAAGCCTAGATAGACCTTCTTAAGTAAGATCACAAAGGATTATTTCTCAGCAGGTTTGAAGTGAAGAAAATTAAGAGAGTAATCGAAAGCTTTGCAAACTGTCATTGAGCTACCTACTATAATATTAATGTTCCAGTGAGGTTTATTTATATACTGTTCTGGTGTTGGCAGGTGATCTATTTCAAGATAAAAGACCTTCTGTTTAGGAAAAGATGTAAAAAGGATTCTCCACAGGACCTCTGATTCTAAAATGAATCATGGAAATGAGAACAAAAACATGTATAAGAGGGCAGCGTTAGGCTAAGTTGCTAAGATTTAGTTTAAATTTTAGATACACAGTTCCTGACCAAGGGAAAGAAACACTGCTCAATTCTGTCTTTCCCTACGATCATGTTATTCATTGTCTTTCTCCCTGTCTCACTCACTTTCAAACACACATATGTATTCAGAATCCAATGAGAAATATTCTTTAACAAGCGTGCCTTGGTCAGTCTTAAAAATACCTTTGGACCAGGGGTGGGATGCTACCGGTTCTGCCCAGTTCTATAGAGCCAGTAGCTCTGAAGAGCAGCAGACACCGAACTGGTTCGGTGGTCTGCTGCTGTTTTGGCCCACCCGTTCACCTGGGCTCTTATCTGTCCTTTATTTCCTGCTTTTTCAACCTCAGCTGCTTTGTGCAAGGTTGAAAAAGCAGGGAAAAAGAGGTTTTTCAAATGCTGTGCACCTGTGCGCAGCACTTTTCAGCTGTCCGGGTGGCACAGCCTAAGGTTGTTTAACACACGTGCGCAAAACTTAGTCACCGAACTGGTAGTAGCACCAGTTGAATCCCACCCCTGCTTTGGACCCTTTAAATGAGGCTGAGTTAAAGTACATGGCTGGTAGTCTTTTTTTTTTTTTTTTAAAGAAAGAAGCAGAAATTTACTCTTTTCTTTAAGTCTGCAGCAAAGTTTACTATTTATTATAAAATCTACTTGCATTTAAGTACTGTAAGACATTCTCTTGGGTTTGGTACATTGGATTTTTGGTACCAAAATTTACCATTGAGTACTCTGTCATTTTAAATGACTAATGGTGATAATAAATCATGTTCATTCTCTTAGGATCTGATGGAAAGACAAGCATGTGCCAAAGTCCGAATGGGCAGCCTTGACCCCTCCCGGGCCACATGTGAACTCTGTTTTTTAAACCTGCCAAACTCTGCAAGAATCATTTTAAAAAATCGGTGTCATTATAATGCAATACTTAAAATGGGCTGGATATAGTTGGAAAGCCAAAACCTATCTCTCAATTCTGATCCAATGCTAGGAGGCTCAGAGTTAGGAGGGCTGCATTAATCAAGGCCCGAGGGCCAAATCCAGTCCATGGGGTCTGGCCCACGGGGCCACCCTGGAAACAGCAAAGGACCAGCCCGTGGTGCCTCTGCCAGTAAAAATGGAGCGGCCCTCCTGAACTCCGTTTTCACTGGCAGAATGCTTGGGCTGCCGCCATCACAAACCCCCCCCCCCCCCCCCAACATCAGTGATGTCGAGCTAGCCATGCCCATCCTGGCCCTGCCCCACCCCTGAGGTCAAACACAATCCTGATGCGTCCCTCAATGAAAACGAGTTTGACACTCCTGCTCTAGACTAAGTCCAACTTCTGGTGTTATTGCTTTGATAGCCAGCATTTCTCTAGCTTAGATATGTTTAACCAGATGGCCTAGGAACTGAACTTAGGAAGGGTCCTCTTCAACTAGAGCAGTGTTTCTCAACCTCAGCAACTTTAAGCTGTGAGGACTACAACTCCCAGAATTCTGGTGGGGAGCTCTGGGAGCTGAAATCCACACAATTTAAAATTGGTGAGGTTCAGAAACACTGCTACAGATAGTTCCTTCTCCCTGTTAGAAGACTTCCTTCAAAGTCTTCCTCCAAAGCTCTAAAGGCCCAGCCATTAATTGGTTGACGATGCTATTCCATTCTTCTCTCTCTCCCTCCCTCCCTGCTGTTCTTCACATCAGTATTTAGGGAGGCCTCCTTTGTTGTAATAGGAGATGGGAAAGAGAGAGGAGCCAAAATAGGATTTATTATACTAACATGAAATCTATGATAGGGTTGCAAAACTGTGGTTTGTGTACAGGTCATTCCTTTGGCCTCAGAGCCTTCCAGATTGGGGGAGCCAAAGAATTTAGCTGGGATTAGAGAAAGCTGAGGAACAAGTGACTACTTTAAGGGAACTAAGGTATCAAGTTCTCCTCTTAACACCCACCTCACCAAATTAGGATCCTACTTAGGTAATTGTTCCTTGATGAGCCATGTAAAGTCAGGTATGACCCTTCTGTTGATGGAAGTTACATACTCATGAATCTACCTTCGCTTTTGTTTTGACTATAGATCCATTTCTCTGAGGGTCATGCAAAGACCTTTGCAGAGTAGAGTCAAACATCCTTGCATAACTCTGGGCTATATTAGGAGATGACTTAAAGAGCCATTTTGGTGTAGTGGTGTAAGTGGCTGACCTAGAAGCCAGAGAACTGTGAGTTCTAGTCTTCCCTTAGGCATGAAAATCGTCTAGGTGATTTTGGACTAGTTATTCTCTTTCAGCCCAACCCACCTCACAGGGTTGTTGTGAGGAAAATAGGCAAGAGGGTTAAGTGTGCTCACTGCCTTGAGTTGACTGAAGTTATGTTAAAAAGCGGATAAAAATAATAACAGCAACAACACCATCACAGTGGTGCCAGAAGGCCGGAATTTCTGCTTTAATTTGAAATTCTGCTGGAAGCTTAACGTATACATTTTCTTGCACGTGCCACTGAATTTGCCACGGCTTGGGAAGAACGAACACAGGTAGTTCTTGACTTACAATCATAATTGAGCCCAAAACTTCCATTGCTAACTGAGGTACAGAATTATATGAGTTTTGTTCCATTTTGTGATTTTTCTTGCCTCAGTTGTTAAGTGAATCATTGCAGTTGTTATGTTAGTAACACAGTTGTAAAGTGAATCTGGCTTCTCCGTTGACTTTGCTTGCGACCCTCGGATTCTGCAATCATCATAAATATGAGCCAGTTGCCAAGTGATCGAATTTTGACCACATGACCATGGGGATGCTATAAAGTAAAAAAACGATCATAAGTCACTTTTTCCAGTAACTTCAAATGATCATCAAACGAACTGTTGTAAGTCAAGGACTACCTGTAAAATGTAAGCTTTGAACCACATGGGTCCTATAGCTTGTATAGAATGAAGCCCTAGCCATTAATCTGATCCACAACCTCTAAAGGAAATGCAAGCGCTAAATTCTTTGCTGTTTCTGCCCGGTGCCATTTTCTAGTCTTTCTCTGTTTAGTGGTCAGTTGCTTGTGCTTCTATGTTGTCTTTTAAATGTTATTCTGCCTGTGATAGGTTATTGCCCTTTGGTCAGCCTCAACGCTGATGAGGTGTTTGCTCAGTAGGTCAAAAAGATATGTTTGATGTTTTCAACCCAAAACAGTTGCCATGCTCCTCAAAAGCAGGAGAAGCTGAAGCTCTGAGCTTCATTTTCAGATCTGAACTGAAAGAGATTTTGGGAACTCGGAAAAGGAAATGAAAAACATTAGGAGCTGAGATTAAGAGTCCTGATTTGTAAGCACGGAAGGGAGAATTGGTAAGGTAGTGTCAAGAGGAAGCTGTTAGGAGTCAGGTGCGGAAAACGAAGAATTGTTATATTATAATCAAATGTTCTGTTTGTTATGAGGAAAGGAAAACGGGGAAGCAAATATGTGCCAAGTTCATTCAAATACTGTGCCAGGGGAGGATAAATTGGTCCAACAAATACACAATTGGTTAGCTTTCTCAGTGTGGTTGGTACTTGTACTAACCCTCCTTATCCTGTCCAGTTGTGTAACTCCACAGATGTGTTTGCTGTGCCAGCTAGGATTTCTGCAGTGGCCATTGTAGTCTAAGGCCAGAGGGTGTCAAAATGGAAGAATAACAAGACACCATCTAACACATCTGCATGACCACAACCTGGTGCCATCCAGATGTGTTAGATTGTGAGAATGGCTGTGCTGCCTTGGGATTCTGAGGAACTAAAGGCTATCATCTGAACTGGGAACTGGTTTGAGAAAAGCTTCATTATGGAACCAGTTTTTAATATTGGGGGAAAAAATACCAGTAATAGGATGGGACGAGACTTCTTAGGCTGAATCCCCATTCAGTTATGATGCCTGTTGGATGACCTGGATCAGGTTATTTCTCCATTAGCCAGATTTCCTCATCCTGCAAAGATGAAACAAGTGGGGAGATCAATGCTCTGTGATCTTTCCAAACAGCTTGAGGAAAGGTTGGGCTAAGAAAATAATTCTGATTTGAAATTAGGATACTAAAAATTCTTCTTGCCTTTGAGCTGTACTAATTTGTTCTCTCGGTTCTTGTATCTTCTGAGATTTTTTTTACCAGAGTTCATTTTTAGGCCTGTTTTTACCCCGATGCCAATATATTTGCTCCTGCTACTCATTTAATAAAATCCCGGGGGCTCTGAATGATTAATCTGAAACCAAATGTCTCTTCCTCTTCCCCTCCTTTTGAGTTGATCACCATTTTCTCTTGACATCAGGCACCTGAGTGACGCTGAGCTTCACCATCTATACCAGGGTTGTCAAACTCCCGGCCCACGGGCCAGATGCATCACACACTGGCCACGCCTACCCCCTGGTTTAGCAAAGGGGGCAAAAGTCACGATACTTCACGTGACAACAACATAACGCCACGAGTTTGACACCCCTGATCTATATTAGAAATCCGGAGAACTAGTCTGTCAGGGAACAGGGTATGGTACTCAAAGTCAGAAGACTTGGTGCTAAGAACAAAGCACAAAGAGAACACTGCTATGTTATCAGTTGGAACCATGCTGGTTTCCCCATTTTTCAAAGCATCCACCTGGTCCCTCCAACAAACTTGTTTGATCCAGTATTGCATTTCTCCTGTCTTCCATTTTCCCGATGGAAGAAACTTGGAAGTCAACATCAAAGGAGGTCAGGTTGGCAGCCAGAATTGTGTCTGCTATCCTCAGCCCAGTGACAGCCTTCACTGAAGGTTCCTTGTAGAACACCATAGGCTGGACTTCCCCAACACCTCCAAAGGTGTTAACCCAGTTCCTATGATTCCCTATGTGGGAAGGCTGCAGTAGATGTCAACTCTGTTCATTTGTGGAGAACTCTTTCTCTCTCTCACTTATTCTGCCCCTTCCCCTTTTTCCTTTTTTTTGTCTGGTAGTTTTCCGGCAGTTTTCCGGCACTTCCCCGTTCTACCTTGTTCCCCATCCCTTCTGATCAAAACAGCCAAGATCCTGACTTACCTTTGGCTGTTTAGTGTATGGCGTGGTCAAATAATGAACTTTTGTTTACATTTCAACAATAATAAAGTTTGGATTTTTTTAACATTATAATGTGTGTTTTTGTCTTTTTGTCACTAGCTTCTGGAAAAACTGTTGCCATACTTCTGTGATCCACTTCTCCAAGGCCCACTCTTCCGACACATGAATGGGCCCGTTGAAGAGTTGGAGAACATGGACCAGTAGAAGTCTTATATTGTTCTGTGGCCATTAGCAACCTTTGTGGGTTTGCTCCATTTTTATAAAATGCGCCCCCTTGGGGTGGTCTTTTGTGTAACACTTGTTGCAGAGTCACAAAAGGACAAACACAGGTGGAGATCTCTTGGGACTCTATAGGAAGTTTCAAACTCAAGAAATTGCTAGCAATGCCAATAGCTTAGGGCATCCCCTAAACCCCGCTGCAGATGTTACCTAGCCTGATAATGAAACAGAAACCAATCCACAAGCTTGGAGAAAAAACCCTCACATCATCGTACACCAGAGCTAGAGATATTGCAATGCCAATAGCATTTATGCTGCTCCTGCCCCATAGCACTTTACAATCCTCTGTGTGAGGTTTACAATGTCAGCATTGTCTGCATATTGCCCTCAACAATCTGGGCTCTCATTTTATCAACCTCGGACAGATGGAAAGCTAAGCCAACCTTGAACCCTGTCAGGATGAAAGCCCAGGCTATGGACAAAGTTTGCCTACAATATTGCACTTTAACCATTGCCATAGGGCTCGCTGAGCCAAAAAACCATAAACAGTTGCTTTTAAAACCAAGACTGTCATAGATGTTCTAAATACTTATTAGACATCTTCTTGATAATTCACTCAGGATGATTGAAGAGAGATAATATGAAAGGGAAAAATAAGGTGGAAAAAAACGGATTAAAGATGTGACTCGAATTTATCTCCTGATATCTTGTGTTCTTCTTTCTCCATGCCAAGGCAATTTTGGGTAGGGAAAAAATAAGACCTCAGGAATTGTTTGTACTACAGTCAGGCATATGCGATATGCATTTTTGTAAGCAGAAGCATTCAGTTTATAAAATGCTACCTTATAATCTGCTGTACTGGTAAAAACAGATTGTTATGTATGGCAGATGCAGAATACAGAAGGGAAGTACATGCTAATGAATCCTGAGATCTTATAGCCCAGGGATGTCAAAACTGGCAGCCCGCAGGCCGGGTGTGTCACATGACAGCAATATGATCCAGCGAGTTTGACACCTGTGTTATAATCTCATTTTATTACTTAGATATTCCAGCTTTTTCCTTCCACTGAATTGGATTACCACTCCCTTCCAGTCATTGTAGTCAACATTAGTAGAGTTCACTTCCCCAATTCTTGGAATGAAGGTGCCATGAATTAAACCTATGAGCAAAATTAGGTTTTTGGGTTGTTGTTTTTTTGCTGTAAGCACTAAAGGAAAAGCCACCTGAGGGTTGGGGGTGGACATTAAGGGGCATATCTGTGTAGATAAGAGAGGGGGTTAATAACCTTTGTGCATATTCATGACAGTTTCCTCCCCACTTTTATGAGTGAAAAAGCAAAAAAAACCCAAACCTATACTATATATATTAGAGGTCCCCAAATTTGGCAACCTTAAGACTTGTGGACTTCAACTCCCAGAATTCCTCAGCCGCTAGTTGAAGAATTCTAGGAGTTGAAGTCCACAAGTCTTAAAAGTTGCCAAGTTTGGAGACCCCTGATATATATAGTCCCATAAAACACTAGAGAGCTTCCAGCTAATCAGCTGATTTGTAGCTTGCTGCAAGCAGAATAACTGCTGGGCCTCTTTAAGATTCTTAAGAGTCCCCATTTACCATCCACTCCTTCAGTGATCTTTGTAAGCTATGCCAGTGCTGAATGAGAGGAACTTACAATGGGTTCTCATAGTTGCAGGGGTCACCAACCTTTTGGACCTCAGGGACCACCAAATTCATAATTTTAGATCCCAGGGACCACTAACTAGTTCTGTGGGCGTGGCCTAATTTGTGGGTGTGGCTTGGTGGTCATGTGACTGGCTGAGCATGGCTTGTATGTAAATATTATAAATATTTATATAAATATTGAATTTTTTATAAAAAAAGCAACTTTTATCCAAAATCAGGCAAAGCAGGCAGGCAGATTGAGTTGCTCAAAGAATCACAGATTCATTCAGAAATCCATTTATCTGCCATTGGCTAACTCAGTCTGCCACATAAAATTTGCTTTCAAGCAAACTCACAAAATTAACTCACGACACACCATGTATGTAAATATTGAATTTTTTATTTTAAAAAAGCAATTTTTATTCAAAAGCAGACAGATTGAGTTGCTCACAGAATCATTCAGTGATCTATCTACCATCGGCTAGCTCAGTCTCTCAAATTTGCTTGCTGTGAGTCTGCACTGAATTTGCTTGCAAACCTTCAGTCCTACGGGAGGTTTGGCTGTGCTTAGCTAGAAAGCAAGAAATCCAACCATTTCCTGCTTCCTAGCTAATCTAAATCTCCCGGTGCAGCAGAATAGATGATGGTCAGAAAAAGGAAAAATAGCAACTTAGCAGACAAGTTTGCCGGGTAAGGAGTGAGTGGGCGGGGAGGGTTCCCGTGGGCCATGTGGGCTGAGTAGTCTTGTGTTTCTGCACAGCCTGGATTAATTGCTTTGCAGTGGGGGTGCACTGGGGGTGAGATTTCTCTGTGGCCCACCAGTGGGCCGCAGCCCTCAGGTTGGCGACCGCTGTCTTACAGCATCCCCACAGTCCCATGATCACAATTTAGGCATTTAGCAACCAGTTACATCTCACAGTGACATGGTCACCGTTTGCAACCTTCATGGCCAGCTTCCACAACAAGCAAAGTCAATGGGGAAGCCAGCAGGAGGTTGCAAATGATGATCACGTGACCGTGGGATGCCGTTAAAGGTTTGCCTTAACAGTGGCAAGTGAGATTGGTGGAACTGCCATCATAAATTGGTGCAGTCTTAATGACTGCTTGCTTAGCAGCGGTGTTCCTGATCCCAGTTACTTTCAGTAAACAAGGACTACCTCCATGGGCTTAACAAAAGTCTACAATAGTATCAGGCTGGGTTGACCGTCCGATGTGAAGACCGATGATGCTCAGTCACTCTTCATTCTTTGTGACTATCCTTTTGCCAGGATTGTCTGCTAGAACTGTTTCGTAGGGTTCTTGGTAGCTGATGCTTTGTTGTCAGTGAGAGTTATCTCACATGTTGTCTGCTGTCAGTCTCTTTTTCAATCACTTAAATTTCAAGAACCAGGGTCTTCCCTAATGACTCTTAACTTTAAAGGAGAATATTTGTAGTTGAAATGAGGGATCATTTCAACTTAGTGCTCTCTGAGCTTGATGGTTTTCTTGCAGGTGTTACATTACCCTAACTAGCATTGATGATGTTATCTGCAAGAAAACAAGCTCAGAGAGCACCAAGGACCTCTCTCTTAATTTTGCGTGGTGTGGCCAAAAAATGATGGTAGGTTTATTTTATTTATTTTGGTTTGTCAATTGCTTACAAGATAATAGGTATAAGTAAAAACATAGTTATGAATACATGGATACATATAAGAAAAAATGTTAAAAAAAATAAACGAAACAATAGGACAGGGATGGTAGGCACGTTGATGCACTTATGCACGCCCCTTACAGACCTCTTAGGAAAGGGGTGAGGTCAATAATAGACAGTATAAGGTTAAAGTTTTTGGGGTTTGGAGAAGAAACTACAGAGTCAGGTAGAGTATTCCAGACATTGACCACTCTGTTGCTGAAGTCATATTTCCTGCAATCAAGTTTGGTGCGATTAACCTTGAGTTTGTATCGTTTGCTCTTGTGTTGTTATGGTTGAAGCTGAAGTATTCATTGACAGGTAAATCATTGCAATGTATGATTTTATATACTAAGATCGAACCGAAGGTGGCGTAGTTCTAGGTTTTCAAGGTCTAGAATTTCAAGTCTGGTGGCATAAGGTATTCTGCAACAAGTAGAGGAGTGAAAAACTCTTCTTCTAAAATATTTTTGGACTTTCTCAACTGTGTTAATATCAGATACATAATGTGGGTTCCAGACTGATGAGCTGTATTCGAGTATTGGTCTAGCAAATGTTTTGTATGCTCTAGTTATTAGTGTAATATTACCAGAGAAAAAGCTACGTAAGTTTAGGTGAACAACTCTTAACACCTTTTTGGCTATGTAGTTACAGTGGGCTCTAGCACTTAGATCATTAGAGATGAGTACTCCAAGATCCTTGACAGAGTTTGTATCATCAACAAGGTCTTGACTATTCAGCCTGTATTTTATTCCAGCAGTTTCAGGTTCAGGTTCAATTCCAGGTTCCAGCAGTTACAGCCTTAAAAGAACAGGAGTCTCCCCAGATCCTTGAGATTCTCTCTCTACTGTCTTCTGCTCAGACATGTCCCCCATCTGCTTTGCTAATGGTAGACATTTTCACTTCTTTTTCAAGACTGTAGCATAATATACGTTAGGTTTTTATGAATTGTATTTTTAAATGGACAGATACTAGGACAGTGTTTAATTTTTTTATGGATGAAGTTTTTAGATGTGCTGATGAGAGGTATAAAAATACTGTAAATGTCTTTCCTGAGCAAAGGAAACTGTGGTCCCCTGTCTTGATTCCATTTCATGCGTCTTTACCCCTATAGCACATCCTTTGCCCTGTTGCATTTTGGCTTGATGCTCCTGTCTCACCCATTGCTTGCTGCTGCCTCATCATCTCCATCCCCTGCTTGTTTTTCCCCTCCCTTCCTCCAGGGGGAGCTCTGAAAAGGACAGCCTGATAGCTAAGAAGTGGTCCTACAGCCGCTTCAAGAACTCTGCTGAAAGCGCAGAAGAGCCTGAGAAAAGACCAGGTGAGTGACATCTGATGAGTGTGGGGGCAGAGGTTGCTTAGCAACCGTTGACAGTCTGATGGACCTACATATAGTTCGAAATTCCAACTTTCAGCCCTCCTCCCTGGGTCACATGACTGCACTTTGGATACTGGGCAACTGGATCACATTTATGGCTTCTTGCAGCATCCTGCCATCACATAACCACATTTTACAACCCCTTTTCCAAAAACTGGCATTTCATTCCAATTTTTGTGGGGCAAAGCTGCACCAGTGGCAAACCATTGGTTTGCTCAATGACCACTCCATTTGCTTAATAATCCACCACAAAAAAAGGTTACAAAATAGGGTCAGTCACGTGACCAACTTGCTTTGTGACCATCCTGAGTTACGACCATAATGAGTAGGCTCCAAGACTGCCATAACTCGAGGACTACCTAGATTTTCACATTTAGACTTAGCTATTAACTTTACCCCACAGAGTCTGGGAATATGTAAAACACTGATTTGAATGCTTTGGGGAGTGGAAGTCTGCATTTTGCCTGGGGCCACATTCAAATAACAGATGGGAAAAACAACAGTCCCCAAAACATGAAATACCCACAACAAAATTACTTCACCTAAATAGGCATTCATCCAATGACTAGGGATGTGGGCCAGAGGTTGCCCTTGGCTATTCCAAAAGGTTCCCTTTGAAACAAATACTTGCAAAGAACCCTCAAGTCTGTGAAGACGTTTTTACCATGCTTGCCTGTTTGTGAAAAAAATAAGAATTTTCTTTATTCTGGCTTTTTGATCCATCTAGCCAAGGCTGCATTTTTTTTTCCCTCTGTTGAGTTGATTCATTAACTGAGAATGGAAGATGGAACCTCTACGTGGAAAACGTGGTTCACTTATCACTCTATTGTATAATAGCAGTAGCACTTAGACTTATTTACTGCTTTATAGTGCTTTCCAGCCCTCTCTAAGCAATTTACAAAGTCAACATATTGCCCCCCAACAATCTGGATCCTCATTTTACCCACCTCAGAAGGATGGAAGGCTGAGTCAACCTTGAGCCTGGTGAAATTCGAACTGCCAAATTATAGGCAGCTGACTGCAGAAGTAGCTTTCAGTACTGCACTCTAACCACTGCGCCACAGAGGCTCCCTAATAATAATAATAATGCAGGTGGTCCCCAACTTACAACAGTTCATTTAAGTAAAAAAAGTGACATGACCATTTTTCAGTTACAATCTTTGTATCATCCCCATGGTCATGTGATCAAAATTCAGATGCTTGGCAACTGGTTGATACTTATGACCATTGCTATGTTCCAAGATCATGTAATCCCCTTTTGCAACCTTCTGACAAGCAAAGTCAGTGGGGAAACCAGATTTACTTAACAACCCTGTTACTAACTAAACAACTGCAGGGATTCACTTGCAGCAAGAAAGGTTGTAGAATGGGGCAAAACTCACAAATAATTTCACTTAGTAACAGAAATGTTGGGCTCAACTGTGTTTGTAAGTCGAGGACTCCATGTGCTGACATAGATGGGACAGGTACACTAACCTGCTTTTAAGGCAGTCTTTTCTTATTTAGAAAACAATATCATAGGACCGAGATCCTCATTCAAAACAAAAATGCAGATGCTAGGATTCTCAAGATACTGAACATTGCTCTTGAGTATTTCAAATTTTCCCTTGTGTATGCAAGATCCACTTTGCAAGTTAGATTATTTAATGTTCAAACGCATGTATTTGAGCTTGTATTTTTCCTGCCGTAAAACCAGGTTTGCCCAGTTTAGACAGAGGATTGTTTAATGATATTCATCAGCTTTCTGTAAGAAAAAAGTAGGAAAGGATTACAGCAGGAAAAGATCATGTCCCTCTATAAAATTCCATGAACGAAGCAGAAAAAATATTTATTTAGCATATGGCATATCATACATGGACTAGCAATACATATTTGCATTTCAACTAAATTAGTATAACCCAATAAAATATAAGACCTATGTTTAAATATCAGCCTAGCCTAGGGATGTCAAACTCAATTTCATTGAGGTCCACATCAGCATTATGGTTACTCTCAAAGGGCCAGTTGGATGTAAGACTACAGTATGTATCATATTATCTCAGAACTGCATTATGTCTAGGCCATCTAACTATTGAAGCACAGCATTGTTTATATTTTAAAAAAAATCAGATACTGGACCGATATACATCCTCTACTTACAGACGGTCATAATGTGATCTACAGTTTCATGTGGGACCCCGCAGATACACTGAGGGGAGGATGCTATGCTGCATTGATCATTTATCAAGCAGCAAATGATTATACAATTAAAATCTCATCTGGAACAGTCTTTAATTTTTGCACATTAAATAGCCTTTTCAGAACAGAACATAGAGCCTACAAGATATTAGCACGCATTAATAAAGTGACATTTGAACCTGGCTTCTTCCTATTTTTTTAGGGGATATAAAGGATAACTCTGATTCACCAAGAGCAACTCAGAGATCAGACAGCAAGTAAGTCTTTCCCTTTCTCTCTTTGTACTTCTTTTCATCTTCATTTCCAAAGAATCATAGAGGGTCAAAAAGCTTAATAGCTCACCCTGCAATTGATACTATAAGCACAACACTATAATAACAGCAAATGAACTAAGGAGACTTGCTATGAAGTGACAGTTGGATTGGAATTAGAAAATTACAGAGCCTTCCCCAACCCAGTTCAACACCTTCCAGATATGTTGAACTACAACTACACTTACACCAATTAGTACTGTTGTAAAGCAGTTCAAGAATCCACTAACATCTAAATCAGAAGAAGACCCAACTTTTATTTAAACATCTCCAATGAAGGCGAGTTCACCATCTCCCAAGTCAGCCAGTTCCATGGTTGAACAGCTCTTGCCATTAGGAAATGATTCCAGATGCCTTCCCAACATCTGTTCCTTTGTCATGTGAACCGATTGTTTCTTGTCCAATCTTCTGGAGCAATGCTGATTCATCTTCTACATGACAGTTTCTGGGTTTTTCCCCCTTTCAGCAGTTTCTACTATGGGAATAAGAAAACTAATCCACTTTAGCCAATGGATGTTGAGGTAGAAAAGCACTGTAAAAGCTATAAACCTACTTAATTTAACCCACTTTATATACCCACTCAATTAACTTGCAAGTTGCTGAGAGTGATAACTCTCAGCAACTTGCAAGATTACTAATCCACAATCCAACACCCACACACACCGATGACAGTGCAATCAAACCAGCCACTTGATTGGTTTCATATCAATTTGGCGTCTTCAAGCCCGCTGACAGAGCCAGGTCTTCAGGCTTTCCAAAAAATATCAGAGTGGGAGCCAGCTGTCCTATCTCCAGGGGAATGATATTCCACAGGGAGGGAGCCACCACAGAGAGGGAGGGCCCTTTTTCTTGTTCCCACCAGATGTACTTCCCTCATAGTTGGGATGCGCAACATGTCTTGCCTTCCTGCTCTGATGGGCCAGTTTTATACAGTACATCTAGGGGTGAATTCAATTTTTTAAACAAACGGTTTTGTGGGCGTGGCTAAGTTGGTGGGTGTGGCTTGGCGGTCATGTTATTGGCTTGGCGTGGCCAACTCAACATCACTCACATCAAGGCATGCATCTCCTCGCCTGGCCTCTCATGACTGGGGATGCTGCAATAGTCATAGGTGTGAAAAATGGTCATAAGTCACTTTTTTCAGTGCCATTGTAACTTTGAATGGTCACTTCACACGAGCAAAGTACCAGCAAAGGAGGGAAAAAAACTCCAGAGAAGTTCCTGAGACAGGAAGTCTAGTCCTGCCAAGAACGTAATAAGGGTTAATAGAGAGGCAGTTTCTGTAAGCAACACCAGAATGTTTCCTTCCTGCCTTCCTTACAGGATTAGGCCAGTCATTTCTTCTAACAACCGGTTCTCCGAACTGCTTAGAATGTTAACAACCGGTTCTAGTGAATAGGTGCGAACTGATAGAATCCCACCCAAGTACATCCACAATTATACATCTGTTTGTTTTTTTTAAATATTTTCTGATCTATCTAGATAAATGCTCTTTCTCTCCCTTAGACTTAAAGGCACTGCTCTGAGCCATCCCCATGATCTAGAACCAATGATCATTAGGCAGATGGAAGAGACAGCCCAAGTTCCTGAAGAATCTTCATCTCCCATGATGGATGCTCAAGATCTTGATGAATCAGCCTTTTGGGAAAAGACAAAAAACTCCAACGCTTTAACAGTTCCCTACAAGAATGCCATTTGCAAAAGTAAGCATCATGTTCCCTGGATTCCTCTGAAGCAGAATAAGGGGCTGTACAATCTGGCTCCGAACTCATGTCAGAGGAAGCCACTGTGGATAGTAGCAGGAAGTCCTTATGAAGCCAAGTGGATCCACCACAAGTATCTGTATTGCAATACTAGACCTTGGTAAAGAGCCAAAATCATGGCTGTTGAGGTAACATATAATGTTGTCTATAGGAAGTAGGGCAACATTGCCAACAGCATATTTATAGTATTAATTATTGAAGTATTCCTCTTCTCTGTTATTAGATCTGACTAAAGTAGCAGAATAACTTTTCTTAGGTTTGCTTCCTTAGATCAGAGTAGAAGCTATTTAATATTGTTTGCTACTCACTCCATTCATTGGGGTGATGAATCTGGCCCTCTAGAACAGCAGTTCCCAAACTTGGCAAATTAAAATATGTGGACTTTCAACTCCCATAATTTCCTAGTCAGTTATGTTGGCTGGGCAATTCTGGGAGTTGGAAGTCCATGCATCTAAAAAGTTGCCAAGACTGGGAACTCCTGTTCTAGACGATGCTAAAGTACAACTGACAGCAGCTCCACTTAACATGGTCAATGATGAAGAGTACAGAAGTTGTAATTCAGAGACCTCCTCACACCTGCCTGTATTTTAAGGGTATGGTCTTGTTTGCTTTATGCTAGTTTTTTTCCATTTTGAAATTCTTCTAATTTCTTCTTTTCAAATGGAAGTTTGTTTAGTTAGCTGTTACTGTATCTGAAACTGTATTTCAAATTCCTTTCCCCTCCTTTCTTTCAAAATTTGTGAGCCAAATTTAGGTCTCCAAATGAGAACGAAAGCAAAACAGATTTATAGACCACCGTATGCTATAAACTTGGGGATTTGACCCACATGGAAACTTGAACGCAGATTTAAAACATTGTTTACAATGTGGTAGAATTGAATTAACTTATCTCACTTGGAGATACTGTGCCATGTTGAATTTTTTAAATGTTAAGGACAGGGTAGAGTCCTATGCTTTTGTCTTGACTAATAAGAAAATGTTGGAAGGGATATGTGCAATAAAAATATCCAATTTAATCAAAATGGATTTAGCACTTTGGGGTCTAAATTCAGATCTCATTCTAGTTCGGTTTATTTTAATTCTTAATTGATGTATATCAATTTACATGTTGTAGTTGGAAAAAGTTGATTGAAATAAAACCGGTATTTCTCATTCTCTGTTGATCCTTGTCAGGTTCCTTTAACCAGTGGGCCGGGGACCACGAGTGGTCCGTGAGAAAATGTCACCCCCAAAGCAATTAATCCAGGTTGTGCAGGAACACAAGGCTTGAATTGCTTGCAACACGAGATAATGAGGGGAGGGGGAAAAACAAAGTGGAGGGGACTTGCCTTTCTCGCCCCATGCGCCTCGCCTGGCCACCAGGCTACTTCTTTCTGCTTCTTTCTTCTGCTTTTGGCTGCATTTCTCTCCCCCAAACTCCACCAGAAATGAATCTTTGGGACCCTTCAAAGGATCCTGCTCCAAGAGGCTGTGCCAGTAAAGCCTCATTTCTGACAGAGTTTGGGGGAGAGAAAGAAAGACTTCTGCAGCTTCTGCTGCTTTCCTTGCATGAAGCCAAAAGTCTCTCTCTCTCTCTCTCCCCCCCCCCCCCCCCCGAGAACAGAGCTGGAGATGGTATCCTGTGATCCCAAACAAAGAATGATCGATCGTAGGAAAATGGGGTGGGGAATTTTCCTGCAAACCTTTTTTTGGGATTTTCCCAGGGTCTCTGGTCCGCAGGATTTAAAATTGTGAGTTTGGTGGTCCCTGAGGTCCAAAAGGTTGGCGACCTCTGCTTTAACTCACGAGAGATTTAATAGTAGAGGATAGGGCAAAATATGCTTATGGGAGGAAGTGTATTTGTTAATTGAGGCACGTGTGAAATGTGAAAGTTTATTGTATGTTTGCTGATTTAGAGAAGCACATTAAGAGAACAGACATGAATTATGGATTGTTCTCCATGAATATGGAGTTGAAAGTTGATTGCTATATGTGAGAAACGAGTATAGGATAGACATAAAGCATGAGTACAGAATAAATGGAATGCTTAGCAAACGATTCAAAATTAAAGAACTTAGAATAACTTTGTCACTTCAAATGTACACTAATTGGCATACTTTAAAATGAAATTCCATTGTTATACAGCTCTCAAAGAGTCATTACCTCCAATATACACTACATAAACATGACTAAATAAATAAATACAAAATTATGCATATACCCACATATATTATATGACACAAAGAAACACCACAGTCTAGTTGAGATGTACACATGTACGTGGCAAGAAAAACGAATCTTGCGAGTTTACCAGACCGATGGCACAGGGAACAAAGCTGTTACAGAATCTGGTAGTCCTACTAGAAATATTTTGAAACCTCCTCCCAGAGGGGAGCAACAGAAACAGACTGTAAAGTGGGTATGTGAGGTCTCTAACAATGCTTTGAGCTCGAAGCACAGAGGGCCATGGTGGCAAACCTATGGCATGCATGCTGGAAGTGGCACGCAAAGCCATCTCTCCGGGCATGCCAGCTGTCGCCCATTGCTCTTCCGGGTTTCAGCGTATGCATGTGTGACGGTCAGCTGGTCTTCGTGCATGCTGGAGCACCAGAAACTGGAAAAGCAGCTTCCCGGCACACATGTGTGCAATGGCCAGCTGATCTTTGTGCACACATGCACATTAGAAACCTGAAGATCAGGTGGCCGGCGTGCATGTGTGCACCAGGAAGATTAGCTTCCGGTTTCTGGTGCTCCTACGCATGCATGCATATTTCGGCTCCTATTTCGGCACTTGGTGCTGGAAAGGTTTGCCACCACTGAGATAGCACTTATAAGCAGTACCCTAAATAACAGGAAGCGAGCTTCCTATAACCTTCTCAGCTGTCCTTACCACTCTCTGTATGGACTTTCTATCTGAGGCACTGCAGCCACCAAACCAAACAGAAATGCAGTTTATTAAAACGCTCACAGTTGTTTAATGTATTAATGGGTGAATGTATTAGGAATACCTGTAGCAATATTAGAGGTGTGTTAGTTGGGGTCATCAATGTCTGCACACTTTTGTATGCAGTTAAACTTATTTTGAAGACCAAAATATTGAAAACACTACAGTTCTGCCAAATAAAAACAAAGGACAAAAGACCAGAGAATTAACAGAATTTGCAGACTGTCTGAGCAGAAGTAAATCAGTCAAGAGATTGCCAATGGTAAATCCAAATCCTTCTCAAGATAATCATAAACAAAATATGGTGACCTGCCTAGATATTTCTTTAGTGGGACTACAATCATCACAATTTAGTCACCTTGTTGTTTGTTTTATTGCTTTTAAATTGCTCAGAATAATTTGACAAGTGGGAAGTCATAGAAATGTGCTAAATGAATGAATAAGTAGGTTTTTTTTTTCTGGTAATAAAAATAGTTTGTTCTCACCAGATCAGTCACGATGGAAAATTAATAGGTTGCAACCAACTGATAAAAACAATGCAGTAGTATTTGCAAAACTCTCTTGTGTATGCCATCTGGACAGCAGCCCAGGCAATCACGGGGCAATATATTAACCATCAGTGGCAAGGCACTTGGTCTAAATAGTGGGAATGTTCTTTTTTGTGCAACAGGAAGGATATTATAATTAACTATGGAGAGAGGTCTACCACAAAGATCACAATTGCTCTAATTCTTTGCAACTCCAAGTCAAGGACTCGCTGCTTAATTTCCAGAATGACTCTTGCATGCCCTGTCATCATCGAAAAATGGATTTTAAAAGGAAACTTGTACTTTCTTTTAAAGAAGAGGCAAATTTATCAGCAAGGATTTTTGTGTAAAATGATGACTTCAGACAGGAGTGTTGGGTTGTATCAGAGGACACAGCCTCAAAATTCCAAATACAGTCTTTGAGAGTCTTCTTTCCAAAATCTTCTAAGCCCCTTATGGGCTCTAAAAAGTTGTTCAGACAATCAAACCGCAAGAATAGTACTTAATGAATTGTTTTGAAACCTATCCAGCTTTCAGAAAGGGGACAAAAGTCAGCAGGTTGTAGCAAAAATACACTTGTGAAGAGTAGATGACAGGAAACATTCTGGTACTTATACAGGTGATCCTCAACTGGGACCAGAACCTCCATTGCTAAGTAAAGCAGTTCCTTGAATTGTGCCCAATTTTACAATCTTTTAGCTGTGATCATTAAGTGAATCACCGTTGTTAAGCAAATCTGATTTCCATTGACTGTTTGTCAGAAGCCAGCTGGGCAAGTTGCAAATGTGATCAAACGATTATGGGACACTGCAACCATAAAAAATGCATGCCAATTGCCAGGTGCCCCAATTTGATCATGTAACTGTAGGGACATTGCGATGGTTGTAAGTGCAAGAACCAGTTGTAACCATTTTTCAACACCATTGTAACTTTGAATAATCACTCCCATCCTGTTCTGTTCATACT
Organism: Bungarus multicinctus; assembly: GCA_023653725.1. NCBI lineage: Eukaryota > Metazoa > Chordata > Lepidosauria > Squamata > Elapidae > Bungarus > Bungarus multicinctus. The sequence continues at coordinate 30,755,154 of CM042834.1, forward strand.
GCAAGCACCTAAAGCTTCTGGGTTCAACGGATTAGACGGTGACACCATCGTTACCAGGGACACCCAGTTGAGGGGGTCTTTCGTGGCCCCATTAATGGGCCAACCGAAGTGGTACCTATTTGTGTACTTGCGATTACTCACTTTCAAACAGCAGTTTGGCAGGAGCTGGAGCAGATGACTGGAGCTCACCTGGCCATGCAACAGCACTTGGCACTCAAATGTAGGCTCGATAATCATCAACCCAGTATCCTAACCACATAAGCCACCGTGCTCCTTGAACAGTCACTAAATGAACGGTTGTAAATTGAGGGCTACCTATAATACAGGTAGTCAACTTACGACAATTGAGCCCAACATTTTGCAGTTCTTAAATTAGTAACACAGTTGTTAAATGAATCTGGTTTCCCCATTGACTTTGATTGCTAAAGGAGTTGATTAAAGGGATCACATGACTCTGGAACACTGCAACTATCAATCACTTGTCAAGGCTCTGAATATAAATCACATGATCATGGGGATGCTACAAGGGTCATAAGTGCAAAAATGGTCATAAGTCACTTTTTTCAATGCTGTTGTAACTTTGGTCGCTAAATGAACTGTTGTAAGTCAAGGACTACCTATACTCTTTTGCAAATGAGCAAACCCTCCCTTCCCCATCCATTTTTGCAATGTATTTTCCAAATTTCCAGAAGGTTGCACAACTTTCAAGTTTTCCATGCAATAGGAATCTGACTGCAGACTTTTGTTTCTTACCAGACTGAGTTTAAGAACTTTGGGGAAGGGGGGGAGCAGGAGTTATGACTATTTCAAAGCATTATAAGGAAAAAAGGAAGCTGTGTTTTGCCTGCCTTTGGGACAATCACTCTAATTTCTCTATCTACATCCAAAATATTTATTGCATTTACACCGACCCTCAATCAGAACAGTCCCCGCTTACACAATATAAACAAGAATTAAAACTACCAGGGGAGAAGTCTGGAGATTCTCAGTCATCCAGGTCATGGTTGTTCCAAAGGTGCTTTTTCAGGAGGCAGTTGGACTTCCTTGTATTTTCTTTTGAAGACGTTTCGCTTCTCATCCAAGCAGCTTCTTCCGCTCTGACAGGATAGGAGGGAATGGAAGGATTTATATTCCTTGCAGGTCATCTGCATCTTTTCAGAGGGTTGTTGAAGCATTTGGGGGTTTATCTGTGTGGTCCCTTTTTCAACCTTCTGACAAGCAGTCAATGGGGAAGCCGCATTCACTTAACAACCCAGTTATCAGGTGCAGTGATTCACTTAACTGTGGCAAGAAAGGACATAAAATAGGGCAAAACCAGAGGTGATATCCAGCAGGTTCTGACCAGTTCTGGAGAACCAGTAGTGGAAATTTTGAGTAGTTCGGAGAACTGGCAAATACCACCTCTGACTTTACAGTATCTTTCCCCTGCCACGCCCACAGAACCGGTGATAAAAAATTTTGAATCCCACCACTGAGCGAAACTCATTTAACAAATGTCTCACTTAACAAAAGAAATTTGTGGCTCAATTGTGGTCATAAGTCGAGTATTGTACAATGTCTTGGGAAACAAGCTTGGTTGTCCAGATCTTCCTGAATACCATCCGCAAAGGGCATCACAGATTCCAAGATCATTTAAGCAACCTCAAGGTTTTGGCAGTACACAACTAATCCAGGGGGGAAAAACATGTTTTCAAATGTTCACTCGCTAAAAACAAGGATGAAATTTGAGGGAATGCAATGGAATATGATTTTGGGGGGGGGAGGGAGGGGGAGAACCGCTGGGCGCCTTCCCACACACTGTTTGACATTTCAGCTTGGCCTTGACGTTGTGGGTGCTTCATCACTGGAGGTTTTTAAGAAGAGAGCAGCCAGTCATTTGTCTGAAATGGCATAGGCAGGGTCTCCTGCTTGAGCAGGGGGCTGGACTAGAAGACCTCCAAGGCCCCTTCCTTCCAGCTCTATTCTGATTCTACTCCTTGCAAACTGCACGTGTAACTCCAGAGCTCCCGCTCTCCCCGCCCAGAGGACTCCCCACAATTACAGCCAAGAACCGGAAGTCTCGCTGGGAAAAGCAGCGGGACGTCTGACGGGAGTCGTCGCCGACCTTCTCGGCGCGCAGGCGTAGTTAGGGACTCAGCTGGCCAAGTTCACGCCGGGTCTGCGGCGGGCGTACCATTTCCTCCTTCGGTCAAGGAGACTAGAGACGTACGCCTGCGCAATAGTTAGCGCAGGCGTCGTGGCCTTTTTTAAGCCGGCTGAAGCAACGGCGGCGGGGTTCGCTGCTCGAGGGGCTCGCGGGCTGGCGCGTGGAAGGCGCCTGCCTCGCGCTCGCGTGCCATGTACCAGCGGAGCCCGAGGGCGGCCCTGCGCGTGGGCGCCCGCTGCTCCTGGAGGTGGGACGGCAGCAGCAGCAGCAGCCCGTTCCGCCTGGGCCAGGGCGACTCGGCGCGCTGTTGTCACCCGGCGTGGTTGCGGCCGCGGGTGAGTGAAAGGCGGCGGGGCACCTGGGCGTGGCCGGGCATCCCTGATCCTCTCGGGAAAGAAGGGCAGTTCTGCAAGGAGCAAGCTTGCTGGGAAGCGTGAAAGGGTGGGGACGGGACACCGGCGGACCGCGGAGAAGACAAGCAATTGGATCCTTTGCCAAAAAAAAAAAAAAACCGTGGCTGAGATCGCGAACCAATCGGTCACTTTTGCAGACCGCCCTTGCGGGGGATCGGCGGTGCTGGGCTGGATGGGCAAAACCTTGGTTTTGTTCGGGGTTAGAATTGCCCGGTTGAGCTCGGGAGGATCATAACGCGGTTGAAATGTGCCGGTTGGTTAAAAGGTTGCCCGGGACTTCACGCATCCTTCTCCGGTGACAGCTCGCCCGGCTGATCCGTCGAAGCTCTGCTGTCGCTGCAAGGATGTGTAACCTGCGGGTAAAAGTGGTTTCATCTACTGCTTGGAAAAATCTTAGGAGGTGTGGCTGGCAATCTTCCCAAAAGTTGCTCCTTGGTGTTGTGACCCCAAGGGCAGTGATTAAATCCCGGCACAATACAGGATTAGCCGAATTGAATGAAATCAGTTTTTGTCTTGCAGCACGGCTGCTTATAGGCCATTGAAAGATCAGACATAGTAAAAGAAAATAATTAACAGTACAAGGTCTTGCATTGGAATGTATTCCATTCCTGTTTCTGATCAAATCAGCCTATGAGTTAGGAACCTCAGTCTGTACTTGCTTTGTGCTCACTAAAGTTATTTTTTGCCTACCAAAATGGTTGCTGGGTTCTTGCCTTATGTTAGATTTGACTTTAATTTTCATGAGCCAATTTTAAATTCTTATTTCTTTAATTTATTTTATCCCGTACAATGCAGAAATGTTATGACACCCCACATTTCTGAGATGATTTCTTCTCTCGAAATAGAATAAATTATGGCACATAGCATATCTTGTGGTTGGTCCTTAATAATTAAAAAAAACCCAAACAACCAAATAGGACATGTATTTTAATATCAAAGGTTTTTTTTTCTTAATTACCAAAATTATTCTATAAAATAATAAATGTTGTGCTTTGTATGCATTACCCAGATAAAAATAAACTTCCTTTTCCATGAAGAAGGCTTGTCACACTGCAGACTTGTCAGGTGAGATTAAACAGCCAGGAAAGTAAGCTGAATGACTGCCTTTCAGGAATGCCAAGGACAATATACAATATTTTTTATAATTAGGTTCATTATTCTGAAATATCTATCTGTCTCTTTTTTAAAGGATGTGGCTGCCTCCTGGGATAAATTACCTCCTGAGCTTGTCTCTTCTACGTCAATAAGACTGACTTTTCACTCTCTATTCTTCAAGAAGCTGTCAGAAGCTGCCCCTCACCTTCCAGCTCTGTCTCACCCTTCTGCCGAAAACTGTACTGTAATAAATTATGGACTGAAATTCAGCAACCTGGAGACCAGGCCCCTTTTCCAACCAGCTGTTCCCTCCCTCCCTGAAAGCATGGAAGATGCCATCATTTTGGAGAATGGGAGGCAGGAGGATAGCCTAAGGGTACGGCCTAGTGAAGGACTAGACAGTGCTTCTTTAGACTCCTTGTATAGTCTCTTTCATGGCTGGCATTTGCAATCACCTTTTCAGACTTCTGAGGCAGCACCCGCATCCCTTACGCCTTTCCAAGCCACATCTGGGGCTCCCTCCCCGGTCACTTCGCCTACTAGCAGTAACCGCGACATGGAGGAGCATCTCGAAGTCATGTACCAGAAATTACGGGAAGAGGTACTAGTGTTGCTATTTTGCTGTTTAGGGAAATAGATTTTTTTTCCTTTTTAGAATGGCAAGGAGGCTATTTTTTTATGAACTTGGCATTGGATAGTTATGGGAGAGACAGTTTTGTCAAATGTACCTTGGGCAAATGAGAGAGTTATGGTTTGTGGTCCATTGTTTGTTCTGAGGTTCTAGCAATTCCTAAGAAAGGGGTGATCTTTTCTAACCTCATCTACTCATTAATTACTGTCTTTTATAAGTTGTGCCAGCAGCCAGAAATGGAAAAATACGTATTTTAAGTACCTTATCATAAAATATGATTTTTAGAGTAACTGGTAAATTGCTTGTAAGTATGTATGTAAGTATAACTTAATGACAAATTCTTTCTCTTCAGTCTTGTTGTTTTAAAATAAAAAAAAAATCTTTTCTTTCTATGAGGTGTATTTAAATACATGTAGATTACTGGCTTGGTCAATGACTCTGCTACAAAATGTCAGTTAGTTATAATAGATTCCAAGATCCCAAAATCTTTTTGGATCGCTTCATAAGCAACTATCTTAATGTTTTGCTTTGGACTGGTAAAATAAGCTTTATTAGGAATCCTCAGTCATCAATTTGAATAACTTTTAAAGAAAGAACAGAATGTTTGTGTTCTGGTGTGTTTTTATCCCTTTGTTGCAGTTTGTAGAATAGCACTAATGTGGTTTTTTAATTATTTGCCCTAGCACACCTGCATTTCCTAATTACGAGAGAAAGAGTAATGATTTTTGCTTCAGTCATATCCTATACAAGACTCAATATAGTTGTTTAATATTTGTGATTTGCAATAAACCTCTGAGTCATTGAAGTTATAATGAAGCTGTTCATTCTAATATTGTATAGGAAATTACTTAAGACAATTATTTGAGGAGGCTTTGTAGTTCAAAGCATGCTAAATCTGCAGGTAAAAGGATTACATAGCAGATGATTATGTAGTTTATTAATGTAATATTAATTATATTACTATTATTATATTTGACTTCATAGACTAATGGTTCAATGTGTTGCAAAGCAGCTTTGTGTATCTTAAACACCTAAATTATTTTATATGTGGAATAGGAGGTCTAGAAATTTATTGCACTAAATTTGAAAGCTTGCAGAAACAGGATTTATCTTAGGGGGAGTTTATTATCACTCCTTTCTTCAAGGAGGTTGAAACTTTGATTTGGTTTCCAAAAATATCCCCAAAGGATCTTGATTTATGCACATTTATATTCCACCGAATCCCACAATAGTGGAAAATTATTTGTGCTGTCCAAGAGGCTGATGCATGCACTTCATGAAAGCATAGAGGATCCCAACGTGTTTTATTAATTAATTATTGATACAACACGCATTCATGAATAAGAAGTAAGATTGTAAAATCTGCATTCCTATTTGTGGAAAGTTGAGGCATTAGATCAGTGCTCTTCAAACTTGACAGCTTTAAGACTTGTGGACTTCAACTCCCAGAATTCCACCTCCAGTCATGTTAGCTCAGGAATTCTGGGAATTGAAGTCCACAAGTCTTAAACTTGCCAAGTTTGCATTAGAATTTAACAAGAATTAGTTTTGTCTATACTGGACAGAATATAGGCAGAAAACTCTGAAAGCAAAATGTCGTCAATGGACTTCTGAGAATCTATGAGCTATAAATTCCTCACTTTGGTTTGCTCTTCTTCTTCTCTCTCCCATCCCTCCAGTTGCCAGACTTTTTTTCGAAGACTCATAATTTTGCAATGTATTCCCAGGACGTAGAATTCATCAACGAGATTCTGCATCTGAAAACACGGTCAGTGTTAAATCAGGGAGGGAGGGTGGGAAGTTAGAATATCCAATGGCTGGATTGTCTGTCCTTTAATGAATGTGAAAAGTTCCATAATATCTTTAGGATTATAGAGAGAAATTCAGTCTATACTAGGGGTGTCAAACTAGCGGCCCGCGGGCCAGATGTGTCACATGCAGGCCATGCCCACCCCAGATCCGCATAGGCAAAAAACATTGTGATACATCATGTGACTTCAATGTGACGCGGTGAGTTTGACACCCGTGGTCCACACATATGTAAGAGATCTAACCATTAGAGGGCTGGGCAAATTTTTTCCTCATGAAAAGTTTCCCAGATCTAACTACAATTTATAGTTGGGCCTTGATTTTAGAAGACAGGAAACTATGGCCAGTGTATCTGAGCCACAAGGAACAATCTTTGCAAAACAACGCCAGTCATGAGAGGATGTAATAACTTGCCCTCTTTTCAGTATAGGTTTTTTTATGTATTAAATGTGTACAATATTTTCCTCCCCCACTTCCATTGCCCATAGTTGAGGGGGAGGGGAGACTTTTTTTACACCCTCTAGCCAGGGGTGTGATTCAGCTGGTTTGGACCGGTTCAGGCAAACCTGTCAGTTCTGGTGATCAGTTGGCTCCGCCCATTCGCCCCAGCTCTAGTCTGTCCTATATTTCCGTGTTTTGCAGCTCAGCTGATTCGCACAGCACAGTGGATTGCCATGCGAATCAGCTGTTTTACTCACCAGGGCTGCAGTAGAAGGTAAGTTTTGAGAGCTGAAAATGGGCAGTTTTCAAATGCGCGTGTGAAAGTGAAGCAAACCAGTTGTTACACCAGTTGAATCCCACCACTACCTCTAGCCTTCTCCCCATTTATATAAAGATAAAGAATTCTATTTAGAATAGAATAGAATAGAATAGAATAGAATACTTTATTGGCCAAGTGTGATTGGACACACAAGGAATTTATCTTGGTGTAAATACTCTCAGTATACATAAAGAAAAGATACATCCGTTAAGAATCAAGAATCAGAACTTACAACACTTAATGATAGTCATAGGGTAGAATCAACAATCAAATCATACTAGGAAACAGTCAATATAAATCGTAAGGATACAAGCAACAAAGTTACAGTCCTACAATCACAAGTGGGAGGGGATGGGTGATAAGGAGTGATAAGAAGATTAACAGTAATAGTAATGTACATTTTATAAATAGTTGAACAGTGTTGAAGGAATTATTTGTTTAGCAGAGTGATGGCTTTCAGGAAAAAACTGTTGTTCTGGTTGTTCTGTTGTTCTGATGTGCAGTGCTCTATAGCATCGTTTTGAGGGAAGGAGTTGAAACAGTTTATGTCCAGGATGTGAGGGGTCTGTAATTTATGGGGACAATTATTAGTAATCTCATTCGGTATAGGAAAGAAGGTGTGTGTAATTTTTAATAACAAATTATACATTTTCTTAGCCATATAAAATGTTATAATTAACAATTGGTATGACAGGAAGGGCAAAAGACCAATCAAGGGAGCATCTGGAATTGTTTCCTAGAGATTCTGAATGATTCTTTGCAACCCTGGCCAGTGAGGCAACTACCTTATCTAATTAATGATTTCATGAACAGCACTAATGCTGAAAGAAAACCTGCTAATCCACCCCCCTCCTTCATCTAAGAACATATTGTAGGAGGCAACTGCATAAAGAAGAGTCATGGGCCATCACTTTGTATTGATGTGGCATTTTGTCAATTGCTACAATAACTACTAAACTCTCTGCTTTACAGGTTTTCTGAAAAATGTGTTTTAATGTTTTTGCTGAAAACTGGCCCATAGTGAACAATTGATTCACTGCCACATTTGTGTTATGACTGCTGCAAAAAGGTCTATAAAACCGGGTCAAATTTTATGGACCCACTTTACAGTCATCATTACTTATGACTATAATGGGCAGGTTCCATTACAGTTGTAAGTCAAATTTTACCTATAGTCCAGGGGTCCCCAAACTCTGAGCCATGGCCCATTAGTGGGCCATGCAGTGTTTGCAACTGGGCCATGGGAACTTGGGTGAGCAGCGGATGAGCGCATGCACATGTGCTTCATTTGCATGAGCTGTGCATGCGTGCTTGCCCGCTACACAGAATCATCTTTTCTCTCCCACCTGCCCAAAGCAAGGTTGGGGAACTCTATTGTAGTTCACTGTCTTACATGTGATAAAGCGAGTGTCAGGTGAAACTCCATTCAAAATCCAAGAAAGAAAACCTTAGACTCCATTGTTATAGAGAAAAGGACTTTTACTTAATCTGAAGTGGTAGCATCAGAAGAAATGCAAGATCTGAGGCAATAGGCGCAAAAATCACATATAGAAAGTTACCCCATTTTCCCACCCCCAAGACTTCAAACTGGCCATCCAATCTAAGATGTGTATGTCATGTGGGTACATCTTCAGGTGGCGTCTCACACATCTGGTATGCCAAGACGGTTGACCTTGGCTTAGGCAGATAAGGGGCTCCATCTGCGCAGTAAGCAAGTAAGCATAGTCAAGAAAACACCCCAACTTTTACATTTCACCAACTTAAACCTCCAGCATCCTTCTCCCCCACGAAGCCCAACTATTCTTCCTTCCCCCCATTTCTATGGCAGCCAGAAAGACAAGCAGAAGGATTCTTGGAGACTGACTGCGGGAGCTTTATACCTCCTGCTGCCTTAAGAAAGTTCAAAACATTCTCAAAGATCCATCTCATCCTGGGCACCCTTTTTTTGAACTATTACCATCTGGCAGACGGTACAGAATAATAAAAACAAGGACAAATAGGTTGAAAAACAGCTTCTATCCCAGGGCAGTAACTCTATTAAATTCTACTGTATAGTGCAATATTAATGCAATATCAGGAGGTTTCAACTCAATGTATAGAATGTGAAGGATGTGTGTTTATTTTCATAGTCATAATGCACACTGAAGATGGTACTTAATCTCATTGTACGAGGTGCAATGACAAAGTAAACTAAATATGAAATAGATGTATAAGACATAATTTGATGTATATGGGAAATCCACGGTGAGAGAATTATTTATACATGCATTGATGTATAGATAAGGAAGTGCAGGTAGTCCTTGATTGACAAGGGCATTTGTTGTGTGACCATTCTAAGTTACAATGTCACTGAAAAAAAATGGACTTATGACCGTTTTTCACACTTATAATCCATGGTCATGTGATCAACATTCAGCTGTTTGGCAACTGAACAAAATTTATGACGGTAGCAGGTCACCTTTTGCGTCCTTCTGACAATCAGAGTCAATGGGGAAGCCAGATACATTTCACAACAGTGTTACTTAACAATTGCAGTGATTCACTCAACAGGAGTGGCAAGAAAGGTTGTAAAACGGGGTAAAATTCACTTAACAAATGTCTCACTTAGCAACAGAAAGTTTGGGCTCAGTTGTGTTCGTAAGTCGAGGATTACCTGTAGCTTTTTCCACAGTGAGATGACACAGGAGATCCCTATTCGAACCATTCTCTTCTTACTTCTACCACCAGTGGCCTATTGATATATCAGCTGGCTGTTGTCTTGTGCCGTTTTGTGGCCTGGAACTATTTTGTTCATATGCACCTAGAGGTGATGAAGGTGACTCAACATCCCGAGAACTGGAGTATCCAAGTGCGGTGGCGGATTAGAGGACTGCCTTTCCACATCTTCCTGATGCGTTTCTTCAGGAATAAACCTGAATTTTACAGGTGAGGCACCTCCAATGGGATAGCAATCTTTAAGATTGAAATAGAAAAGCAGACATAGGATGCCCTAGTTTTTCTTCTTTCTAACTCTTCTGAGATATTTCTCTGTGGACTCCTTGGTGCTCTCTGACCTTGGTTGTTTTCCTGCAGATATTTCATTACCCAACTAGTAAGTAACATCTTCAGCGCTTAGTCCTCTAGCATGATGTTATCTAGTTGGGTAACGAAACGTCTGCAAGAAAGCAACCAAGTTCAGAGAACACCAAGGACTCCACAATTCAACCCTGAGCTACAAATGTTTATTTTTCTACTGATTTACTATTCGCTTTTGGCATCAGGACTGGTCTTCGGAATCCTTCTTTAATATGGTCTGGTTTGTTATGCTTAATGGCCTGTGATATAAGTGCAATTAAAGTTAATCAACCTGTTTAGGGCAGAATAAAATAGATACCCAAAACATATTATAATTCTACTGCTGTAGAAGGAGGAGGGCAGCAGAATGTGGATCTTGCTTGGCTAATGTTTGTTTTAATTCCTCTTCTAGAATTTACGATGCCTATTCCACTTTCTTCTTAAATCCACAAGGGTTAATTAAGTGTCACAAAGTAAGCAAGGTGAGTTCCTGAGCGTGAACAGTGTTGAAGGAGGTGATACTGATGTGATAATATGTGGTGTATTTTGTATAATTCTTTGTGCATTTATATTTATATTCAACGTGTCCATAAACATTTTGTAGAGTTGTATATGTTCATATATGTGCAGTCACACTTATCCTTGGGTGTTCACATTTTGTTGTGTTTTCCATTGACATATTCATAGATGCCTGGCATATTTGCATACATTTTATATTTTACTGTTGTTTTGCACTTCTGGTTGGATGCTAACTGCATTTCGTTGCCTGTATGTATATCCATGGCAATGACAATAAAGTTGAATCTAATCTAATCTAATTTCGAATTGCCTCTCCCCAAAGTCTTTGCTTGGGTCTTGTCAAGAAAGCAAAGGTATAGAAACCAATTTTGTGTTTTCTTTCCTTTCAGCTCATGCCCTCCCAGCCACTTCAGAACAAGCTAAAAAATCTTGCTGTAGCCTCCTTGCTGGGCCTGGAGCTGTCAGACCAGAGGCCCTCACTTTTGCCGTGGCTAATTAGCAGCAGCAAGGGGCATCAGGAGTCTATAGGGAATAGCTAAAGCCTTGAGCCTCCTGTCAACACCTCTCTTGATTCATCTACCTGCCTGATAAGGAGGATGCCACTAAACAACTCAATGTATATCTGTGTTTCTTCTGTATAGTGTGGATGTTGCCCCATGTTGGTGCTGTTAAATTGCACTAGTAAGTGCTGTAAAGATGATTGCAATCTAATATTGTATATAATAATAAAAAGTTTACATTGGAAGGGTGTCCAGTTGTGCCTTAGGCTAAAGATACTGCCAAGAGGCAATTAATTTCACCTCCCTTCATCTGTAAGGAGATCAGAGGCCTGGTAACCATAAAGCATCACAGTGAAGTCCCTACCCCCCAAATCTTTCTTCACAGACGTGAAAAATGTGTAAGCAGAGTTGGTTTCCTTTGACGGGAGCTCTTGCTATCCAGGCTGTTTGGGATGTGAAAAAAGGAATGGAGAATGAGTGTCACAATGAACCTAGGAAGAAGATGGTGAAGCAAAATGGAATTTAAAAAGCCAGTAGGAAAAACGAAAAGAGTAAAAACATACTGAAAAGGCTACCCCATTTAGACTGCAAAATTTCAGAAGAAAGCTATTTAATGCTTTTAAGTCTGAAATTCCTTCTCCTGTCCTGTCAGGTTAATTCCTTCAGCTTGGTTTGTTTGGATTTTTAGTTACAGTTTGCGTGTACCTTGTTTTGGACTGAATTTTCTACAGTTAAAGGCTGTTCCTGGGAGAGTTTTTCTCCAGTCAAAGGTAAATTGGGGGCAAAGTTGGAGATAATAAAGGGACTCTTATTGCTTATGTGACTGTGTTGCCTTTGTGCCACGCCCCAGGTCATCACAAACAGTTTGTGATAGTGACCATTCAAAGTTACAACGGCACTGAAAAAAGTGACTTACGACATTTTTTCACATGGCTGTTGTCACGCGGTCAAAATTCAGGCACTTGGCAACTGATTCATATTTATGATGGTTGCAGTGTCATATACCGTAGTTATGTGATCACCTTTTGTGGCCGCCTTACAAGCAAAGTCAATGGGTAAGCCAGGTTTACTTAACAACCTTGTTACTACCTCAACAACTGCAGGGATTCACTTAACAGCTGTGGCATTGGTAGGTTGTAAAATGGGGCAAACAAATGTCTCGCTTCACAATAGAACTTTTGGGCTGAATTGTGGTCGTAAATCAAAGACTAGCCGCATTTTCCTAATCTCTCCCATGCTCCAATTCTACTGGTAAGCTGTTGACCTTGTTGCTCTACTTCTATCCAGAATTGTCAGCGTTCCAGCTGACAAGAATGGTGTCGCTCGACTAAATATACAGGTAGTCCTTGAACTTGCAACTTGGAGACCATTCCAAGTTACAACAGCACTAAAAGTTTTTATACAACTGTTCCATGATCCCTATGGTCAGGTTTGGGCCTTAGCAACTGACATGTGTCCCTGGGCAGAGGTGATATTCAGCAGGTTCTGACCAGTTCTGAAGAACCGGTAGCGGGAATTTTGAGTAGTTCAGAGAACCGGCAAATGCTGCCTTTGACTGACTCTGCCCCCATCTATTCCCTGCCTCCTGAGTCTCAGCTGATTGGCTGGGCCTTCTTTTATTGTCCTGCACAGGAGGATGGAGCTGGAAAGCAGGTTAGTGGGGTGGGGAGGAAATGGGGATTTTACAGTATCCTTCCCCTGCCACGCCCACCAAGCCACGCCCACCAAGCCATGCCATGCCCACAGAACCAGTAGTAAAAAAATTTTGAATCCCACTATTGTCCCTGGATCATGTGATCACCACTTGTAGCTTTCCCAGCCAGCTTTTGACAGCAAAGTCAATGGGGAAAGATTTGGTGCATGTGATTCGTGTAAATGGCTGTAACAAAAAAAGGTCATCAATTAAGGTGGCATTCATTGCTTTGCTTAGCAACAGAAGTTTCAGGCTCAATTGTGGTCGTATGTTTGAGGATTTACATGCAATTTGTTTTTAACATTCCAATAATGATTTTATATTCAAACTTCCTTGAGAAAGGTATACAACAGTTAGTTTTGCTGGGTTATAAATCTAATATTTAGTATAAACCCAATATCTAAAAAGCTTACTTTTCCGCAGGAATGAGGCTGTCACTTCCGTGCATTTAAAGCCTGGAGAGAACTGAAGGACAGAGCTTTGTTTGGGTTTGTTGCATAATAATACCCCTCTATCAAATGTCTCAGTCTGGAATGGAAAATTTCTTTCAGTCTGAATTTGTGAATAAGTGTTGCCAGTAGCATATTCTGAAAATTTTCCCCAAATTATTTTCAAAAGATGCTACTTGCAGCACATATCTGCATGCAATTCTATTTCATTAGCATCTTTGAACACACAAATTTGGGCTTTGTGGGAGGTGCATGGAATCCAACATGCTACATACTACAAAGGTTTTCTGCTTGCTGGTACTGAATGATGGAAATGTTTATTTGATGTGCTGCTGAGATTTATTAACATTTCTAACAGGTGTGGGGATCAGCTTCTCAGTGTCATGCATAGCTGGTTATTCTTGCTTATTACCCCCTCATCCAACAAAATAGAAAAAAAAATCAAAGTACTTATTTGCTTATTTTAATGGAACAGAAACAGTTAGCTTGATGCTGGGTTCAAAGTGCCCCAAACAGAATGAGATTAAAGTGCTGACTCAGCCATAGAACTTAGAGGAAGTCTTTATGGATAATTATATCCCAAAATTACAATGAACAAGGATAAAATGAGATAAAAGTTCCATGGATGCCACCTTTACATCCCATAAAAAGGCAGGATACAAAGAAAATGTTTGTCTTAAAAGGTTGAAGATGATTTGAAAAGATTTGAATTCTGTTTGTATGCATTCCGAGGCATCTTTTTAAAGAAGAAATTGATTTCTTAAAGCAAAAATTAAATTTGTCTAGAAAGAAAATGAAAGTAAAGAACACGGGAGCTTATTTTTTTAAAAAGTGTTTATTTTATGCCTCTGAGTAACAGCAAAACTATACAGCTCTACAAAAAAGTGTCCAAAGGTGCTATTGAGCACCAGAATAGTCAGAACTGAAGGCAAGTCCTTCTTTTATCCCAGCTCTTCCCGTGTCTTCCCCATTTTCTTGGGCAGTTTCTTGGTTGAAGCATCTTCCAGTTCTTTAGCCTTGTAGTAGTGAGGGGCCACTTCCAGCAGCCACGTACTGTCAATTTCAATCACCTGCAAACAACACAAAAGCAGCTCTAGCTAGGCTCCTTCTGATTTCAGCACTGTCTCAGGATACACAGAAACATATTTAGATGGTTAGATAGATATAGGTGTCAGATTAGATAGATGACATAGATATAGATAGATAAGATACAGTAGATGATAGATAAGATAGATGATAGATAGATAATGGATTGGTGGATGATAAATATTGAATATTTCTTAACTGCCCATCTCCCTTTAAAAAGGGCCCTGGTTGGTGTGCAGTATCAATAAAATTAAACATTAAAATCAGAATAATTTGGGATTAAAAATTGTATAATTATAAAAACAACATTATAAAAGTTTCCAAAGGTGAAAAATTCTAAGATGGGGAGTTAGTAGTTGTTAATACGGGTGGGGATGGGGGTGGGTGGAATTCTCATGGGGCCAGCCAGCTCCATGGTTGTGTGGGTCTTTGTGTTCCCCACACAAAGCCGTACAGCCAAGTTTTGTCTCCTTTGCGGAAGGCCAAATGATTGCGGTCCTTCCACAATGTAGGGGCAGCGGCAGAGAAAGCCCCCTTCCTGCTCCTTCCTTTGACTGATAGGATTTTAGCATACCTTCCCTGTTTGACCTGAGCAGGATGGGCTGATGTGGATGTGGTGAAGCTGGTTCCATAGCCAGTTCAACCAGCATATCGGCTTGGTCAAAGGGCCATGGAAAGGTGATCAAGTGTGATGTGCCGGATGTAAGAATAAGGGTAACTGAACTGGCTGTAAAGGAAATCCAGAATCGCTGTTCCACAAAAGTCTCACTAATACCCGATTATTGAATCTCTCCTCCATATCTTTTAATCATTTAATCCACTAATAAGAAGTCACCTCTGTCTTTACCGTTGCAGCAACAACAACGTGAAGTGATTTGTATATAAAATATTGAGTTAGATCAGAATAGAACAGGGAGCTAAGTCCACTGAAAAGACAGAGAGCAAATTAGTTCCATAATTCACAAACCTCTTGTTTGACACTTCAGTAGGAAGCCTACAATAAAATGCTACAAATTCACAAGCAAAAAGCATTCAGCTCCTCCTTTATTTCAATTGTCAAAAATGGGTATTTTCTAATGCTTAAAGGCAACATTTTTATTTGACCTAAAGCGCCTGCTACATTCACATGTCAGTTTTCCTTTGAGCGCAGATAATATTTTAATCTCAGGAGAAGCTTTTTCTTGAGAAGGTTCAGAAGCGCATGCAGGTGTTTTAACTCACCTGTCTCATGAATTCCTTAGTGGTGAAGACCAGTTCATGATAAATGAGCCAGCGGGGCTGCTCTTCAAACAAGGAGCTGTTGGGATGGATGTACACTGTTTGCTGATGCTTGACCGTTTTGTAACCACTGCGGGTTAGCCGGGCAGTGTGATAAAAGAAACCGGCTGTTATGGCCTATAGAAACAGAAGCAGGAAGGCCCAAATGTGAGGTAGACAATGAAAGAAATGGTATCAGTGGCTGAAATTACAGACTGTTAAATCATAAATGGTTTTCATTTTTGCTTAGCATCTTGTGCGAATCCATCCAACACAGGCTTATAAACCACCAGGCTAGTATGACTTGTTCAATAAATCATGATTAATACATTAAATTGGATTCAGATATCAAGCTATGAGTCAGTGTGTTGAAACCAGCTGAGCCTTAAATTAGTCACTACCAACTTTCAGTTTCAAAGGTTCTACTCAAAGTCTGGATATAACTCATTGTATTGTAATTTAAATAATGAAAAATAAGCTATTTTTATAGACTGTAGATTAAATAATGAATGAAAAACAAAGTTAAAAAATACTATCAATAAATAAACATTCAATAAGTATCTCCTGCAATTTTAGAAATCACTGGCTCTTATTTTAAAAAAAAACGTGATTATCGTTATGAAGGTTTCTAAATTAGGTGGATATGCCAAATACATTGTCTAAGGGGACTTTGGAAATCCAAAGCAGAAGAAAATAACAGGTGCAGGGTGCTTTTACCTTGCGGATAGGAATGTAGTCCCCTTCAGTAGAAGTAATATCCACCTCGATGCGTTCCATCAACCCTTCCAGCTGTTCTCGCACATCTCGAGCTCTCCTCATAGAACGAAACTGGATGAAATTCTCATAGCACCACTGCATGGAGTAACCGCTTTCTACCCACTAAGAGAGAAGGGAGGAATAATACAGATCAAAGTCTTGCTGGGATTTCAAGTGAGGAATGCCATATTCTTAGTGACTTGATTACACAGTATTGAGTACAAGTAGTCCTTGATTTATGACTGTACCTGTCTATTACAGTTGGAAGTCGTGACAGACATTAAGTGAAACATGTCGTTTAATGACTCCCCCACCCCTGCTCTCCCAATGTGGTTGTTAAATGAATGCACAGGTTGCTAAATGGAACATGGGGGGCCTTGGGTGGGGAAGGCCTACTGCAGGCTACCCCTACTCCTAACCACCACAGCAGGTCCCATACTTTCTGTACTAGCTATTGTCCTCAGTCCCAGAAAACACTCATTTTGTATCTCTTGAAAGTAGAACCTAATGCCATAAAAGCTCTGGAAAATCCCACACTAATATCCTGGAACTGCTATAAAACACCTACAGAGAAGAAGCAACCATTAATTATCATTCTTCTGAATGACCTCTGCAATAAAAGTATTCAATAGAAGAGAATATATTTCCCAACTACGTAACATCATCAGTTACTAGAAAAGAGTAGGGTTTTCTCCTTGTTTATATCGTAGTTTGCCCTGCCAATTTTGATGGTGGGGTGATTTTCTCCTTGGTAATTCCTTGATTCGGTTATTAGGTTGTTGTATTTTTTAAAAAAAAATAACGGGACCTTTGATATACAACTCTACAATAAATGCAAGGCTGGTCAGGATTTAAAAAGTCATCTAATGAAACTTTCATCAAAGATTAGAGTTATATCTTCCTCTCTTACATTAATCCACCTCTACTATCCAGGATATGAAATATTATTCCCTACTCAGAATTCTAAGAATTGTAATTCTAAATATGGGATGCCAGGCTAGCCTTGACAATTCATCCTCACCTGAGTATAAACATTGAGAAGAACCAGATGGTCTCCACCTGGCAGGAAGAAATTCATGCGGGCATTGTCAGCATGAACCACTTTGTCCTTAGGACGGTAAAAAATGGCATTGTTGACTGAAAGCATAGCAGCAATGGTCAGGATTTGCTCTGAGCACTTGTATCTGGGGAATTTCCAGTAAAGAAAGAGTAATGTTGGGTTTTACTGTGGTAGAAACAAAATCAAATTGAACAACAGCAATAAAGGCAATCGGAAAACTTCAGAAGAAAAAGAACAGACAGGATTGAAAGGGGACATACATTAACAACTGATGAAAAGCTAAACAAAAAGATATGATTTAAAATCACAGTTTAAATCAGATCTTCTAAAGTTAAACAAATGAAACTTTAGAGACACATCAGTTTACAATTAATATCAAGTGGGTAGGTAGATTCTTAAAAAGAAGGTAAAATATTTAAAATTTTACTCAAGAATTGGAAGCATTTTTAATCATAATAATTTATTTCAATTCTATCCACACTTAATTAGGAATGTTTTTATGCTTACAATTTATTATTTAAATGTTAGCAAATACTCTACAGCTATAGGATGTTCATAATTAGACAACCACTGTTTTCAAATATGTTGGAATTTTCTGGGAAGAATGTAGTAGAGAATTAGGGATTGAACTAAGAAATAGGAGATGGATGCAATATGTTGCACTTGTGATTCCTGAAAAAATGCTAACAAGGCCAAAACCACTTTCAACATATTAAAGGAAAAAAACCCCAGGAAAAGCAGAGAAGGACTCACTGTTCAGAAGCTAGAATCATCTTCGAGAGCATGGGATCAACAGGCAATTCTGCCATCTTCCGGCCCAACTAAATACAAGATGCAGAGTTAATAAATTCAATTAAAGGACAAAAACCTCCCACAAGTGTAATATATTTCTCCCAACAAGTCAAAACATTATTTCTGATAGAAATATATAGCCAAATATTTTGAAGTTGTGTGTGCGACAACTTAAAGACATTTGTCATACCGGTTCTTATCACTAGCCATCCCAGCAGGCTTCTCTTTTTTTAAGAATAGAAAGGAACAAACAGGTACAACCCATTCAGATATCTGCCATTCTTCACTGCACTTCTGTTTCATCTCTGCAACCAGGTACCTCCTTCCAAATTCCTCAAAGCTTCGTATATTCTTGGTCTTTTATCCTAATAATAACTCTATACTGAGCTGAGATACAACTATCTATCTATCTCTCTATCTATTATTTATGAATGACTTTGTTTATTCTGTAGCAGAAAAGCCATCTTGAAACAGGCCCACCTACTTAAAATAGAACATTTTTTAGTGCTCAAATCAGGTTGAACAAAAATCTTTCCTGTTACTGTTGATATGATAGTGACAAGTCCTCTTTTATGCTATCTTTGAAGAACACAATGAAAATAATTTGTATCCGTGGAACCTAAACTAAGGAGTAACTAGAAAGTATAGTTGGATTAGAATACAAATTTGAAGCTTCAGTCTCTTTTCCAACTTCTAACTTCACTCCCACTGACAGACTCTACTTTCAAAGTAAGTATCCTGCCCTGACAAGATAGCCTTGAATAAGAAATCATACCTTGGTGAGTTCGCCAAGATGGTTGAGGGCCCCCAAGGCATACAGCTGCTCTAATGCCAATACTAGAGTCTCGTGGGGTGGTGGATCCATGAAGTCAAAGTGAATCAAATCATTGATGCCTGAAGAAAGAGAAGAAATACAATCCGGCTAAGTATTGCATATACAAGTTACTAGTTTCTGTAAGATCTTATTTCCATCTTCTATAATAAGATAAATCTTTTGAAATTTAACCCTTAAAAATGATCCAACTTCCATTGTAACGTATTCTAAGATGGAGCATGCAATCCCCATATTTTTGTAACGTATTCTAGGATGGCGCATGCAATCCTCATATTTTACTACCTAGGATTGCCAAAATACACACCTAAGCTTTTGAGAAGAAGCACTACATTGCCAAGGTTGGTTCTCTGAATCTCTGGCACCGTGGTTTCCTCCATCTCATTTTTGTACGCCCAGGCTGTGTAAAGACGGAAGCACTTCCCCGCAGCCACACGGCCTGCCCGGCCTGCTCTTTGATTGGCAGAAGCCTGATGGAGAATATGAAGTGTATGTTTTTACTTAGAACAGTGAGAACTGGAATGGTTATTTCATCAGATTCCGGAGTGAATGTAGGAGAAAAATAAGTAGTTTCCCAACTAAGAAACTCTTAAATTTCATAGTGTAAATAGCAATAAATGATTCTCTCATCATTTATCTTTACTACAGCTAAATTAATATAATGATAATTGATCATCCATTTAATTACACCAATTCTGACTTGATTACTTTTTGTTATTTTAACATTTACATATGGCAGAAATGTAAGCTGCTCAAAATTTACGTGGTTTGGCATAAACTGTAAGCCTGTTAAAATCTACACAAGCACACCATCACTACAAATTTCTAAAAGTTCTTGGTAATATTATAATGTCCACAAGGATTAAAGTGTATTTCAAAAACCTAGATTTCAGAAAATCCCAATTTTTCCTCAACATTCAGTAAATACAATTAGAAAAGATGCTCTGATCATTTTTTATTAATGGCTCCATTATCACAGGATTCAACAAGATAATTTATTTGACACCATAATACTCTCTTAACAATCCTTGCCCAACTATCCCTTGCATTGATTTATATGTTATGCGCACTTTCTATTTTCCTTTAGGCTTCTGCAGGGTAAGAGCTTCACTATAGGTGGGTTGGTGAATACCATTACGTAGATGTGTTATATTACAGAAGTGATTTCTGTACATCTCGATAGCTTTACAGAATTATAGATCATAAATCTCTGATTTATCCTGTGATTTTTTTTAATAATTTCCAGATTAACTACATTCTTAACAAATTACTTCCTGCAAACAAATTAACACCAGCGCGAATAAGAGAACCAGATAAAATGAGAGCTTCAGACCTTCCAGCTCAGCAAATGAGATAGATTGGATGGGGAAGGGAATGGGGAGTTAAGTACTAATACCAGATACCCGAGAACAGGGGGTAACAATAAGTGACTCCATGCCCGTGCGAGCATTGTAACTCTTCTGCTTGCAAAACCCAGGGTCAATCACGTAAATTATGCCATCTATGGTCAGTGATGTCTCTGCTATGTTTGTGGCCACAACAACCTGTGGAGAGAAAAGAAACTGATAATTGATTGTGAAAGGCAGCTACTTCTCTTAACTTAAAAGTCACTATAAATCTCTTACGTTATAATACCCAAATTACATGACATGAAGGGTGCTCAAAAGAGAAATTAGTATTTTTTAATCATGGCATCTAAACCCTGGAACAAGACATTTTCACCATGGCAGTTTGAAGGCTGGGAAATTGTGGGAGTTGAAGTCCACACATTTTCAAGCTGCCAAGATTGAGAAACACTGTTCTAGAAGCTTGATGATGGTCTTCTGGAAGACCTTCTATAGGGCCTTGGGGGAAGACCTATGTGCTAGCTGAAATGCGATTCTCTTAGCTAATTTATTTGCTATAACATATTATTTCGTAGCTTATTTATATATTGCATGTCTTTTTTTTTTTACCATGGATTGTTTTTACATTTTTTCAACTCGCCATGATTCAAATTGACTATTCAAACAAATAAATAAAATGTAGAACACAACACTGATTACTGAAGGTCCAGCTGTAATCCTGATTTCTTCATTAAAAACATTCTGTGGAACAAGCCGCTGAAAGATCTCTGCCCAAGAATTAGCTAATACATATAAACAATACTATATGGACAAATGGCATACTGTAGGTCTCGGTAAAGCAGCTTCAAATATATTTACTACAGAGGTGAAAAAATTGCCTTAAGTCCTTTTCTTTCATGCTGTGATTGACTTTCTGATTTTTTCCCCCTCCCTTTAAATCCAGGACAGTCAGTAAAATGTATTAAGTCAATTACATCCCTGTGTTACTGACTTGAGATGAAAGAAGGGATGTGTGTGTGTAATGCTGAGTATTCCTGACAGGCTGCAAATACAGAAATAAGCACTATTCATAGACAATATGAAGAGAGAGTAATTTCAAGCCAAGAGCTAGAGATGTGATTTTTTTGTTTGTCTGTTGTTTTTGTGGTCTCTATCGAATGCTGTGTACAGCATTGCTCTTTGTTGAGCTGATGTGATAGTTGGCACATGGAGACTAAGTTAACAGCAGACTTTAAAAGACTTCATTTCAACCTTTCCTGTAGATAGAGAATTAGATAGCAGTCATCAGACAGTATTACTCCACCATAGGAAGATACTTGTTTTGCATGCCTATTGCCTCTACAGTGAAATACTTGAACTGTTCAGCAAAGAGAACAAACAACACTTGAGGAATTCAGAACCTGGCTGTTTTATCTCATTCTCAAAGCAAAACCTCTTCTCTTTTGTGCACACTCCTAATGTTCATCTTCTTTCAACCAGAAGCACTTGAGTACCGAAAAGAGCTCCTCACAATATTTATTCCCTTCAAGCAACAAAATAGAATACTAAGCAACTGATGTATGAAACCACATATCCCTAAATACAGCACTTAGGCCAAAGCTCTTCGCTTCTCTCTTTTTCCAAACATCTTAAAATGCAACTCTCTAAATCAGGGGTCTCCAAACTGGGCAACCTGCTGGCTGGGGAATTCTGGGAGTTGAAGTCTTAAAGCTGCCACGTTTGTAGAGCCCTGCTCTAAATAATGAAAGCTGCACACATTGGCCCCAAATGTGTGCACACATTGGTCCCCTTTCTTACCTTCCGGGCTCCTGGTGGGGTTGGTTCAAAGATCTTGGCTTGCATGTCGGAGGGCAGGTTAGCATAAATTGGGAGGACCACGAGTTCTGCGATTTTGGAGCCCAAGCGCCGGCAACGATCTTGTAACATCTCACAGCAGGCTTCAATTTCTTCCTGCCATTAAAAATGGAAGCTAAGCTCTGTTTATTATATTACAATACTAATAAGTAAAATTATGGAGAAAAAACACAAGAGCTTACCTGGCCCGTAAGAAACACAAGGATGTCCCCTCGGGGCTGAGTAACATGAATCTGCAGCACCGACACCACACAGGCTTCCAGATAATCAGCCTCTGGTGCCTGAAGGAGAGGCAGAGGGAGGTCAATCAAATTACAGGTAGTCCTCAATTAATGACTGAGGTTTGTTTAGCAACCATTCAAAGTTATGCCAGTGCTGAACAAATGACTGTTACACCTAATCCCCAAAGTTACAGCATGTGAGTAGCTAAAATAAGCCATGGTGGTGCAGTGGTTAGAGTGGAGTACTGCAGGCTATTTCTGCTGACTGCCAACTGCCTGCAATTTGGCAGTTCGAATCTTACCAGGCTCAAGGTTGATTCAGCCTTCCATCCTTCTGAGGTGGGCAAAATGAGGACCCAGATAGTTGAGGGCAATAGACTGACTCTGTAAACCACTTAGAGAGGGCTGTAAGAGCACTGTGAAGTGGTATATAAGTCTAAGTGCTATTGCTATTGCTATAATTGCATGTGATCAAGATTTGAGTGCTTAGTGGGTTGCCCACAGAGGCACCTCAACCCTCCCCATCTATCTCCCGTAGCTTCTCTGTCCTTGTAGTGCCCTCCACTCCACTGCCTCGACGTGCATTCCTCTGGTCCTGCCATCCCCAGCTGACCTTCGCCATCTTCTTCCTCCCACTTCTGTTGAGGCATGCCTGACCTGGCCCTTCATGAGGCGGCTGTTGGCTGCGTCAGGCTTTCTTCTCAAGGCCGCATGCACCGTTCTCCAAATCGCGTGTGGCCTTCACATGAGGCTTTGAAGCTTTCCAGAGCCTTGCAAGAAGGCTGCGTGCAATTTGGATAAGGTTGCGTAGGATTTGGACAAGGCCGGACATGGCTTTGGGAAGCAGGTCTGGATCAGCAGGTCAGGCAGACCTTGCAGCAGTGGGAGGAGGAGGACGGCGAAGATCAACTGGGGACGGCAGGGACAGTAGAACAGCAGGATGACTGAGGATTACCTGTCACTCTTCTTAAGTTAAATCAACACAACTTCATCTCCCTTAATGGTTTCTACTGTTGCTTGTCCTTGTTCCTCACTCAGTTTTTCTGTTCTGGATTAGATATGCTTCTTCTATAGCTGTGGTGGCTTAACCTTTTTGGACTCCTGTGCCAAAAACTGTGCGCGCTAGCACACTTGCACTTGCGTGCCAGCACCCAGAAGGCAATGCGTGCCCCCCCACACCCCCTATGCATGCGCATGTAATCCCCACCCACCCCCGCCGCCCCCTTACCTGCACTGCGCCTCACAGCAGCTGATTTTCAGCCAGTTTGAGGCCTTTTTCGGCTTCCCAAAGGCTTGAGGAAGGGTTCTGCAGGCCGAAAACTAGCCCTGTTTCGTCACTTCCGGTATTTTCGGAAAAACAGGAAGTGACAAAATGGGGCTAGTTTTTGGTCTGCAAAGCCTGCAGAAGCCTGCAGAAGCCTTCCTCAAGCTTTTGGGAGGCCGAAAAAGGCCTCAAACTGACTGAAAATCAGCTGTGAAGCACGCGCATGCCCAATAAGATAAGTTTGCCTGCAGCTCACGTGGCAGCACAAATGGCTCTGCGTGCCACCTGTGACACGTGTGCCATAGGTTCGCCATCATGGTTCTATGGGTCATTTGCTCCTTTTGCTCTAATTTTGTGAAACTAGAAAGACTTGTTATAGGGCAAGGGTATCTGAAAAATTGTACTCCCAGTTATGGTCGTAAATCAAGGACCACCTGTAGGAAATAACGATTGTACAAAAGATAAGTCAAGTTAGGAAAGTTGAATAGAATGAAATCCAGCTTTGAGAATAAAGCTTGTGATGCAGTGGCAGCATACAACAGCTATAAAACGAAGAGTGATACAATCTACAACTTCAACTTACGAGCATATAAATTCAAGTTTGGATGTAGGAATTGGCATCCTGGAAATCTTACATGTTCTCCTCCCAGCCACGTCCACTGAGGTTTGATCACTTTGCCTCTGTTTCCTCAGCCCTTTACACACAGACAAACAAACACAAAACACTTTGTGCTTGCTAACCTTAGTGTAATAAATGTCAACAGGAAAACGGCGCCCCGGGATGCGGAAGATGGGAGCATCGTCAAAGAAGGTGGAAAAACGCTCGGTGTCCAGGGTGGCACTAGCAATCAGCACCTTCAGCTCGGGCCGGAAACGAGCAATGTCCTTGATCAAGCCAAACAGGATGTCAGTGTGCAGCGTGCGCTCATGAGCTTCATCTATGATGACAACGCTAGAAAGCAAGGCAGAAAAGGGTGTGGTGCTGGTTAACACTCATGCAATATTTGTACTCATTTGCAAGGGATTTTGCAGTCTTGGGTCTATTCAAAATCAGCCCAACGTTGGCTTTTTTTTTATATACTAAGGTAAGAAGAGTACAATTTATAGTCTACTACAAAGGCTACAATTTTAAGGAATCTGCAACAGAGATCAGCCTTGAATCTAGATCTCTCAAAACCACCAGAGTGAGCAAGGCCAAAAAGATCAGACCTCTTTGCATTCAGAAGGAAATGGAGGTAAAACACGCCTCTTAAGCCTTCCTGAGTCTCAAGGAGCCCATTTTACATGTGAATACTTTTGAAGTCTCTTAAAAACACAATTTCTGTTTTCTGCTAACCCAATGTTGGATGCCACTAGTACAGGGGTGTCAAACTCACGCCATCGCACTGGCATCACATAATGTATCGAGCATTTTTTTCCTCTTTGCTAGAGTGGGAGTGGCCAGCGCGTGACGCATCCAACCTACAGGCCAAGAGTTTGACAGCCCTGCTCTAGTGGGAAAGCAGAACTCAAAACACCAATTGTAAAGTGTATCATCCAGGAAGAAGGGCGTATAATAAATAATAGCTTCCCTCTCAATGACCCCCGAGAAAGTTTACCTTGTCCCCAATAGAAATACTTTCTATTTATATATAATTTATAGAATTCTGTGCTGCATAGCCCAGGATTTGAATTATTTATTCTACCATTCTCTCATTCCACATTTCCCAATATGAAAATTCCTTCCTCTTAAGACGTTCTACCCAAAGCTAGTTTAGCTATTTATCTGAAAACAAACCAATGAACAAGCATCCATTCATTGACCTCATGATTAAGCTACGAGTGCACGTGTCCACTGCTGTTACTCACCTATAGCTGCTCAGGTCAGGTTCAGTGAGGAATTCTCTGAGAAGCATCCCATCCGTCATGTACTTCAACACCGTCCGCTCTGAAGTGCAATCCTCAAAACGGATGCTGTACCCTACCTGTGGGAAGGGCACAGAACTGTCTTTATTACACACACAGCATCATTTGTCCATGGAATTCTATTTAACTCCAATTAAGGCAGCCTTCAAAGCAATGCAGATAGTCCTCAATTTACAATCCCAACTGAGCCCAAGATTTCTATTGCTAAGAGAGATAGTTGTTAAGTGAATTTTGCCCCATTTTACAACCTTTCTTGCCATGTTTTGTGAACCACCGTAGTTGCTAAGTTAGGGACAATGACACGGTTATTAAGTGAATCTGGATTTCCCATCGACTTCGCTTGTGAAAAGGTGGCAAAAGAGGATTGCATGACCTTGGGACACAGCAACCGTCATAAATATAAACCAATTGCCAGGCATCTGAATTTTGATCATGTGACCTGCTGCAATGAGCGCAAGTGTGAAAACTGGCTATCAGTCACTTTTTTTCAGGGCCATTGTAACTTCCAACGGGTCATTAAACGGACGATTGTAAGTCGAGGACTACCAATATACAAAAGGAAGAAATGAACATACAAAGCAAATTCTAGTTCATCTTTCAAATTAAGATGCTGGAAATAATCTGTGACAATTCTGGTGGGAGTATCTTGGCTGTTTTCAGAAAGCTGAGCAGTTACAGTCCTGTTTAGTGTTTGAATGGAACACCACCAACAAATTTGGGGGTTACATGTGAGACTGGAAATTGAAAAAAACATGCTGAAAAAGCAATGGTGAGCCACTTCCCTAATGGTTGCTAATGCTAGACATACCCAAGAAGATAAACTGCTCTCCAAGGAAATCTTAATGCTTACAATGTTACATGGAGAAACACACACTGTTATGAGGTTAAAGAGTACTATGATGGCCAGTACACCACTGACTTTAGAGCCATGGCAAAAAAAAAAAGGTTGAACAATGGACACATTGGCTTTTATTTGAAGGCTTATGATAATGCTTACATAGAACGAGCTTGCTGGATCAACCAACCAGATGCTTAGGGGGAGGAAGTGAGGGAAGATACGTATACCCCTCTTCCATCACTGTAGATCTGCAACCTAGTATTTGGGGGGGTATGCTACCTCCAATCTGGAAATAAAACAATCAATCTCAAGACTAACTCAAGGTACACCTGACCTTCAATGTACCATTACCATGTTTTGCGGTACTGATTTCTATAGGTGAATCATGCATGCTTCTCACTATTTGGGTGTGAACATTCTCATGCTACAGAACCAACTTTTTCTCCAATGATATAGGCTGCCATTAAAATAATTATTGGACATCCCAAAATTAGATCAGGGCTTATAAACTGGCTAAGAGGATTGGTAATATAAACTACATAGATTCATCCCTTCATTTTTCCCTCTTCAGGACATACTTCATTTCCAAGCTTGACATTCATTTCCTGGGAAACACGGGCAGCAACACTCATAGCTGCTACTCGCCTGGGTTGAGTACAGCCAATTTTCATTCCTTTCTTGGTATAACCCTGTTAGGAAGAAAGAGAGAGAGAGAGAGAGAGGGAGGGAGGGAGGAAGGGAGGGAGGGAGGGAGGGTGGGAGGGAGAGAGAATCTCCATGATTCAAGATCTCAATATCAAAGCTGTTATGTGCATAAAATGGTTTGTTAGGAGTTAAAATACTATGCATGCTGGGGCCACTGGATTTTACACTCAGCAGTTCATGGCCGCACTCAATAATTTATGATATGCATAAAATTTTTTGTCTGTGCTAAAATTCTGTTCCTGCTGGGGTCACTGGATTACACATTCAATTCTTTATGGATATACTAATATGCACACAATGGAACACTTGGGGTTTGTCAAATATGAAAAATAGACTTGTTTCTTCAGTGTAAATCATCCCAAAGCACTGATTCAAGCATTTTAATATAATAATTTTATGTACATTTTAAATATTACTAAAATCAAAAACCATTTTTCAAGAACGTCTCTGGAAAACACCCAACTTGCTTTGAGCGGATAGCAAAATGTGGGGTTTTTTAAAATGTGTCAAAAACCAAGATACTGTAGAAAATGCTACCTTACCTTCTAAAGTTCTGGGTGGTACAATCTTATTTTTCAGTGGATTTTTGGCTTGTCATGAAAGTTGTGAATGATAATTTCATTTTTTAATGTTAACATATTGTTTTACTAATTTCCTTACATACACTGTCCAAAGTTTGAACAACTGGGGCAAGCTTATAAAATAAATAAACTATTTGAAGGGATGTGTGCTTTTTTAAAAAAAAAAAAAAGTCCATTATTTCATTTTGATTCTTGCCCCACTGCCACAAGTCTATGCCACCTTTTACCATCTTAACAGTTTTAAAATCCTACGTTTCAGTTGGAAAGGAGGCCAGAAATTAGGAAAAAATGCTTATGGACCAAATGTTTTACAAACTGGAATCTCAAATTTTGTTTGTAGCTCAGAACAATACATGTCTAAATACCCCGTTCTAAGCTTGAGCAACCCTGGGCCAACGACCACCATGATTTTCAGGAAAAGGCACTGGGGCAGAGAACAGGACAGCTGAAGTCTAGCCAAAGACAACCGCAGCTCACTGAGCATTTTGGAGAACCAAACTGCGATGCAGACTGAATCCTAATATTGTATGCAGGTCTACCATTACAGGAGTAGGGTATTGGCCCCTGTTGTTTTCAGAACACCAGTCCCTAGCATGAAGTAGGGACCAAAGAAGCAGCATTTCCCTCCTGCAAGCTTCACCACGGATCTCCTTCACTCCTGCAATTAATTATTCTCCCCTTTCCTATCGAGTTACCTCTTCGTACAAATACTGTGGGATTTGAGTGGTCTTGCCAGAGCCAGTTTCCCCTTCAATAATGAGCATCTGATGTTCAGCAATGGCGGCCAGTAAGTCTTCACGGTATGGGAAAATAGGAAGGCTGCGGCGCACCTCCTGGATAGACAATTTCTTGAGTTCAGCCTGGGACAGTTCTGGCTTCTCCTCCTGGCACAGAGGAAGCAGAGTTAGATGAGTTTCCCTGGATCAATAAGAACTGGTAGTGTCTCTTTGGTTCTATCTTTCCTATCCCTGGACAAAACTGATACCCCAAGCAGAATGTGAGAGGCACCATAGATCAATGGCATTTATCTCTGTTTACCTGTCAAAGCTGTCAGGCGCAATCCTTCATACTGCTTGATAACAACCCAGAAACAGTCTATCTGATTCCCTTAATTGGTTCTATAGAGATATTGAGCTAGTAAGTCTGACTCAGCTATGGGAGTTTCCTTTGGTCACCCGTATTTATGCAGCAGTTTAATACAGAGAGTGATGGCCTTGAGGGAAATATTCAGAAGCTGTTACAAAACCAAAAAAGGGCAGAAGCATGTCTTGAGCCCTGGGAATGGATACAATATTAGGAAGGGACTCAGGATGGCTCCTCCCTGACTCACTGGGATTTAAGAGGGAGGGGGAAAGGAAAACAAAGACACTTGCAAGATTCTGCTATTTCTGCTTCTCTGCTACTGTCAAATCCTAGATTCCTTATCTATGCTCTGAATATTGTGATCCTTAATAAATAGCTTCCTTTCACTGATTCATTGAAATCAACTCCCATTTTCTAGAATTCCCTCCTGTTGAGGCAGAGCTGTTTGTCCAGCTCTTGCCTCTAAGACACTTGTCCATGAGATCTCTAATCCAGGGGTCCCCAACCTGTGGGCCGTGGCCCTCTACTGGGCCAGGACTAATCATCACTGGGCCGTGTGAGTGACTGGATGGTGTGCGCATCTCCGCATGCACGCGCACAGCCCCACTCATGCAAGCCTCGTTGTGGCCCCACTCGTGTATCACCGTGAATGTTGTGATGCTTGTGCATGCACATGCACGCACGCATGTGCTTGCCCCTCGCACAAAAATCATCCCCTCATTCCTCGCTCCCCCTGTTCTGGGCCGCCAACCTGAAAAGGTTGGGGAACTATGCTTTAATCAACTGGCCAGAATCACTTTGTTGAGTTGGGCAGCTATAGAAATCGAATAAACAAATGAAATAAATAAATTGATCCTTACATCCCAGAGAAATAAGTATTTTTCAGGGACAAGATCTGAATTTCCACCAAGAGTTCCTGGCTATGTTAGCATTTGCAGAGTCTCATCTTCTATTTCACAGCCTGCACCTTCTCACCTTGTTCTGATTTGCGCCCCGCATTTGCACAGCATTCACAAACTGGATCATCTCATCGTCCTCAAGAACGTACTCGTAGTTTTTGCGAGGATGGCGCTGATTGGCATCCCGGGCCCCAAAACGGAGAGCAGCTGCCCCAATGTGATCTTCCTCCCAGCGCCGCTGCTCATCTCTTGGAGCCATGTGATCGTCTGCCTGGGGCTCCTCATAGCGATCAGGAATCTTCTGCAGGACAAAATGAAAGAATCACCAGTGCATTCAGCAGCTCAGTAGCCAAGGTTCTAGTTCAACAGTGCTATATTTTTTTTGCACATTTTCTTCAGAAGTATACGTGCACTGAGTTATATGCTCAAGTGTATGTAATTTCAAGGAGCATTAAAATGCCTTTGTCTTTTTGTACATTCTGTCAACTGATCTAAGAACCAGAATCCAGTGAAACAGACAGCAAGCAATAGGCCTGAAACTCAGTGCTTGGGTTCAGATACAGTGGCTTAATCTGATGTGGCACAAATAAAAGCAAACATAAATATTTAGAGAAGAATTGGCCTTCAGGTTCTGGGAGACCCTTTTTCTTTTGTCTCATTATAATGAAGATGTTATTTTTGTTTTTAATGTTATATAAAATGGTTAAGATATGAAATTTGGAGATACATCAGATCAAAAATAAACCAACCAGCAGAAAGACAGAGAAGCTTCTCTTAATATAGGCAAACTTTCTATTTCGAAAAAGTCCAGAAAATGATAAAAAGGATAGCAATAAACATTGTAAGAAATACAAGCTGTTGCTAACAAAGTATTTCAGTTAGTGGGACTGATAAGGATTGTTCTGAGTTTTGTGTCCCTCATTTGTCCTGTTGGATGCTCGTGAAGACAAAAGCCAGAATTTACCAAACATTTGGTCTTCGATATTCAATTTGTTGAGCTGATTCTGAGTGAAGCAACTTGCGTGCTTGCTAATGTTCAGCAATGGAAAACACGCTACAGCAGTGATACAGATCCTCCACTAGTTGCCAAGCAGGCTTCTAGATGCAATTTAGCCCCACACAGGTTGGGCTCTGGTTACCTGCAGGTTATCTTAGGTAGAGGTCTTTTCTAGCTCTGATTGTTGCGAACTTTTAACTAGAGACCACCGGGATAATCCCAAAACAATATTTTATGTCCTTCTTTGGTCCACCACTCATAAGAGAGAAGTAGCCATCTCACCCATCCCTGGCTCCAAACCACCTTACCTTGCTGCGGCTCTCCTCTGGCATGTAGTACCGATTGTGCTTCTCCATCTTCTCCTGCTCTCCAGCCTGTTTGTACTGTTTGGCCAAGTCGCGCACTTTGCGTTTGTACTCCAGCTCCTGCTGCTCAAGAGCTGTTAGTTCTTGCTCAGAGAAGAGGTACTCCTCATCTGCTATTTCTGCTTCCAAATCTTCCATTTTATCCTTTTCTCGTTTGGCTAAATACTCCCAACGGGATTTCTTACGTAGCTCTGGAATCTGACGTACAGGAAGAGAAAAAAAAAAGTTTTCTCCTCGTTACAGTCTGAATGATTTTGTTTTTAAAAGAAATTTTAAAGCCCGATTTTCATTCATTATTTGGGCATTTTATGGAATCGTGCTCTATCCTGGCACCATCATTGCGAGGCAATATTTTTGAAAGCAAAATCTACTTATGATGGCTATGATTTTTATTCAAGAGGCAGAATTGATCCTGCAGCGGTACAGGTTTTTAATGCAAAAATTGCATCTCAAATGTTATATGGAGCTCCAAGTTGGATTACATTTGCAGATAATAACATAGCCCAATTACTGGTGAAATTTTACAAAATGCCCTTTGAAAATGCAGGCTTGGCTAAGCATTATTATATTTCAGTTGTATATATACATTTTTAAAATAAGAATTGTTTCAGGAAATCCCAAACAAATCTTTTGCAGATATATGATTATAAGGTGACCCAAAGATCAGTCAAATTGGCATTGATCCTGAGTATTTTCCATGGGGTATGACATCAACATTTAATTGTATATAAAACAAAGATTATGTGATAATACAATATAGTAATTAATGGCCAAAGTTAAAATTCTGTGTTCACCTTTAACTTTTTGTAAAATTACAATTTTCAGCTCAATAAATATCTTGATAGTTTATTTTTAAGTAAGCACAAAACAGCCTTTTCAAAATGATGGATTTTTTTTAAAAAAATCCTGATTTCTTAAAGATTTTGCCCCCTGTAATAATATTGATTTAGACACAGTGGATCATATTTCATTATGTTGTGAATTTTATGAGTCTTCTATAGGATATTATCTGGCTTATTCTAAAATCCAAAACAGGAAGAGAATCTGAGTATGTTAGCATTTTACTTGCATCTGAAAAACCTAAAACTACAGAGGCAATAGCCAGATTATGGCCATAAAAACTAGGTTTTGAGCACCATACCAATGAGTTTTACTTTTTACACTGGTATATCTAATGTCAAATTTTAGATTATATTTCTAATTTGCTATTTGGGCTTAAATAAATCAATAGTATTAAAAGTTTATAACATGAAAAAAAATTAATAACATTTTCTTGCCACTTATTTTCATTACTGTCTTGTTGACTTGCCAAAAAGATACATTGTTTTTTAATTTTTTTTAAAGTTTTGAAGTTTCCTTTGCTTACAGACCAGGCTTGTTGATCAGGGATATGTCACTCATCTTGGTTCACTTTTTTCCTGTGTCTCTTTTAGACTCTCCCACATTTCATCAATACCTCATTATAGTTCATTGTCAAATTATTCGTTATATTAAACACACTGATAAAATCAAGCTCTTACCATGAATTTTTTGTCCTCTTCTACCATCTTTAAACGCTTTTGAGCTTCTTCATATGCCTAACCTCGACATAATCAGGAAAAAAATATACAATATAACTCAAAACACAGCAATTCCAAAAAATCCTTGCTAACAAATGTTGGATGCAATACAGGTAATCCTCAATTTACAACAGTTGATTTAGTGACTGTTCAAAGTTACAACAGCACTGAAAAAAGTAACTTGCGTCCGTTTTTCACACAAAACAGCATCCCCATTGCAGTATCCTCATGGTCATGTGATCAAAATTTGGACATTTGGCAATTGACTAGTATTTATGACAGTTGCAGTGTCCTGGAGTCATGTGATCTACTTTTTGCAAACTTCTGACAAGCAATGACAATGCGGAAGCCAGATGCACTTAACAATTGTGTTATTAACTGAAGATTCACTTAACAACTGTAGCAAGAAACGTTGTAAAATGGGCAAAATTTACCTAACGAAGTTTCACTGAGCAACAACAATTTTGGGCTCAATTGGTGTCATATGTCAAGGACTACCTGTATTTTTAGGACTACAGATTTCTGCTTTACAAAGCAGAAAGCAGAGACTTACAGAAAAGTTGGGAATAATCTCAGCAAGAAAGTGGAATTTCCTTTTCTAAATAATGTAAGTATTAGGTATATTTCTCAAGTATGAGAAGAGGAAGAAAATACCACCAAAGGCCAAAACATGAGAACTCCGGAGCTGGCATAGCAGAGATTTGTAAGTGATTGAAAAGGAATCAGTCACATGTTTCCATATTGAAAAGGAATCAGTCACATGTTTCCATATTGGGAAGGAAGGCAGGACTGAAATAAAAGATTCCATATCTCAATGAATTAGTATTAAAATTTTAGCCATTAGCCTTGCAAAATGTTGAATACGAACTATACCGTGGTTTAAAAATAAATCAAAACCATAAGTTGTATACAAAGTTCTGAAACTTCTGCAAATTATCACCCAGTTCGGTAATTTTGCACAAGTTTCCTTAGCTCCCTATTCCCACTTTCCCCAGAAAGTGGAAACGATGCCTACAAAGACATATAGAGAATTATGTCCAAATCCTGTTCCCAAAAACATATTCAGGAATCTTTTTAGGTTTACATTCTTTCAAGTCTGCTTTTTGGCTAGAGTGGCTAAAAAAAAAAAAGCAGCATTATATTTTTAAAAACCTGCATCTTGCTTATGCCTGAGTAGAATCATCGTGTATATATGCAGTCATATTCATAATGATATGCAGCTATAGATATGGGCGTATGTATACATTTGCACGTGTGTTCAGCTCTCCGATATCCAATTTTTACCTAATTTTTCCAGCCCCAGATGAAATGCTCCTACTGCAAAAATGGGTGATATAAGAAAAGAATGGACAGAACAGTTAGGACAAATGCAACCAAGAAGGGCTTCCTCATTATGAAAGCAAAATCCAAAGGCCGAGACCACACCTTCTTGTCTGATCGCTCGAGGATATTGCGAGTCTTCTCTTTGTCCTTGCGTTTAACACGTTCTGCAAAAGCATCACGTTCTTCCAAGTCCTGCAGCCGCTCTCGTTCACTCCGGTCCCATTCATCCTCTGACTCCTCCTCTGGAATCCTAGGCCAAGAAAAGCAAAAATGCCTGTGGCTTTCCTTATTTTTCTCACAACTCTGCTTTTTGCAAAGAGATGGATGCTCACCGTCCCGTGTCCTCTCCACTAGGCTTCTCATCAGAGTCTTTGTCTTCCTCTTCTTCCTTGCGCTGCCTCAGGTGTTTGTGCCGTTTCCGTTGCTTGCCCTCAGGGCCTTGTGAGGGGTGATGACGCTTTGAGCTCCGGGCTGCTTTACCGGTTTCTTCATCATCACTGTCCTCCAACAGGGTGTACGAACGATTCTTTTGCTGCAAAGCTAAGGCCTGTTGCTCAGCTAATCTGGCTGGACGCTCCTGCGGCATCTGGTGTGGAACCTACCAAACATTAGGGAAAGTGAACAAATCAGTTAGAACTCCAAAACACTGTAATTTTTACACATATACCCAACATAAGCCTCTTGAGAATGTAGCTCTCATTCCTTAGCACCAGCCTAGAAGACACATGGCTTTCCCGATTTTTCCAAATCTATATGTAATATTGAATTAATTTTGAATAAAATATCAAATTCAGGAATATCCACATCTTACTTCTGCCAAGATTTCATTAATTGGATGTGTTATGAAGTGTACACCCTCCATTTATTGTTGACCAACTTGATGGGATATTCTAGGGATTACCATTAGGAAATTCATGCAAAATACTTGAAAATACAAAATCACTAATTCTATATATTATTTTCAGAACTTATTTTCACACTTCCATTTATTTCCTATTGAAATTCTAAAGAAAGAAAGAAAATAATGGAATCTGATGCAACCATCTTCATGGAGCAGGAACACAAAAAAAGAATCAGTTTCTGCAGGAAAAAAAATCCATTTCTAGCTGTATAGAGAACTACTTCTAGTTTGAAGTCAGGAAAAAGTTATGTTGTTGCCCTTCTGAAATTTTGAATTTCAACTCCCATCAGCTCCACGATGATAGCTATCAGTTTGTGTCCATCCAATCAGTGCATTTCCTGGTTAAGATTTCATAATTTTCAAGGAAATGTTTCAGCCCCAAGTGGACCATACAAAGAAAATTCTTTATTTAGATGAGCTACAATAACAGAATCTTGTCAAGTATGATTGTGCTGTATCTCCTCCTCCTTCTTAAAATTCAATGAATCAGGGAGTATCCACCAACAATGCCTAGGCAACAGAGTCTGTATATCTCTAAAGGTCATCTTCCTTACTCTCTACAGAATTTAATAAGTGGATTCAAGTAATCAAATACAGTACCTTCACATTCTTGCTCCTTCTTTATCATTCTCTATAATTACAGCTCTTTAAAGCTTCTTTGTTCTGATGCTCAGTGGAAAAGGTGTCAGAGTGATACATGCACAATCAGTGAAAAAAGGTTTACAATTTGAAAGTCATGCTCAAAGAAGAAAATAGGAAAGGGGAGGGAAAAGGGATACCATCTATATACTATTGTATAATAATTGTGTTCCATATGACCGGTGGTTTCAATAGTTATTGAACAATTGCAAGCTTTCAAATTCAAAACAAAATTCAGGACAAACTGGTTTGGATCCTTTATGTTAGATAAAAAACCTTTAGACCACAAAGCTAAAGAGAGTTTGACTCACACATTTAAAAAACGGGAAACAATAATTTCTTTGCTTTGTCTTCCTAGCAATTTTAAAGAAGATCCTTTTTGCAACTTTGCATCTCTCGGCACCAATTAAGATCACCATATGCACATTTGGGGGCTCTCCATCATGTCCCCTGAGATATAATCTGATGTATACTCTCAACCACTTTCTCTTCCACTCCACCCATTTTGTCTGTGGAATTCTTTTTGAATACTTGGAGGAAAGCTTACATCTATTTTGAAAAATGTTAATACCGATTTGGATTCCTCCCCTCTCCTTCCATCTATATATCCTATCCATCTATCTATCCCATCCATCCATCTTTTCTATCGCAGGGGTCTTCAAACTTGGCAGCTTTAGGACTTGTGGACTTCAACTCCCAGAATTCCTCCTCCAGTCATGTTAGCTCAGGAATTCTGGGAGTTGAAGTCCACAAATCTTAAACTTGCCAAGTTTGAAGATCCTTGATCGCCTCCATAGAGCAGTTTCTATATCTCACCCTTTTTCGATAGCCCCGCCCCTGGATTAGCCCCGCCCCTCGCAGTACCACCACTACCCCGCTGTTCTAAGAGGGTCGCGCGCACAACTGCCAAACCGTCTCACCCGCTCCCAGAGCTGCTGGGCGAAGGTGCGCGCGGTGGGCTCAGTCACCCGCAGCGTCTCGGTCTCCTCTAAGCGAGCGAGCAAATCCTCCGGAGTCCGGCTCCGCTGGGCCAGGCCCACCATGAAAGCAACGACATGGCGCTCGCTCAGCCCCAGAAGGGTATGGAGCTGGTTCGATACCCAGCGCTCCAACTCGCCTGCCATTGTAGCGGGATGCTGAACCCCACAATTCTCCTATCCCACCCCCACACCCCGGCTTTTCGAGCTGCGTGATAGTATTTCCGGGCTCGTGCTGCTGGGAGCCAATCAGAAAGCTGAGAAAGGCGAAACTTTCGTCATCTTAAAGCGACGTTAAAAAAAAGTAGGATTGCGTACGTTGCTCTCGAATTTGTCGGTCTCTGAAATGGAACTATGGGAGTTGAAGTCCAATAGCCCCGAGAGGCAGCCAGTTAAAATATTCTCATCTAAACAATGCTTCTTATGTTATAATCTAAACAGTGCTTTTTCACAACCCTCGTCAGACTGCAATTCCCATCATCCCCAATCAGTATAAAAAATGGCCAAGGATGATAGGTCGCTTACGTTACATAGCCTACCAACACAAAAGCTTGAACACGTTATGGCTCTTTCTCATAGCTGTAATCTGCGGTTTATTCTGCTCTTCCGCATTTGTGTGTGTGTGTGAACCAGCTGCTCTATTTCTAGCGTTATGTGCCTAAAACCATTTTTTGATGAAGAAAGATCATAAGAGAAATCATAAGTAATTCCATTCAAGAGCATGTTTCAAAATCAGGGATTTTGCTTCCTAAATACGGTATACCTGCCAGCTTTACACATTTTCTGTGTTTTAGTCTGCAGTGCATGGAGAATGAAGAAGAGCCAATTTATTTAATTCATTAGCCATCACAATCTTTCAATGTTGTACTACTTGCTCTTTAATCTCCCCTTCTTTATTTTAGAACTTCACTTGTGTTCCCTCAGACTGGATCCCCCTAAAATCAGGATTTATTTATTTTTCCTGAGGAGCACCTAATCCATATGTTGGATGCCAAGAACAAGTTTCAATCCTTCCCTGATTATGTATAATAAAACTAAGGAAGAAGTTATAGTAAGATCCTTTGTTGTATGCTTTATTTGTTGCAGTAGCCTAGAGCAAATCATTCCTTATTCTAACATAAGGATTATTTGACTATACCCAGGGTTGTGGGAGCGCCATCACTTGAGACTTTCAAGAAGAGATTGGACTCCCATCTGTCAGAAATGGTGTAGGATCTCCTGCTTGGACAGGGGGTTGGGCTAGATGACCTACAAGGTCCCTTCCAACTCTGATTATGTTATTTGAGGGATAGAGGAACCTGTCATGTGAATTATTTTGGTCGTGAAGAGAACAGTCACGGTACATGCAGTTATGTCTACCCCTTGGCAACCAAACTTCATTAGCTGCCAGTTTGCTTCTGGGTTCAGTTGAAGGTGCTGGTTTTAACTCTCAAAGCTCTGTATAGAATGGGGCCAGGTTATTTGAGAGACCACCTCTCCCTGGTTACATCTACTTATCCCAACAAGTCTAGCAGGAGAGTTATGTTATGGATAACATATGCTAAGTACTTTCATCTGATGGCACCTGCCCTCTGGAACACCATTCTCCCTAATGTGAGATTAGCCCCAACTCTATTAATCTTCCAGGTGTCTCTTATATGTTCCCCCCAAGTCTTGGAGATCGCATAGAAACAGGGAACCTGCAAGATGGTTATACTGAATAAGGATATTGATCCATTCTTTCTCTCTTATTTATATGTATGTTTTATGGTTTTAATGGTTGTTTAGACTTTTTAACTCTTTGTTTCATTATACACTGCCCAGGCAGGGTCACATTAATAAGATGAACGGCTGTATAAATTCATTAAATAAATAAAGGTAAGAATTAAATGTTTTGCTGGAACACACCAAAGTCTAGCTGGTCCAGCATTTTGTTTCCAAAATGCGTAGGATATAACAGATACATGTGACCAGCAGACCACGAAGAAACATCTTATTGTCATTTCTTTTAAGATTCAAGATGGCTATTTTAAGGAAAAGTTCTATGTAACTGTCATGATGAGTAGAGCAATAAAGACCACTAGATTATCGTGCAACATCATTCTGGTTTATTGTTAATAATAATTACACGTAACAAAAAAAAACACTGATGGAAATGGCTGGACACAGCTTCTTCAGCCCTCATTTAACATACATTGATCTTTGCAGACCCCATCACACGCCTGTCAAAGAAAAATATGTCTGCAGTATTCAGTCACTCACTCACTTATTCATGGGCTTTACATTGGCTGTCCCGGCAGTGCAAAATAAAAGGAGAAATGATAATTAAAAAGGGTGCACAGATAGATAAATTAGTAATGAAGGGAGAGAGAAGATATGTAATTTTCTCTTCTGCGCCTTCCATTCAAACTTTTACTTCTTCGCTCAACAGTTTTTGTTCCTAAGCCTCACCTTTCTCCTCCCATACATTCATCAACTTTCTCTCAATCTGCATTCTTGTTCCATTGATGAGTTGTGCCATTCTTTGAGTAATTTAATTGAGCAAGTCAACCAAGCTTCACAGTTGGGGAAGAGAAGATTGCTGTTCAGCAATTTAGAAAAAGTTTCAATTTTATTTGGACACTTCCATCTTAAGGCCAGACTTGCAGCCAGGGCAGCTATAGAAATTGAATCGTATACTTTTGGTTCCAAAATGTGGATTTATGAACTATTACAGCCCTGAGACAGGACCTGGGTTGTGGAATGGCGTAGGGTGGAGGGCTTCACTGGCTCTCAGCTTCCCTGAGTCAACCTACCTTCTCATTTTTTTATTATCAGCACTACAAATGATTTGCCCTCCGCCTCACAGCCCAAGGTGGAAGGTCATCCTGAGAGACCCAAAAGCTATAGCTCTTTCTTCTTCTCATCAAAAATGAACATGTCTTTATCTAGGTGTGCAAGCTGAGCGGTAGTGCTCAGATGTTCAGGTGGTGCATAGAAGTAGCCAGGTAAACATCTTCAAACAAATGTACCATGGCTTTGCTTTCCTTAACGTTAACTAAGTTAAGACTTTATCCTAGTTAAAAAATACTATGCAGTGCAGAATGGCAAGTACAGGTTGTCCTCGACTTACAACCATGATAGGGAGAGCAAGATTCATCATTTAAGCAATGAGGTCATTAAGTGAATCATCCATGGCTATTAAGCAAGACAGCAGGTGACTGTGACTTGCAACCTCCTGCTGGCTTTTCCATTGATTGCTGGAATCTGGATGAGAAGTTCACAAATGGCAGCCACCTGACTGAAAAATTGTTAAGTGTGAGCTGGTTGAAAAGTGCCTAGATCACAATCATATGACCATGGGAACACTGCCACGGTCTTAAATATGAGGACCAGCCATAAGTCACTTTTTTCAGCACCATCATAACTTTGAATGACTGCTAAACAAATGGTCATTAAGCGAGGACTACCTATATTTCTCAAAATGGATGGTAGAATAATATCACTAGCATTATTGCTACTAGTAATAATACTTTTTTGGCTAAAGAATCCAAAGTCATCCGGGGTGGGGAGGTCAATATGGCAGCAACAATTGTCCAACTGAAGGGACAGTCCTTCGAGTGTGGTGTTGTGGACACCATCCAGACCTTTTGTGCCCTCTCCTGTGGCCACCCCTGAAAGCATCGCTTCATATTTTTTTAACCATTCATGGCTCTGTTCACTTCACTTCATGCCCACTCATCTAAGTCCATGTGAGTTGTGAATTCTAAACATGAAATGGATACAATTAAAACCAGAAGCGGAACTTTTCTCCTGATTCTGCTTTGTTTGTCCATTCCCTCCCCCCACCCTTGTTCTGCTTACTTACTTTAGCCTGGCAGTCCCACAAGACTACCCCAAGCCTGAAGTCAAAGAGAGAGAAAACACAAAATGCCACCACAAAGAACAACTGTCTCTGCACCCGTGCAGAGATAACCTTTCCCTAATTGCTCAATTCCATGCCTTACTAAGTGCTCTTGTTTTAAAACACAAAGAGGCCCGTCCCCATTGCCCAGTTACATGCCATATTACTCACACCTAGAGTCATGCTATGTTGAATTGACTTCCTCTTCAATGGCCCCCCCTCCCATCCCCGAATACTGATAAGCAGTGTGTAACCTTCCCTGGTCTCCCCCCCGAAATATGGTGCTTGTTTTCCTTTAAACATCATAACAAGACAAGATACTTTATCAAATAAAAAAGCAGAAAAACAACAACAACCAGACAAAGTTACATCAATGTCCTTTCAAATGCTGTGTGGTTGATGGTAAGGAGTAAAATAGGTCAATGATGTTAGCCCTTGGTGTTTGAAGGTTCAATGGCCTTTCCTCAGGGAAAGTTTTAAAACATGTCCACAGGCTCCTCCTCAACAGGAGCGGCAGGAAAGGTATTGGTTGAGATTCCCATCTAGATGGGACAGCATTTCGCACAATGTGGAGCCGCCTCAATATGGGATATTTTTTCCTAAGCAAAGAGGTTCTGTTTTCAGGGTCAACGCAAAAAGAGGAGCCATATCAAGGGTGAAGATGCTGTGCAACTCCTGAAGGAAAGCTCTTCAACTCCTTCAAAGCTGTAGGAAAAGGCTAATAGGTCTTTATTGGTCTCTGTTTCTTTTTCCTTGATGTGTCAGTCATTGGAAGACAAAAAGAGATTCAAGGTCGAGCCGAAGGATTTTGGAACACGGCTTCAGGTCTTGACATGGATTCTATCTTTTCCTGCACCAGGAAAGAAAGATGATAAACTATCGCCGACAGGACTCATCTAGAAAAAGGAAAAGAAAGAATACCAGCATAGTTAGCAAACGAGGAAAACAACAACTCCTGAGTTTGCATTCCCCATTTTTGCATTTGTTAAAAAGGCCTTTAGATGGCACTTCAGTATTATCTCTAAGGTTCTTTCTATTCTTCCAGTTATAGCATTTCTGGTTTTACAAGTATCTCCTCTATTTATAATGGTACAGGGTTGCTTGTTTTTTGGGAGGGGGGGAGATCTGGATGAAAATTAGGGTTTAATCTGATCTCAATTACAAATACTTGTAGTCTGGTGATATTTAAAAAAAACACGTTGCCCTCCTTTTGTTGCTACTGCTGGATATAGGTTCTAGACAGCAGAATCATCACACTGATATTCAAGGACAATCTTTCTTCAGGGTTGTCGAAAGCTCTATCTATCATGGAAATAGATCATATTATTCCTGAACCAAATCTTGAATTCAGCTAAGTGAATGTGCTCTTTCGATCAGCAGAGGCTGAAATCTGTGAACCTTTTCAGCTCTAACATACTTGAAAATTCCCACTGTATGAAGATA
Source organism: Bungarus multicinctus (assembly GCA_023653725.1). Lineage (NCBI taxonomy): Eukaryota > Metazoa > Chordata > Lepidosauria > Squamata > Elapidae > Bungarus > Bungarus multicinctus. The sequence continues at coordinate 30,796,768 of CM042834.1, forward strand.
AGCAAGGAATTTTTAACTTAGAGAAGCTTTCAAAGCACTACATACAACATCTGCTATTGCAAGTCGAACAACAGACAGATATGTAAAAACTCCTCAATCTTTATACGATGGCAATTGTCTACAAAACGGTCGCCAACCAGTGGGCCGTGGGTCGCCCACTGGTGGGCCGTGAGAAAATTTTGGTGGGCCGCAGAGAAATCTCACCCCCAGAGCAACCCCCCCAAAGCAGTTAATCCAGGCTGTGCAGAAACACAAGGCTGCTCAGCTCACATGGCCCATGGGAACCCTCCCTGCCTACTCACACTTTACCCGGCAAACTTGTCTGCTAAGTTGCTATTTTTCCTTTTTCCGACCATCATCTGTTCTGCTGTGCTGGGAGATTTAGATTAGGTAGGAAACAGGAAATGGTTGGGTTTCTTGCTTTCTAGCTAAGCACAGGCAAACTTCCCTCAGGACTGAAGATTTGCTTGCAAGCAAATTCAGTGCAGACTCACACAAGCAAATTTGAAAGACTGAGCTAGCTGATGGCAGATAGATAGATCACTCAATGATTCTGTGAGCAACTCAATCTGCCTGCTTTGTCTGATTTTGGATAAAAGTTGCTTTTTTATATAAAAAATTCAATATTTACATACATGGTGTGTTGTGAGTTAATTTTGTGAGTTTGCTTGCAAGCAAATTTTATGTGACAGACTGAGCTAGCCGATGATAGATAGATAAGATTTCTGAATGAATCTGTGATTCTGTGAGCAACTCAATCTGCCTGCCTGCTTTGCCTGATTTTGGGTAAAAGTTGCTCTTTTTATAAAAAATTCAATATTTATATAAATATTTATAATATTTACATACAAGCCATGCCCAGCCAGTCACATGACCACCAAGCCACACCCACAAATTAGGCCACGCCCACAGAACCAGTTAGTGGTCCCTGGGATCTAAAATTATGAGATTGGTGGTCCCTGAGGTCCAAAAGGTTGGCGACCCCTGGACTACAAGACCTCTTTCCAATAAACATAACAGGTTGGCAGCCCATTTTACCCCAACTTGCAAGTTACAATTCAAAACCCAGAAAAAGAGATAGCATCTGTGTGTCAAGAGTGATTGTAGAAAGGTCTTTGTAATCCAAGCATTTCCATGGGTATCCCAGATACTCACCTACAATAAGTGGTTTGCTCCTGAGCAGGCCAGGGAGGCCACGATGAAGCAGCAGCAACTCCTCTTCTTCTTCTTCCTCATCACCAAGGGGGTTTGTGCTAACCAAAGGCTCTGACTCTTCTGGGGGCCCAAACTCCTCCATTAGAGAACTCTCTGATGGATATTGGAATGTCCTCTCCAGCTGATTCTTACTGAATGAAATCTTAAGCTGCAGGTGGGAAGAGAAAGAGGGAGAGATGGATGGACGGGTGGATAATATTACAAGTCTATAGTTACAGTCACCCCATTGATTTCTGGCTATGCAAGATTATACTCGGCCCATCTCAAGCTTGCTGGGCGTGGCTTGGCTTGCTGGGCGTGGTAGGGGAAGGATACTGCAAAATCTCCATTCCAGCCCCACCCTACCAACCTCTGTTCTTCCAGCTCCGTTCTTCTGTGCAGAGAAACAAAAGAAGACCCAGCCGATCAGCTGGGACTCGGGAGGCAGAGAATAGATGGGGGTGAGGCCAGTCAGAAGTGGTATTTGCTGGTTCTCTGAACTACTCAAAATTTCTGCTACCGGTTCTTCAGAACAAGTCAGAACCTGCTGAATACCACCTCTGCATAGTTTGGTCGTTTACTTTTTGAAGGAAGGTTATAGTATACTTCAGTGAGACTCCAGGGGTTAAATCTCTAAGGAGGCAAAAGATGCCTTATAAGAAAACAAAGGCTTAATGAGTTTGAGTTGCACTTATGGTACAGTAGCTACATTTAGAGCCATAGGAGAATTACATATTAAGAGTCCAGGATGGGATCATGGTAGTAGTAGTAGTACAGTGCGTCTGAAAAGCCCAGTAAGATTAAAGGAAAGTGTGTAATTGAGGGTGTATGGCCTCTGGAGAACTAACAGTATCAACAGTAGAGACCTTAGAATTTCTAGGTTCTACTATATCACATGACCTAAAATGGACATCTAACATCAAAAACATCATCAAAAAAGCACAACAAAGAATGTTCTTTCTGCACCAACTCAGAAAGCTCAAACTGCCCAAGGAGCTGCTGATCCAGTTCTACAGAGGAATGATTGAGTCTGTCATCTGCACCTCTTTAACTGTCTGGTTTGCTTCTGCAACCCAACAGGACAGACACAGACTTCAGAGGATAATTAGGACTGCAGAAAAAACAATTGCTACCAACCTGCCTTCAATCGAGGACCTGTATACTGCACGAGTCAAAAAGAGGGCTGTGAAAATATTTAGACCCCTCACATCCGGGACATAAACTGTTTCAACTCCTTCCCTCAAAACGATGCTATAGAGCACTGCATACTAGAACAACTAGACACAAGAACAGTTTTTTCCCGAAAGCCATCACTCTGTGCTAAACAAATAATTCCCTCAACACTGTTCAACTATTACAAAGTCTGCACTACTATTACTATTAATCTTCTCATCACTCCTTATCACCCATCCCCTCTCACTTGTGACTGTATGACTGTAACTTTGTTGCTTGTATCCTTACAATTTTTATTGACTGTTTCCTAGTATGATTTGATTGCTTATTGTACCCTATGACTATCATTAAGTGTCGTACCTTATGATTCTTGATTCCTGATGAATGTATCTTTTTTTTATACTGAGAGTATTTACATGAAGACAAATTCCTTGTGTGTCCAATCACACTTGGCCAATAAAGTATTCTATTCTATTCTATTCTAAATTAAGGGAAAGGATGCAGGCAAGACATCCAATTCAGAGGTGGTATTCAGCAGGTTCTGACCAGTTCTGGAGAACCGGTAGTGGGAATTTTGAGTACTTTAGAGAACCAGTAAATACCACTTCTGAATGGCCCCACCTCCATCTATTCTCTGCCTCCTGAGTCCCAGCTGATCAGCTGGGTCTTCTTTCGTTGCCCTGCACAGGAGAACGGAGCTGGAAAGCAAGTTAGTGGGGTGGGGAGGGAATGGGGATTTTGCAGTATCATTCCCCTGCCACACCGGCCAAGCTATGCCCATCAAGCCATGCCCACCAAGCTATGCCATTACCACAGAACCGGTAGTAAAAAAAATTGAATTCCACCACTGATCCAATTATGTCTGTCTTGCAACAAAATCCTCTTGCCAAAAACAGAGAATATTTGTAGTTCAGAGTTGAAATGAGGAGTCCTTAGTGTTCTCTGAGCTTGGTTGTTTTCCTGCAAATGTTTCATTATCCAAACTAGGTAGTATCATAAGTGCTAGGATTGATGATGCTACCCAGTAACAAACAAAATGTCTGCAAGAAAACAGCCAAGCTCAGAGAACACTAAAGACCCCTCAAAGCCCTCCTATGTCCTGCTTTTTGAGCTCTTCTCATCCTGAAAAGCTTCACCGTAATTTGCTTGGGTTAAACCGCAGAAATATTAATATATATATAAAAAATGTTGAAGGACTTCAAGCAAAAAGGGCCGTAGTGTCCTGGGATATGTAAATAAAAAGGTTCCAAACTTTTAGCTAATAAATCTTTCTTCCCTGGCTTCCTAGGATGTCTCCTCACCAACCCAGGTCACACACTACACTCATTTTCCAGCCAATACAAGAATACAAAATACAGCAGGAGATAATCTTTCAGAAAATAGTATTAAATTGCCCCATAGGCACTCCTATAGCAAGAGAGTATCTCTTGTGTGAGAGAAGAGCTTATGGATTGGAGATTTTTAAGAAGAGACTGAAAGGCTACCTCTCAGGGATGGTTTAATTTATTTTCATGCCCTCTATGCAGAATTAGACTAGATCAGTGATGGTGAACCTTTTTGTTTGTGGTGTGCCAAAAGCGTGCGTGTGAGAGAGTGCATGCCGGCATCCACAATGCAATGCATCTCGCTCCCCTGTACGTGCATGCACAACACCCCTGCCCTGCCCCCTTATTTGCACTGCTAATGCCTGCGCCTCCCAGCTGATTTTTGGCCTGTTTGAGGCTGTTTTTGCCCTCCCGAGGCTTGAGGGAAGCCTCTGCAGCCTCGGGAGGCCGAAAAACAGGCCTCCCAGAAATACCAGAAATGCCCATTTTCAGCCTCTAGAGGGCCTCTGGAGCTGAGAGGAGGCTGAAAACAGGCCCGTTTCAATATTTCTGGAAGGTCTGTCTTTTCAGCCTCCCGAGACTGCAGAAGCTTCCCTCGAGCCTCAGGAGGGTGAAAACAGACTCAAATGGACTGAAAATCACCCGGGAGGTGTGCGCATGCGCAGTGCAGGTAAGTTGGCTGTGGCTCACATACCCACACAAATGGCTCTGCTTGCCACCTGTGGTTCGCCACCACAGGACTAGATGATCCTTGTGGTTCCTTTCATCACCTTTTCCAATTCTATGACCTTAGAATCAGGTGTGCTTTTAAATCATCCACTAGCTTAACATGTCAAAAATAACAAGAGGAAGAAGAGAGGATATACCCCAAGTGAATTTCTCAAAGTCATAAGGAATTAGATGGTATGTATGTATGTATGTATGTATGTATGTATGTATGTATATATATAAATTTAATTAATAAATAAATAGTCAAGATGAGCAGGTAGGTTGTCTTAACTGATCTCAAGCCAGTCTCCCTCCCGCCTGATGATCCTCATTTGGGGTACACATCAATATGTGTACAGTACTGTGTGCCACATAGCAAAGCCACCAGCAAGAGCCAGTTTGGTGTAATGGTTAAGGGGCTGGCTAGAAACCAGGAGACCAAGTTCTAGTCCTGTTTTAGGCATGAAAACCAGCTATGTCACCCTGGGTCAGTCTATCTCTCAGCCAGGAATGGGATTCAAATTTTTTAACAACCAGTTCTGTAGGTGTGGCTTAAGTGGTAGGCGTGGCTTGGTGGTCATGTGACTGGGTGGACATGGTTTGGTGGTCATGTTATTGGCTGGGTGTGGCCAACTCAATATTACTCACATCGAGGCATGCATCTCCTCGCCTGGCCTCTCATGACTGTGGGGATGCTGCAACAGTCGTAAGTGTGAAAAATGATCATAAATCACTTTTCAGTGCCACTGTAACTTTGAATGGTCACTCCACACAAGCAAAGTACCAGCAAAGGAGGGGAAAAAAACTCCAGAGAAGTTCCTGAGACAGGAAGTCCAGTCCTACCAAGAATGTAATAAGGGTTAATGGAGAGGCAGTTTCTGTAAGCAACACCAGAATGTTTCCTTTCTGCCTTCCTTACAGGATTAGGCCAGTAATTTCTTCTAACAACCGGTTCTCCGAACTGCTTAGAATGTTAACAACCAGTTCTAGCGAATAGGTGCGAACTGATAGAATCCCACCCCTGCTCTCAGCCCAACCCACTCACAGGATCGTTGTTGTGGGAAAAATAGGAAGGTGTATTAGGCAAATATGTCACCTTGAGTTATTTATAAAAATAATAAAGGAGGTATAAACATCAAATACATGAGTAAAAACACGAAGTTACTCTATCAAGGGAGCTTACAATGTTAAGTAAATGCATAGTGAGAAGGGGAGAGAGAGATATCAGGGTGGCAAATTGACAGTTACACCTTCAAATTCTGGGCCAGCTGCCTTATCAGTCAGTCAGTCAATTGGTCCATCTAGCTCCCCCTTGTAGACCTATTCTTGAAGCTTCTACAGGGTTTCCCAGCTGCTCCTGAAGATTCAGCTTCTCTTTAAAGCTTTCTGACTAAATCTCAAGAGACTCAGCTTAATGGGTGCGCTCTGCAATAAGCATGCAATGGATTGCAGAATTGATCTTATTTAGAATAAAAGCTATCTAACAGGATGGAAAGTCTGCGTCAAGGGCTTGCCCTGGCCTCGGAGATCAAGGGGCAGTTGGGAAGAACCTACTTGGATGCTAACAGCTTATGGAGCAGGGCATTCAGAAACATTGAAGTAACAAAGAGCGACTGTGAACATGTACAGCAGACATTTCCTGCGTCCCATGAATGCTTTTAATGAATGAGGGTTTGTACTGATAGCAGATTCCATCTTGAGCTCCATTTGTTCTTATCCATGGGATAACCTTTTGTCTGACAAATCATTGTGGCCCTGGGGTTTTTATAGACCTGGAACAATCTTCTACCACAATACTTCACTGTAACAAATGAATGAAACAATCTGAAAGAGATTACCCACTATATTAAGACAGCTGAGGCAAATGCTTAAACTAGACTGTGGCTTCTTAGCAAGATAAAAACTCAGCAACATGAAGAGGAGGGTGGCAGAAAAAAAATATATGGCAGAAAATGTTTTGCCCTACAGATCTAATTCCATGAAGGTAAGCATAAGAGGCAATCTGCTAGGTCTAACGGAAGATCCTGTTTTTCACCTCTTATGAAAGATGGGCATGAAGAAAACAATCTTGTTGAGTGCGCTCCAATATCACTTGCAAAATTGAAAGAAGGTGGGGAAAGTCTCAATCTATGCATCCTTCTCCAACTCAAGATATATGGAGGACAACTTCCAGAATTCTCAGCCTATGTGGCCATAGACCCTGAATTTGAAATATAGCTGTTGGCGCCACTTGCCACCTAGGTTTGGTATAAGAAAAGGCAGAAAGAAAAATGCAAAGAAAAAGACACGGACAAGACACACCAAGCACCTCATTTATACCACTTTCAAATATACTCTATAAATGATTCATAGAACAGGTTGAGGTTTGCAAACTCAGGAAGCCTATTTTTAATCGGTAAGCTGGTAGGGCTTCACCAAGTCTGCCCAAGAAAGGTGAGGTCTTATCTCCATGCTTCTCTTTCCTGTACTGTCCTTGACTTAACAATCATTTGTTTAATGACCATTTGACGTTACAACAGCAGTGAAAAAAGTGACTGCTTTTCACACAACTGTTGTAGTGTGTCCCCATGATCAGAGGTGGTATTCACCAAGTTCTGACCAGTTCCAGAGAACCGGTAGCGGAAATTTTGAGTCGTTTGGAGAACTGGCAAATCCCACCTCTGACTGGCCCCGCCCCCATCTATTCTCTGCCTCCTGAGTTCCAGATGATTGGCTAGGCCTTCTTTTGTTGCCCTGCACAGGAGAATGGAGCTGGAAAGCAGGTTAGTGAGGTGGGGTGGGAATGGAGATTTTGCAGTAACCTTCCCCTGTCATGCCCGCCAAGCCACCCACATCAAGCCAAGCCAAGCCCACCAAGCCAAGCCACGCCCACCAAGCCAAGCCACGCCCACAGAACCAGAAGTAAAAAATTGAATCTCACCACTGCCCAAGATCATGTGATCAAAATTTGGCTGCTTGGCAACTGCTATTTACTGTTGCAGTTCTGACAAGCCAAGTCAACAGAGAAACCAGATTCACTTAACAACCATGTTAATAATTTAACCACTGCAGTGATTCACTTAACAACTGTGGCAAGAAAAATCGTAAAATGGGGCAAAATAACTCAATAACTCTTGCTTAGCAATGGACATTTTGAGCTCAACTGTGATCATAAGTTGAGGACTACCTGAAATGGTATTAAGGATCCTGCCTTTGCCTATTCCCCTTTACAGTGCAGGTTCTTCCCAGCCCTGCTGCACAGAGTTCAGAACAACAGGAGATCTTTGACATTATCTCCTTCCCAAGCAGTTCCCATGGGAATTAATCCAAATTAATCCCAATTAAGTGAAGTCTATTAATGACAAGGGTAGAGGTGAAGGCGGAGAAGGAGAGGCAGAGATTGGTTTGTAGATCAAGTTGACAGCAGGGGTGATAGAGGCTGATTTCAGACAACAACAACTTGATCTTCAAATGCCAGCAAAACTATCCAATGGGTATGTCATGAGGCCTAGTGTCAAGGTCCTTGTATTTATATGTATGTATATGTACATTTCCTAATCTGACACATAGTCTGCCCTCACTCTTTTTGTAATATTATGCTATCCCTACACGAAATTCAAAAATTTAGGAAGATCTTTGTATTTGTTCTTTATATAAGTATAATGCTATTGCTTAAAGCCACAGAACGGTCCAAAGAAGCATGAATTCCTCAACAACGGTCTTAATAAAACATAAATCAATCTTCCCAATCTCAGGCCTTCTAGATGTGTGGGATGACAACTCTCAAGGTCCTCAAGAGATCTGGGTTTCAAGCCATGGAGTTAGGGTCCTTGTGGTCCTCTGTTGTGATTTTGAATGTTGCAGTGAGTGAAAAGGCCCTGAAGTGATCGACAAACTCAAGGCCTCCTTTGACCGAACGCTTTATTTTCCCACATTATGTCAATAAGGGGCACCTCTCTTCTGGTTGTTCTGCTGTTTTCCCTCACCATCTAATATTCCTTTTCACCATCTAATATCCCTTTTCCAAAAAAACAACAGGTTGACAAAAAGCACTGGGTGCTAACTAAAATTAATCAGTTATATATTATATTACTAATTAATAATATAATTTTAAAATGGTGCCAAGCGACACCAATATCAGGAGTATGAAAAGCTGGAGAAGTTCCAGGGCTGAAGCGAGAACTAGATAACCCAAATTGAGGAAGACCAATCTACCCCTAAGGATGAATAACAGCGTTGGAAGGGACCTTGGAGGTCTTCTAGTCCAATCCCCTGCTGAGGCAGGCGACTCTGTACCATTTCAGATAAATGGTTGTCCATTCTAAAAACTTCCAGTGTTGAAGCGTTCACAACTTCTGGAGGCAAGTTGCTCCACTGATTAATTGTCAAGAAATTTCTCCTCAGTTCTAGGTTGCTTCTCTCCTTGATTAGTTTCCATCCATTGCTTTTTCTCCTGCCCTCACGTGCTTTGGAGAATAGCTTGACTCCCTCTTCTTTATGACAGCCCCTGAGATATTGGAACGCTGCTGTCATGTCTCCCTTAGTCCTTCTTTTTATTAAACTAGGCATACCCAATTCCAGCAACTGTTCTTCCTATGTTTTAACTTCCAGTCCATTAATCATCTTTGCTGCTCTTCTCTGCACTCTTTTCCCTCTTCTATTCCGTAGGAGTAGTGTGTGTGTGTGTGTGTATGAACAGTATATCTACATATACATGAATGAATGATTCAGTTAATATGCCTCTTACCCTATCTCTTCTGTGCCTTGGGTCACAGAAACTTATGTATGGTTAAATTAGGCTCTGAAATAGTCCCACAAGGGTAACTGAAGGTACAGAAAAACTGGCTTATGTTCACCTTTTATACTCATTTGATCAGAAGAAGTCAGCAGAAAAGGGTTTGTACCACATTCCATTTTTAAGTTTAACACACTAGCTCTGTTTGCACAATACCACATTGAGCCATGTTTTAATCCAGGGTATTCTTCAAATGCAGCCTGTGTAGAATGGTGTAGGCTTCTCTGTAATCTGCGAACTCAGAAAACTGAAGTAATTGAGCAAACCACTATTTACCCTGAGTAGGCTTTCCATGTGAACTTAGCTACCAAGGGCAATTTTAGAAAATGAGTAACAAGTAAAAATAATCCTAACTCAGCTTTGGAGAAGGTGGGAGATGAGTTTAGTCCTCAAAGCATCATAACCCCCAATTCTATTCCATTCATCACTCCAGGATCCTCTATGTCAAATTTTCACAACTGATTTGGGATTGGCATAACTGCTTACTGGATAAAGTGGCTTCTTTAGCATTTGGAGAGAAGATGAAGGAAGCCTAAAATTGACAATGGCTTTATGGAGTTGGAGGGGAAGGGAAAGGTGGGGAGGAAAAGGAAGGGGAAGAAAAAGGAGGAAGAGGAGGAGGAGGAAGAGGAAAAGAGAAGAAGAAGAAGAAGAAGAAGAAGAAGAAGAAGAAGAAGAAGAAGAAAGAAGAAGAAGAAGAAGAAGAAGAAGAAGAAGAAGAAGAAGAAGAAGAAGAAGAAGAAGAAGAAGAAGAAGAAGAAGAAGAAGAAGAAGAAGAAGAAGAAGAAGAAGAAGAAGAAGAAGAAGAAGAAGAAGAAGAAGAGAAGAAGAAGAAGAAGAAGAAGAAGAAGAAGAAGAAGAAGAAGAAGAAGAAGAAACATTTGTGCATTGGTGCCAAGACTATATGTAGTGTACGGAGTCACCAGCAGTTGAGATTGGCACATGGAAACTTCTTTTAAAGTACAGCAAGAGACTGTAACTACCGGTACAAAATGGGTATGTAGCATTTGATTCATCATTCGCTTTTGGATAGCAAAGCATTTCTTCTGGGAGGAGTATCAGACTCTCATCTGGGTTTTTCCCTTTGCTGTGGCAGCATGTGCAGGAAGGGAGGTTCTGCAAAATTCTCCTCGTTTCTCACCAGAGGTAGCGTCAGGCAGCTGTCCTGGCCCTCCCACCCCGACCAAACGCTTCTGTCCTTATTTAGAGACTGAGCGGGTGACTCAGAGCTGGCGCATTCCTTAGGGGAGCAGGCCTGCGGGTGGGGCAGAGCAGATGCCGTGGGCGGGGAGGAGAGGGGGAAGAAGAGATGCTGGTGGAGGAGGAGATGCCCAGTGGCAAAACTGCAAAGCCAGACATGGAGGGATGGCCAAAAAAAAAACCAAAGGGAAAGGGAACGAAAGTCAGGGTGCTTCGTGAGGAGGCAGGTGCTTGCTCCATACAAGCCTCGCCTCGAAGGACCTGGCTTTGTTAAAGAAACATCTGTAAGATGTCTTCCCCCTCTTCCAATGTGGACCACTAAGTAGCATCCATCCACATTAGGGACCTTCTAGCAAGATGTGAAAATCCTGGGATTTGCAAATGTATAAAAGCATACTTCACTAGGGAAGCAACAGTTGAAAACAGCCCAGTTCTTATCTTGCTGGGGGTGAGGGATTAACAAAAGAAAAGAAAATACCTCAGAAAGTGAGCTAATCAAATTCCTGAACAAAGTCATCTAACACTCTAAGCATTTTCTCAATCTGGGCCATCAGTCAAGGACTACCTATATATAAAAGGAACCAAGCACATTTTGTTTGTTTCCAATGAAGCCATTTTATTTTATAAATGGGAGGCCCTTATTCAATGCAGAGATTGCCCCTAACCCCACTGAAATCCCTAGTTTTATTCATGGAAGGTTGGGACAGTGCATAAATACGTTAATCATTTTAACTGATCGTAATAATGCCAAGTGGGGCAACAGCTTTCTCCCAACAGTGGCTGAACTGAAGCATAATTTGGTTTCATTAAGAGAATCACCGTTTAAGGCTCAGCTAGGGGTGTCTGCGAGAGGTTCAAAAAAAATCAAGATGGTGACTTTTGATCATAAAGGCTTGTCCCTTTTTTACATGTATCATAATGCATGTAAACAAGGGTGGGGTTTAGATTGCCCGGTTGCGTCTGCCATATTGTGGATATCCCTGAACAGCTTACCAATATGCATGTACAGTTGTAGCAGTTGTTCAAAGTTATGACCCCTAAAAAAAAAAAAAACTTTGCACCAGTGGTGGGATTCAAATTTTTTCACTACTGGTTCTGTGGGCGTGGCAGGGGAAGGATACTGTAAAATCTCCAGTCAGAGGTGGTATTTGCCGGTTTTGCGAACTACTCAAAATTTCCGCTACCGGTTCTCCAGAACTGGTCAGAACCTGCTGAATACCACCTCTGCTTTGCACTGTCCCACAGATCGCAATTTACTTTATTTTCTGCATTTCCAATTTCTGGCAAAAAAAACTTCCATTGAGGATAATGGGTTCACTTAGTGACTGTGGCATTTGCTTAATGACCACTGCAAAAATTGGATCAATCATATGATGACTTCCTTAACAACTGGAATGACTGTAATTCCAAGCTCAATTATAGTCGAGGACTACCTATAAGGTAGGTTAAGGGGATCATGGCTTGTGAACCCAGCCTAGACCATGCTGATTTTCACAGCTGAGTACTTCCTTTTTTATTTCTGATCTCCAAATCTTTCCATCAGGTATCACCACAGGAGAACATGCCAAGTTGCTAACATCAGCATACAAAATACAAAGTACAGAAGATACAGAGGCCCTTATTATGGACTATTCTACGTTTAGAAAGTGACATGGCTAGATTTTTAAGGGAGTAAAGACTGGAAACTTTATTTTCTCTTTTCTAAGTAGGGAATTTCAAGAATCCCAGAATCCTATATTCTGTTCTTTTGCCCTGTTCTTAACTCTTAAATCAAGCCATTTCTGGCACGCAATTATGTCCTTTCCTTCCTTCTTCACTAAATGCAGTAACCCACTTCCTGAGTTTTACTTCTGTGTAGAGACCTCTGCGTCTCTCATTTCCGCCTGCCTGCCCTCATTCCTCCCCCCCCCCCCCAACACCAAAAAAATTAGCAATTTCCTGTTTTCAGAACAACTGCGAAGTGGAGGTAGTGTACAGAAAACAGTGTAAATAGCTATGAACTGGATCTTATATGGAGGCAGACCAAACTGCTCATGATTACCTAATAGAAACATAAATATACACATGAGAGTTGTATTTGGTCTGTTACTTGCAAGAACAAATGCAAGAGCCAGCTTGGTGTAGTGGTTAAGGTATTGGTCTAGAACAGGGGTAGGGAACCTTGGCTCTTTTATCACTTATGGACTTCAACTCCCAGAATCCCTGAGTAAGCCATAAAAGGTTCCCCATCCCTGGCCTACTGGTTTTTCAGTTGTGGGGGAAATCAATTTTTGACTGTTTAATATACAAATGTAGGACATATTCTTTATATATTCTTTATATGTCCTACATTTGTATATCAAACAATCCCATTCCAGTCAAAAATTGATTTCCCCCACAACTGAAAAACCAGTAGACCAGTAGGCCAGGGGAACCTTTTATGGCTCACTCAGGAATTCTGGGAGTTGAAGTCCATAAGTGATAAAAGAGCCAAGGTTCCCTACCCCTGGTCTAGAAGCCAGAAGACTGTGAGCTCTAGTCCTGCTTAGGTATGAAAACTGTTTGGATGACTGTGGACGAGTCATTCTCTCTTAGTCTAACCCACCAGGGTTCTTGTGTTCGTGTGGGAAATAGGAGAAGGAATATCAGGTATATTTACAGCCTTGAGTTACTTATAAAGTAATAGAGTTGGAATAAACATCTAATAAATAAACATCATTGCTCAGACCCAGCCTACTTCATAGGACTGTTATGAAGCTGGACTAAGACTTGGGAGATGCTCCTACAGTATTTTGTACAATCCACCTATGTTAATTCTCCCCAAGTCCTGGCCTGAGTAGGCCAGCATTAAGAACTAGCAATCTAGTAAGCAAGCCATAATTTATGGACTAAACCACAACCGAATGGATTCATACAGCATGCTAAATCATAATTCATAAGCCAGAGTAGATGGTTCACCAAACAAAAACCAAAGAAATCGTTTTATAGTTTAATCCCAGAACCTAGCCATGCTGTCCCACCCGCTCCTTGGTGAGTGAAGCTATCTCACTGATAATGTTTGAGATGTCCACTCTTCATTGGTATATTGACCAATAGGAGATCCTATTGGCACGTGACCAATTTCATCCTATTGAGACTAATCAAACATCTAGAATTCCATGGCAGTGTTTCTAAACCTTGGCCACTTGAAGATATGTGGACTTTCCCAGCCAGCCTGGCTATCTGGAGAATTCTGGGAGTTAAGTCCATCTTCAAGTGGCCAAGGTTCAGAAACACTGCTCTACGGGGTTCAAAGTTTTTAAAAACTTGCATCATGGAGGCATGATGGAATATTAACGATTACATCTTTTTGTTCCAAGAGCTGAAAGGAAAGAGGAGTGCATATATCATCCTGAGAGTTTCATTATGACTAGGTAAAGATACCAGATACAGTATAGTGTGTAACATACCACTTCTTTTGTCTGTTTGTTACACTTTGATTCTTCTGGGGGTTTTTTCCCCCATAAATCATTGATCGGATGTTTATGCATATGTGTATGTATTTATGTATAGTCTTCAACGTATGACCACAATCGAGCCCAGCATTTCAGTTGTTGTGTAAGACAGTTGTTAAATGACTTTCGCTCCATTTATTGCCACAGTTGTTAAATGAATCACTCCACTTGCTAAGTTAGTAACACGGTTGTTGCCAAATATGCAGCTGGATAATTTTTTGCTCTAATCCAGCAAGATATTTTCGTATATGATATCCTCAAATTAAATGAAGAAATAAAATAACACACCAGCTGTCAAACCTCTTGTTACATCCAGGGCCGGACAGAGTCTCTTAAGATGTGATAAGCGAGGCATAGCTTTTATAAACATATAAACAAATCAGCTGAGTGAGTTTCTCTCTCAACCAAACCCACCTCACAGTGTTGTTGTTTTGTGAGGAAAATAGGAGAAGGAAGGAATATTAGGTATGTATGAGTGGTTTATAAAAGTAATAAAGGCAGTATATGAATAAATAAAATAAATAAATATGGAAGTGATCATCTTTTTTGCCCATCTTACTTGTTAAGAGGCAAAGCCAAATATATACTGTTGGTAAGGCATGCACCCCATATAAATAGATATAGCTTTAAAGCAAACATACCCATACTCTTTGAGCAGGCCGGCCTGAGCTGACTTCAAATGGGATTTTAAATAAGGGGTTTTAGAATTGATTGGTTGGGGTATGAAAATTTTAGCTTATTTTTAATCGGGGGTTTTAAATTTTAAATGGCAGCCTATAATTTAATTCTCTTTTAATTGTATTTGTATTTGTAATTTATATATATTTTAGTTGGCTGTTCACTGCTCTGAGTCCTTCGGGAGAAGGGCAGTATATAAAACCATTTAATAAATAAATAAATAAATAAATAAAATAAAATACACCAAAGGAAGATCAGAGAATGTGAGCCACATGGAAGCAGAATAAATAAATAAAAAAGAATTGAATAAAACGTTGACTGTGGGACTGTCCTTTTTCTTGACTTCTGTGGATTCAAAAACAACTGCGCAGTTGAACAAATGAAGCCACGATGGGGAAAGAAATAGAACAGGAAAGCAGTGGTTGCAATCCCAACCCAGAGTGTGCAATTGTGCTATTGTCTCTCCCCCACCCACCCTCTGCCTGCCATACTACCCAGGATGTGCTGTTTTGCATTTTCTCCATGCTACTTTGTGCAACTTTGCTCACTCAGCCCTAATACATTGTGACGAAAGAATAAACAAAATACTGAGGAGACAGAAGGAAGAAGAGCTACTACCCAGAAGATAAAATTGCACAACCGTGACTAGGACTGTCATTTCCAAAGGGCAGGAAATCAAGGAGGAAACTAAGAGTTGGAAATCAGCAGATCATCCCTCGGTACCATAAATATCTTTACTCAGCTGGCTTCAGATAATAGATGGTACCAGTGGAAACTAAAAAGGAGCAAGGTTAAAATTATGGATTTTTTGAAATGACTCTTTATGCTAATGATGATACAAAGCCGGTATTGCCAACTGAGAAAATACCAAGGCAGAATTATGAAATCAGCTTCACTTCAAAAATACTGGATCTGTAGTGTCCCCCATTTTCCAAGACAGACCTCAGGGAGAGATCTGGGGTCTCGCAGCCCAAGAAAGGCCCAGGCGACCACCAGAGAGGGACAAATGATATGAAAAGCAGCATATAAGCCTTTCATCAATACCAGACTTGAGATGGCCCAGAGTCACAAGGTTGGGTGGCCCTAAAAATCCTTTAAGTCAGGGGTATCAAACTGGATTTCTTCGAGGGCTGGATCAGCACTGTAGTTCTCCTCTGTGGGCCGGCTAGGGGAGGGTGCAAGATGGGACGGATGCCTCCTGCAGCACCCTGCCAGCCAAAACGGGATATGGGGGAGGCCGTGTAAGGCCCCCATGCCCCATTTTCAGCCTGGATGACCTCCCCAGCCAAAACAGCTGAAAACAACCCCCCTATGCCCCATTTTGGCTGCCAGAGGCACCGTGGGCTGGTCCGTTGCTATTTCCAGGCCGGCCCCATGGGCCGGATTTAAGCATCCCACAGGCCGAATCTAGCTTGTGGGCCTTGAGTCTGACACCCCTGCTTTAAGTAAAATAAAATAAATGGCATTCCAGGACCTGCTGATTGTGCCATCTTCTCTCCTTATATTTTTAAAACATTTGATAGTCAACAGTTTTTGGGGGTAAATGCATACATCACAATTGGGATCAGAATTTCCACTGCTAAGTAAGGTGGGCGTTAGGCGATTTTATGACCTTTTTTGCCATGGTTAGTAGGCAAAATACTACAGTTGTTCAGTGAATCATGCAGTCATTAAGTGAATCTGACTTACCCAATGACTTTGCTTGTCAGAAGCCAGATGGAAAAGTCACAAATGGCAATCACGTAACCCCGGGATACTGCAATTGTTGTAAACACATGCCGGTTACGAAGTGCCCAATTTTTTTATCCTGTGACTGTGAGAATGGTGCAACAGTCATAAGTGTGAGGACCAGTTGTAAATTCCATTTTTTTCAGTGCCATTGTACCTTCCAGCAAGTCACTAAACAAATGGTTGTAAGGACAGAACTACCTGTACATATGTTCCTTCCTTCCTTCCTTCCTTCCTTCCTTCCTTCCTTCCTTCCTTCCTTCCTTCCTTCTCTTTCCTTCCTTTCTTCCTCCCTTCCTTCCTTCTTCTTTCTTCTCCCAGTTTTTCTAGAAGAAAATTATGTCTATTCCCAAATTAAAGGGTTTTCCACAAAAGTATTAAACCCAGAATTAATTACCCTGTTACACCACTGACTCCCATCCCAGAATTTTCTCTCAGCTTCTTTCCCAACATAAATATTTTGTACAAGCCATGATGACATCACATGTGCCATGATGTCATCATGCAAACGATATAATTCCAGTAAAAAGGAAATCTCAGGAAACCCACCAGTACATGTCTTGGAAGCAAAGGGAGGAATGCAAGTGATAGCCTTGTTAGCCATCTGTACCTTTACTTCCTGTGCAGCAAATCAATTGCCTGTTTGCCTCAACAGCTGGATAAGAAGTTAAACAAAATGTGCCAGGGATGAAGAAATACTTCCTTTGTCTGGTCCCAGAGCATTTGAAAGCATGTCATTTCCAAATTATTATTTAACTGAAAAACTTTCCAGTTTTTTTTGCGGGGGGGAATCCAGCTCAAAATATACTCGTGTTTTAATAAATTTGAATGTGTGTAAATCAGCCAGCAAAGATTTTTCCCAGCTGAGACTGAACACAAGTGCCTCTAAAGATTGGCACCACAAACAGTTGATAAAGAGTAGTGGTGAAAGATGACAACTCCCAAGCACTATGATTAACAGTTAATCCCCTCTTTGGCCATAAAGTGGGAAAATAAATTGTGCTTTTAGGAGAGCCTCTTCTGATTAGAAAGATATAACCTGAGATGGAACTGGATATAGAGAGGAGCAAAAATATATGTACTGAAGATAGGATAGTCAACAGAAAGAATTAGCAACGAAGTCACTGAGACCTGGCAAATTCTATCTTAAAATTGTTCGAAGGCAATCGGACAAAAATAGCAGGCTACGCTCGATATTTCTCCAAAGACAAAGCTATTAAAATGGATGACAAAGAGTCCCAGAACATTTTCTAGGACAAGGATGTTGACCCTGAAAGATGGCATCAAATGTCTGAGGGGGAATAACAAATTAACAGAGTTGGAAGGGATCTTGGAGGTCTTCTAGTCCAACCCCCTCCTCAGGCAGAAGTCCCTATACTATTTCAGGCAAATGGTTGTCCAATCTCTTCTTCAAAGACCTCCAGTGTTGGAGCGTTCACAACTTTTGGAGGCAAGTTGCTCCACTAATTAATTGTTCTAACTGTCTGGAAATTTCTCCTTAGTTCTAGGTTGATTCTCTCCTTGATTAGTTTCCATCCATTGCTTCTTGAGAAAGGGAGAAAAAAGTGATGCTGATAAAAAGTGAAACTTTAAAATTTGTATTTATTTTACAATATTTACACCCTGGTGCACTCCTAAAGGATACTGTAGGACTCTGGTGAGTTACACAGAGTCCCCTTGCCCCCACAACTGGATGACTGGATACTGTCACCCAAATGGCTGGATTCAGTAAAATATGCTTGCTTACTTGGTTTATTTATTTGATTTATTTTTATTTATTTATTTTTTACAAATAACTTAAGGCGGTAAGCATATCTAACACATCTTCCTCCTCCTATTTTCTCTATAATAATAGTTCTGTGGGATGATTTGGGCTGAGAAAGAGTATCTGGCCTACGATCACCCAGCTGGCTTTCATGGCTAAGGCGGGACTAGAACTCATAGTCTCCTGGTGATCGGCCCAAAGTCACCCAGCCGACTTTCATGGCTAAGGTGGGACTTGAACTTACCTCTTTCTGCTTTCTATCCTGGTGCCTTTAGCACTAGACCGAATTGGCTCTCCTTTTGGGGAAAAATTGTGTTGGATGGTTTATGATGCACATCGTATTATGGGATCACATTCAGCCATAAAATTAGATTTGTTTGGCGAAGGTGCATTAAAAATAGACTTGTCTTTAATTAAACCCAGTTTAGCCTGTTATTTGAACTATAAAATTGTAGGTTTTAATTCAGATTTGACTGTTTCATGTTTCTGTGAGAGACTCACTATAGGGGAGACAACGATCAGGGACATTTGTGAAGACGAGGCCTCCCAAAAGTGATGGCCTCTGGTTTTTCAAGTTTTCTTGAAGAGCCTAGGTTCTTGTAAGTAGGGAGAAATTTTTCAGCCTACATCAGTCATCATAATCAATTACCTGAGGGTAAAAGTGATTTAGCTTTGCAAACAGATAAAAGTCAAATAGAAATAATTGAATACAAATTATTAATTATGTATAAAGAAGAAATGCCTGGAATGTGGTATCTTGCACAAGCTCTTAACAAAAACTGTTGCTTATAAAAACTGGCACGTCGGACTTATAAATTCTCCGGAAACTATTTTTCCAAGAAAAAAGCAAGCAAAAAGGCCCAGACCAAGATCACATCTCTTCAAATTGAGGTTAATCTGCTGGTCACTCACAGCCTCAGTTGGAGATTCTCATTCTTTCCTCAGCATATCCCTTTCTGGATTGAACAGAATCAGCCCTTAGATTGTTTATTTCATTTACATCCCAATATTCTAACGAATGTTCAATGTGGCTAACAACGTTTAATAAAAGAATAAAGCACAGATTAAAATTGACAGTGAAACTAATACTAAAACAATTTAGCAACCCAACACCTTGGTAAAAGACATCCATTTTCACACACATAGAAAAAGTGAGACCAAATTCAGTTTTCATGGGAATGACTTGCAGGATCTGGAATCCTTTCCTTTGCACCAACATACCTCTGGAATATATTTCTACAGCCTTCTGGAACCCTGATGTGGCTATTAAATTAGGGGGAATAAATCTCAAATGAATAACAGGAATGTTTCTCAAAAATGTTCCTCAGGTTCAGGCAATTGGAGAAAGGATGGTATTGGAGGTGAGCAGAATACATTGGGTGGTTGCTTAAAGGCATTTGGCATAGAGAGGTGAAGAGTGAAAAGAGGCCTTCTACTATAACTGTGGCAACTCATACCTCAGTACTGGTTAATGACTTCCTTTGGAAAAACACAGCAGGAAGCTTCTGCTACTGGAAGCTTCTTTTCACTTCTTCATAATCAAGCTGTAATTCTCCCCCTCCCCCCAAGCAAGAACATATCTGCAGAAGCTGGGCTATTCTGGTGTTGACTACATTCCTAGGATTAGCAGATTTAGATGAAGGAAAGTCTATGGAGATTTTCAATCATCCAGGACATTTGTTCCACAAATTTTTCTTTGAAGACGCTTAACTTCTCATCCAAGAAGATTCTTCAGTTCTGAAGAAAGAATGATAAGAATCGGATGAGAAGTCAGAACTGAAGAAGCTTCTTGGATGACAAGCGAGACATCTTCAAGGAAAAACAAAGTCCAGTTGCCTCTTGAAAAAGCATATTTGGGATGGATGAAGAAGCTTCCCTTTATAGCCTAATTGTGAGTACTATGAAGTCAGGCAAATGTTGGGCCTCTTATCTGTTGATTTCAAAGACTTTGGCTAAAATCAGAAAGAATTTAGCAGATTTCTGCAATAATGTTGAGCATTCAGGTCCCTTTGATTCAGGGGTGGGATTCAATTTTTTTAACAACCAGTTCTGTGGGCGTGGCTTAGTTGTTGGGCGTGGTCAATTCAACATCACTCACATTGAGGCACACATCTTCTCGCCTGGCGTCTCATGACTGTGGAGATGCTGCAACAGTCGTTAAGTGTGAAAAATGGTTATAAGTCACTTTTTTCAGTGCCATTGTAACTTTGAATGGTCATTCCACACAAGCAAAGTACCAGCAAAGGAGGGGGAAAAAAACTCCAGAGAAGTTCCTGAGACAGGAAGTCTAGTCCTACCAAGAATGTAATAAGGGTTAACGGAGAGGCAGTTTCTGTAAGCAACATCAGAATGTTTCCTTCCTGCCTTCCTTACAGGATTAGGCCAGTAATTTCTTCTAACAACCGGTTCTCCGAACTGCTTAGAATGTTAACAACCGGTTCTAGTGAATAGGTGCAAACCTGTAGAATCCCACCCCTGCTTTCATTGTGTGTTCTCCATGTTACCTTACAGTGCTTGGCTTCACAAATTATGCTCAACCACATTTATTGAACCAGTTTGGTTCAGACATAATATTAAGATATAAACCATGATTTGCCAGTCAACATTATCTTGTTACCCATTACTCTAAGCCACAACCCAAAAAGCAGCATTAAGCCGCTTCATCATAAGATAAGTGCCCAATGCAACTCTGTGAGTGAGATGGGCAGTCTCCAAATTAAATAAATATAAATTTAACTACTTTGCGGATCTATTTTCTGGATATGCTAGAAACTGAATTTGCCTTCTTCTCCCTACAGAATAATTGCCTGACCACTAAACATGGGTCTCAGATTCACTGGTCTCCAGCACTGGTTCCCTTGATATAGCTGAGTGGTCTCCCGTGCCCTTATAGCTAGATTTTATTTCAGAGTAATCAAAAGTTTTGCCACCACTACAGTCCTAGTCTGAATCCAATTCACCTAATACCTGCCATTTGAAAGCATCACAAAATAAATTCAGCCGTAGAAGGCTAACCTGTTGCCAAATACTCTCTCTACACTGGTTTTTTATCCTCATCCACCCAATTTTACTGAAGGTTATAAAAAAGAAAGAGAGGGGCTTAACTCTTTATTTTTAGGAGGGGGAACTTGAGTTACTGTTCTGCATTGATGCCACTTAAACCTCATGTTTGTAAAGCTACCAAACATACATCTATCTATCTATCTATCTGTCTGTCTGTCTGTCTGTCTGTCTGTCTGTCTGTCTGTCTATCTATCTATCTATCTATCTATCTATCTATCTTTGTTCTGTATCTCTATGGAATGATAACATGATCATATTTATATATCAATAACTCCCTTTTACGACCTTGTAATCCCTTAATTTGGGGTTGAGTCAGGGTGACTGGATGGAGCTAAGCATTTACTGGCTGGTTACCCTTCCTGACACCATACGGAGTTTGCAGTAAATATTTTTTCTTTGCGCCTAGAACAGAAACATCTGCCATTACCTAAGATTGAACTCTCAACCTTCTGAGTGGGAGGCGAGTGTCTCCATCACTAAGCCACCACGCCATTCATGATCATATTTATATATCAATATACTGTAGAATATATATGTAATATATGTTGATATCATAGCATATATTATATATAAATGTGATATATGAAAGAGAATTACTCTGTATTTACAAGGCATATTTGTACTGCACCCTAAAATTGGGAACTGGTCAAAATCAAGATGGGAAAATTTGAAAGCTGTATTACTCTCTTGCAAAAAAATGAAAAGGCTAATACAGGTTTCCTAGGCCATAAACCAATTACAGGCATGAAGAAAACCCATGCCAAAATACAGAACAACCAACTTTATTTTCTCTTGGACTTGCCTTATTACTGTATGTTGATCTGCAACCTAATAGAAGAAAGTTAATGGCTTGAGCTTTTCCAAGCTAAAAATTAAGTGTTGGAAAAAGCTTCCCTTATTAGATTGCTATGTGTCAAGCAGCTGTGAAAAGCACAGGCGTATGCCATAAAAGGTTTCCTTTCTTCTTTTCTTCTGCTAAAGCCTACAAAATCTCTTGCAGTGAGGAATGGGAATGGCATCCAGAGGCAAAGAATGAAATTCCTCTACAAGAGGAGCAAATCCTTTGCAGATAAAAAGCTCCCCGAGATTGCAACAGCGTGAAAAAGTGAAAAGAACCATGCCTCTGTTAGTAACGGTGAGGAATTCCATCCCGCCACAGGGTTGCCATCACCCAAATGTGCCAGAAAGAAAGGAGAGATTAAAAATTGCATTGTTGCACATGTTTGTCTTGAAAAGTTTAATATGCTCATTGGGGATAGTTAAAGCCCCCACACCAATGCTTTCTGTCAATGTCGGATGTATGAATGGGTAATAAGGGCAAAAAAAATAAGCCGTAATTATATTATTATGCAAATAAGCTGTAACCGTTCCTTGAGAATAAATCATGCCAAGTTCAGTGAACATATCTACATGACCTACTAAGCCACTTAGAAGATTAATGGGGTTGCCTTGCCTCCATCCTTTCTCACAAGATCCTTGAATTGGAGTTTGTGATTTCTTCATGGCTAAGCATGTTATCTGAAGCTGGAGCAGCAGGTTAGATAACTGTTTTTTTAAAAGTGTTTCTGTGTTACTTTCCTATCACCTGGCGGTTGTCTGGATTTTTACAGGCCACTTTAATAAGTGCTGCATGAATGTATATTACCAAATTGCTGGTGATGTTAACACAGACAGGTGCTGCCTTAGGCACAAAGCTAGTTGTATGATGTTGGGCCAACCACTTTGTCTCAGCCATAAGGAAAGAGCCTCTTTGGAACTCTTGAAGAAAAGTCCCTGCAAACGCTGACTTGAAGGCATCAAAACAGGGAAGATGCAGTGCATCCTGATTTTATCGCCTCCGGCCACCTGTTCAATTTCAGCTGAGGAAAGAGAAGACACCCCAGAAAAAAAAAAAAAAAACCACAACTGCCAAGTAAATTAATGTAAGTAAAAATAATATGTAAAGTACACCTATTCAGTGTGCCTCTTGAGATGAAAGGGGTTCTGGATTTGGAAAGAATTAAAATGGCTGGCACGTGTCTCAGATGCTAATGTTGTATACATGGAACAGCTCCTTTCCCACTGGAATATCATCATAGACATTCTTGCATTAGGTTATCCTACTCGAGGCCCAGAATTATTTCATACCCTGACACCAAACACGAAGTGTGCAAAGCTCTTTTGTAGGATTGATTCCCTCCTTCATTGCCCAGCAGTTGAGGAATGATCCAAAGCCTTCTCAGGTGTGAAGGCAACCATATCTCCAGTTTCTTCTTCCTTCCTCTCTCAGCAAGCTGCTCAACTAGCTGCTGTGACTATAAAAGACTTCCAAGATTCCACTTTTCTTCTTCTTTAAATGATTCACACCCTGAAGTGGAGATGCCATTTTCCCAATGGTTCCAGGGAAATTCTCCATATGTGAGCCTATATCCATCGGCCAGATCTGAGTCATAACTCTGTATGTGTTTTAATCCAGGAGAAGTGCTCCTCGGAGAGATAGTATCTCAAAGAACAAAATGAGCAACTGCTGCTTATGAAGATTTATGCTAACTAGAAGCCTCCCGAGATCCTCCTAGGGCACTCAGGGTCTTGTTCGTGTGTTTTCCATCTTTGCTAAATACACTGGGCTGACTTTTCCCCCAGCACCTGAGTTGATTAGGCCCTCTGACAACCCTGTTGAATGTTGTCTTTCCTGATTGGGGTTTTCGGCCCAAGCCAGAAGTCAGAGCCCATAAATTTCCGTAGCTTTGCTTGCTCAAAAGAGGAAGAAGAAGGCCAACGGGCAAAGAGTTGCATTCAGCTGATGTCAGCTGGCTTTGCTTCCTCTGAGAGGGTTGTTGTGTCAGCTCTGGACACCAGCCAGGCAGTGACAGCTCACGCCAATGAAATGCAGCCTGGAGGCAGGAGGGGGAAATCCAGGGAAGGCTGGCTGCTTTGGGCAAACAGTTAGATAAAAGGGCTATTTGTGAAGGAAGAAAGGAAAAAGAATCCAAGAGGGAATTAAAAGGCTGGAATTTTCCTAAGGGATGCCACAGAAGAGACTGGATAGAATAAAACAAGTCAAAGAGATGGAAAAGGCAAGGGTGGGGCAGGACGAAGATCAAACATTAGGCTCTTCTGTTTCCCTTTAATGACTACTCAAGAGCAGATGTTAATGGGGCCTATTGGGTGTGTCATGCCTGATATTCTGGCCTTTTTGTTACAGTTATTATGCAAACCATTGCAGCTGTTAAATGCATCACATGATCATTAAGTACATCCAATTTATCCCATTGGCTTTGCTTGTCTAAAGTCAGTTGGGAAGGTCACAAATAGAGATGCAAAACATGGTTTGGAGGAATGCTACCTCCGGATGGCTTGTTGGATATTCAAAATCTAGCATCTATTCAGACAGCAGTATCCATAGATCACAGTGTGAAAACCCTGTTTCTAGAATAGAGTAGAGTAGAGTAGAGTAGAGTAGAGTAGAGTAGAGTAGAGTAGAGTAGAGTAGAGTAGAGTAGAGTAGAAGTAGAGTAGAATAGGATAGAATTCTTTATTGGCCAAGTGTGATGGGACACACAAGGAATTTGTCTTGGTGCAAATGCTCTCAGTGTACATAAAAGAAAAGATACATTCATCAAGAGTCAAGAATCATCAGGTACAACACTTAATAATAGTCATAGGGTACAATAAGCAATCAAATCATACTAGGAGTCCATATAAATCGTAAGGATACAAGTGACAAAGTTACAGTCATGCAGTCACAAGTGGGAGGGGATGGGTGATAAGGAATGATGAGAAGATTAACAGTAATAGTAGTGCAGACTTTGTAAATAGTTGGACAGTGTTGAGGGAATTATTTGTTTAGTAGAATGATGGCATTCGGGAAAAAACTGTTCTTGTGTCTAGTTGTTCTGGTGTGCAGTGCTCTATAGCGTCATTTTGAGGGAAGGAGTTGAAACAGTTCATACCTGGGATTTGAGGGGTCTGTAGATATTTTCACAGCCCTCTTTTTGACTCGTGCAGTATACAGGTCCTTGATGGAAGGCAGGTTGGTAGTAATTTTTTTTTTCTGCATTCCTAATTACCCTCTGAAGTCTGTGTCTGTTTATCTGATTTTACAATACTGGAATACAGTATTTAAATATGGAATAGATACAGGTAGTCTTGTATCCACAATTAAGACCAGAATTTTTATTGCTAAGCATTGCTTATTTAAGGTTGTTAAGCCTTAAATGATCAGATGTGTTTGGGTTCTCAGAAATCCTGTCGATCTTTGAGGGAAAAACTGTTGCTTCCTATGATGAATATTATTTTGAGAGGCAAGTAGACTCACAGTTCCATTAAAGGGAGGTGATTGTCTCAGGCAGCAATACAATAGCATTTTTTATCCTTTGTTCCAGGGTTGGGCAATTATTTTTTCCCAACAGGCCACATGGGAAACTAGGACTGCTGAGGAGGGCCAAACCAATAGGGCTGTGAAGATAGTGCAGTCACATACACACGCACATATATAAAAAATAGTAACCATCTTTAAAAATAAAAGCAATCCTCGTGAGCCAGACAGGGACCGCCAAAGGACTAAATATGGCCCGGGAACTGTAAAATGCCTAAGTCTGCTTTATTCATTCTGTTGGAGGACAGAGCTATGCTTTTCTGGCTAGAGATTAACACAGAACAATTTAATGCTCAGGCTGTCGTTTGGTGGAAGAGTTGGCGGCAAGAGAGCTATTGATACTACCTTGAAAATCTAATGAAAAGCAATAATTTATATAAGGCTGAATGGATTGTGTATTTTTTTTAGTGTATGGCTCGCTGGAAGCCTGTGCAGACGGCAGCAGAATCGGACAGTGGGGAAGAAAGAGGATCAGTCTGGGAGTCTGGAGAGGACTCGAACGAGGGTCCTGCAACCGATGCAGAGATTGGGCCAGGACCATCTGGGAGTAAGGTGCTGCCTCTGGAGCGTCTGGAGCCTGGCAGCAGCGAGGCCAAGGAACAAGGAGAGCCTGTTCCCAGTGCGCAGAGCTGCCAGAAGGCAAGAGCAGCTGAAACAAAAGAGGCGACTCAGGAGTAAGGATGGGAGGTGATTGCCTTTCCCATAAGGTCAGGCAAAGATTGCGAAACCTTTGCAGGAAGCCAAGTCGTTCGTTTGGTTCAGATTCATTCTTGAAGCTCTTTGTACTTGGGTTGGGTTTTTTTTCTAGTTCATTGGAGACATCTGTTATTGACAGCACTTCACAGGAAAGAAAGGTGGGTGCTTATCTCGAGGGATTGTTTGAGATTCAGTATTGGCTGGGAATGAAAATAATTCCCAGTGTTGTAATAAAACAAGACTTGTTTTTTAAAATAAGTGTGTGCGTAATTATGGTCTCGGACGCGTTGGTCAGAACTGTATGTGATGGAACGGAAGCCGCTTTTCATTCATGCCTAAAGCAGAAAAGATTGGGTACAATCTGAGTTCTAAATATAGAAATTAAGAATAAGATATTGCATGGTAATAAAATTAGAGAAAGCTTTTATCCATACAACAATCAGCTGACACCAGAGTAGACGAACTATAAGCACAGAGCACGTTTTCACCTACTATAGAAATGGTGGCATTTTTTCAACTCATCTTCCAAAGCTGCTAGGTTGATTTAATAAATCATAATAGGCATGTTAGAATCTCATTATGGGGAATGCTCTAAATCAGAGTGTCCAACCTTGACAACTTTAAGAACTGTGGACTTCAAATCCACAAATTCCCCAGCCAGCCATGCTTCTAAAACACTTTGATGTAAAGATGAAAGAGAAGGAATATGAAAGGGCTTGATTGGCAAAGGGAAGAAGAGATCAAGAGTCTCTATGCCAGTGGTTCTCAACGTCATTCGTTAAGTCCAGTGCTTTAAATCTTGGAGTTAAATCTTGAGGGTCCAGGGCCACACAAAAAAGGCATTTAAAGAAGGCCTGTAGTGAAGAAAAATGTTGAGAACCACTGCTCGATGTAATGGCTGATCACTCAAAAGAGTAGAATAAAGCCACCAATTCAATTCCTTCTTTTTCCTCATTATGAATTTGTTTTTCTTGAATCTACAGGAATGAATTCTATTCAGGAGACTTCACCCATTATGCAGAAGCAATTCCTGGAATGCACTTAGCAGGGAGTTAAAATGTTTCTATGCCCAACATAGAGTGGTTGGTAATCTGCCTTCCAGCTTTGCTACTCATGCAGCAAATGAAAAGGGAGTTTCCATGGTCAAAACCTGATTGTCTGTTGCAGGAAGCCAACATCTGCCGGGAACCCTGAATTTGTACGTTACCTCAGACGGAACTGAGTTCCCCAGAAACTTCTTTTCATTTGCATGCTCAGGATGAGAATTAAACATGGGAAAATAATGCCTGAACAGGAGTGAGTGAACAGGTCAATTCCAACTGCATAATAAATATATGCAGTCCTCAACTTACGACCACAATTTATTTCGCTAAGTGAGACAGTTAAGTGAATTTTGCCCCATTTTGCAACCTTTCTTGCCTTAGAGTTGTTACGTGAACCACTGCAGTGGACACGGTCATTAAGTGAATCTGGCTTCCCCTTTGACTTTGCTCACAAAAGATGACTACATGACTCCAGGATCACCGAAACTGTCCATAAATATGAACCAGTTGCAAAGCATCCGAATTCTGACCATGCCATGGGGGATGCTGCAATGGTCATAAGTGTGAAAAACGGTCGTGTCACTTTTTTCAGTGCCGTCGTAATTTTAAACGTTCACTAAGCAAATGGTTGTACGTCGAGGATTAGAATTAATCCATTTGAACTCAAGAGTTTGAGGCAGTCAAGTCTTAAAGTAGGGGTAGATCTTTGAAGCAGCATGTCTCCCTTTAAAGCAGGGGTATCAGATTCGATTTCATTGAGGGTCACATCAGGGTTGCATTTGACTTTGGGGGGTCGGGGTGGGCGTGGCCAGGGTGGGCGTGGCCAGCTGGACGTCATTCGTGTCGGAGGTGCCTGTGGTGGTCAGAGTACTCTACCAGCAAAAACGGGCTCCCGAGCTCCGTTTTCAGCTGCAAGCTGTCAGGGCTCCAACAAATCCACCCTCATTCAAATCAAAAGTCTCTAGCCGCATCTCAGAAAAAGTAAATTGATTTATTAGAAATTGCCATGTTGGCATTTAGCTGGGTGCAGCCGATACTAAATCACATCATATATTTCCCCCTTGACCCTGATCTTTCCCCCACCCCCTGGTTGTGACTTTCCCAATGGGACACATCCATCTCCAAGAGTCATCCATCATCCTTCTTAAGCTCCGACAACTTTAGGCTACCGAAGTGATTATCCAGGCATATCAAGAATGCCTTGTTTTCCCCCAATCTCTTTTTCTGGCAGCTAAAAAGACCAAAGGAATATCTTTTTAATTGACACAGCAGCCTTCTGCAACCCTCTGCCAGCGAAAACGGAGCTTGGCCCTCCCAGGCTCCATTTTCACTGGAAGAGGCACCGTGGGCTAGATCTAAGCACCTCTTGGGCTGGATCCAGCCCCCCGGGCCTTGAGTTGAACACCCCTGCTTTAAAAAGTAAAAGATAATCTAGCCTTCATTTTGGCCACAACTACTAACTACTGTTTCTTTCTCATTTCTATGTTCTGTTATCTAAACTACCAGAATAAACTTATTTTTTTTTCCTGAAAGAGCAACTGCATCACAAGTCCACTACGTGCAAAAAAACAAACCCTTCATCCATCATAGAGATAGACTAGTGAGGACAGCATCATATAAATTTTCTTCCTTCAGGTATCAATTACCCGAATTTTCAGAAAAGCTCACAGTTCCACCAAGGAATTGCATTCTCTAACGTCCTGGCCAATGGATGCATGTTTTTTTTCTTGAATAGCAGTTATTTTTTTTACCTTTCTTTAATAAAGCTTAATCTGAAGGTGCAAACAGGTGATCATCCTTATGCCTTTGCTATGAACATTCATCTGCTGACTCTTGCAAGCAAAGCTGAAGTTAAGAAAACAGGTGGAGGATTGATTGATTGTTCTCTGTTGATTGACACTAACTGGAAATCACAAAGTCCCAAAAATGCAACATCAAACTACATTTGCTTGATTGTCAAGTTCAGACACCCTCTGTTACATCAGCAGTGGAATTTTACCAGCCGCGACTGTTTCTGTTCTTACACTGTTGTACCTGTTGCAGCAAGTTAAAAAAAAAAGATTTGGCTGGCTGAATTTCCCCTTTAATATGACTACGAGCTGCAAAATTTTACTACTTCTTTACATAGGATTCATGATATAAAGAACAAAGAAATAAAATGTATTTATGGTAGTGAAGAATTCTCAGAAAATACAGATCTGGCTGCTGTATCCACCTCTGGAATGTGAGCCGCTGAATTTCTTCAAACAAAGATTAGCTGGAATTCAGAGAATCCTGCCTGCAAATATGTAATGCTTTTATATAGGCTGATATGAGGAAAAACATTGTTGTGGTTTTCTTTTCTTCTCCTGGCTGTGTGCAGGACTCTGCATCTCTGCAACAGTTTGGAGATGATTGTATTTGTGACTGGGCTATTCAGATCTTTACCAGTAAACCATAGCTGTTATCTTAGCAGAGGCTTTGTTCTGACATATCACTTTCTCTATCACCAATATATCACCATTCCCAAGCTGACTTTTACATATCAAAGATAATGGCAACTTAAATAGGTGCTTTTCTAGCCAATCTGCAGCCCTGCTTGGCCATAGCATTTGCTACAAGTGTAACCCTATTTTTAATTTATTTCTAAAAATTTATTAGCCACCTGAAACCAGCCAGACTCTAGGCAGCGTTAGAGGATTTCACAAGATATAAATCCAAAATTAATTTATGATTAGACTGATTATAAGCCATCTAGGTTTCAACTCCTAACAACCACATAGATACATTTTCTGCCCAATGATCCGTCCTTCATTTGGTGCTTCAGATCTTCCAACATTAATGAAACTATAACAATAAAAATAATTAAATTGAGAGGTGATGGTTTCAAGGAATTGAGCCCTGGCCTTGAGGGGAAAGTGGGAGAGAAGAAATAGTGGCTGGGAAAGTACTAAGAAGATACAGAGTAGTTCTGCCTTGGCATTGTTGTCTTTAGAAGAGGATATTGAAGGTTCTGAACAGGCTTTCAAAATTCTTTTAATGTAGCCTACAACAATAAAGGAGAATTTTTGGAATTTTGGTTGTATTTGTTGCTTGATTTGGCCTTCCTCAAAGGGATGACAGGCATCATGATTTGTCAGTCCTCCCAAAGGACCTCTGGAAGGGCCACATTTTCATCATATTCTGGAAGACTATGAAGGTGGGGACCATATGGTTCCAGGAAGCAAGATGCTCCAGAGAAGAGGAGCCACTATAGAGTATGTGCACCACTGGGCCCTTATTTCCATTCTTCCTAGTAGATGAACCATCAGGAAGTACTTCCAAGTTGTTTGGGTAGGATAGGAGAAAACTGTTGTGGAAAGTTAATATAGGTGATCAGGCTGAGCCTGAGGGAGCGGTCAAACAGGTCATTAGTCTCAAGTACCTTTGTGCTCACAAGTAATCTAAATCCAGCCTACTTTGAATTCCATTGACTCTTATCTACCACCAACTTTGACCGTTAGTAGTTCAGATTCTTGTAGAGTTTCAGCATACAATAAATCTATATCTATTCATCTGAATTGCCTAGATTTATGTTTTCCTGTATTTGACAGGTGGCCTCCAAGATACTCACCTGAGCCATTAGCTTGGAATATGCCTAATTGTACTCCTTAAAATGACCATTCTCCCCCACCACTTCTCTGTCTTCTAAATATAACGCCCAGAGTTCCTTTTGAAAAGTCAAGAATCTTAAAATCCATTTACAACTATTAGCTGAGTGCAATATAATATACAGAATCCCATGTTCCGGCAGCAGCTAATTACCAGAAGAAGGGCTCTCCTTAATGAGTGATAATGAAAAGCTGACAAAAGATCTGCGTAAGGGCTATATTTAGTTAAATTGCTAGCTAGTTATTCCGGGCACCCCACCTCCTTTTCATTCACTGATCATCATGGATATTACACGTGGCTTTTAAATGCAGTTTCTTTTGGGTCCTGCTTGATTCCAGTGACTTCATCAACCCGTGTGTGCCATTCTCTTGGCCATGAAATTGGAAGGACCGAGAAGAAACCCAGTTCATAAGCTTAAGGGGGAGGGGAAGAGATTTACAACAAGAGGCTGGAAAACGAGTAGCATTTTTAAAGCCAGCTGCAGAAAACAAAAACAAAAATTAGTCTCCAGAGATCCCTTCAACTGCTAATGAGTTCACTAAATGACTTTTTTGTGATAGAGGGGGGAAGGACTACGATGACAAGCTGCCTCTATTCTGCTTGGGTCATATCTGGTGACCCAAGACCGTGGGGTAGACTTGCTAGGGTGAAAAGGCTTTTGTGGAAGAGGACTTAAGACTTCTGTGGAAATATGTGTGCAAACAGTACCATGACATTCTCAAGGCCAGTCTGACCACTAACTGAACTTTCACACACTGACCTTTGGGCAGCAAATTCTGGATCCTCAGGCTCAAGTTTGTTGAACTGATACTCAAGGAAGAGGACTTAGGCTGCTAAACACGACACTTTAGTGGGAATGTCATATTATCCAAAAAATATAGAGATCTATATCTCCTATAACAATTATTGGCGGGCAACCAGACTTGGATGAAAACTGAGAAAACCTTTGTTGATGCTAATACAGTCTCCAGCTAATTAAGATGGTGTCCAGTTATGACTGATCTTCACTCCACCAAATAAATTTTGCAGATAGGGGGTACAAATGACCAGACATATCCCTTTGTCTCTCAAAGTCACAGTGGAACCTCAACATAAGGATGCATTCCCCATCTTAAGTTCTACTTGGAAGTCACATAGTGGATCTTATTCCATTAAAAAGTAAATGCATGGCTGCTACTACAGACCATTCCTTGGCTCATTGCTCTGACCATGCCTTCTCCTGACTTTATATCACTTACTCTCCTCATCTGGCTTTTTATATACCTCTGCTTTGCCAGCCTTATGCCTCAATCAATCTTCTTACTAAATGGTCCAACTGACACCTAGGTATGTTTCCTGCCATTCCACTTTCATATTTTGTGGGGAGGGGGGCAGGAAAATTGGTAATAGGCCCACCTCATACATCATCCTAAAAATACACATCTGATCTGCACATATACGCTTTGAGGGAAAAACAACACACTCAACAGTGTGCTGTGTCTAGGAACTTTCACAACCTTTTTAAAGCAGCATTGCGATCTTAAATGGGAGAACTGGCAGATAGAAAGTAATGGTACGCAGGTGTTTAATTCTTCTTCTGCTCATATTTTTACCATATTTTCCTCTGAAAATTGGGAAAGTTTCTAAGCAAGCACTTAGAAAGCACATGATGAAGGAAAGCAAAGTTAAGGGGAAAGTCAAATCACTTTTCCTCACAATTTCTTTAACCTGCCATGCTCAGCAGTGAACAGGGTTTCTAGTCCTCAGTTCCCACCCCAATGCTTGGTTCTAAATAGAATATGTGAAAATTGGTGCTCAAATGTCATATTTAGCTGGGGAAAAAAAGTATTGTAGCTTCAAAAGACTCCATCTTTGATATACTCCTCAGGAAATGCAAACTTTTCTTTTCTTAGATATCCTATCATTTTATACAAATACATGTGGGTGTGTTAGTGTATATGTCACTCAAAAAATGGTGAAGTTGTCGAGTGCCATTATGTGAATCATGGGATTCCCACTATTATACAATTTTGTTATTGGTTTAGAATTAAATTATAATGTTACATTGTTTGTTCATTCGCCATGAATCACCGTGAATCTATATGGATTTGGTAGCACACAAACCTCATAAATAAATGCATTGGAAAATGGATGCTGAAGTTCAGTAAAGTGCTTAATGTCTCATTCCATAATAGGAATGAATGACTTTTTTTAAAGCAGGAATTGCATTCAAGAGGTCAAAGCCAACACCTGGTGAAATTTCAGATGGACAGGCGGTTGCATATTAACTACAACCATGATATCAATCACCCTTTGAAGTAAGCAAAGATTTGTATTCTGGAAGTGTGCTTGGAAAATGCAGTCAACACAACAAAGGAGCTGGCCTATAGTTGCCACTCCTGAGGTCTGTCTACAAATGTCACATATGTCTAAAAGGACATTAAAAATCAGCCTGAGAAACAAATTTGCAAATGAATATAATAATTCTACCTGCCTATATTAGTTATTTCCTTTTGATCAGGTGTTGTGTGAACCCTGAAACATGCAAGGGAAGAGTATTTTGCAACTTCCACAAAAACATCCCTACCATGAACCATGGTTTAAGCCTCAAATCCAGCATGTTGTTTCTTTTTTTAAAACTGTACATTAATGCAGTTTGCAGGATGTAGCTGTCTTCCTCTGAGAATTGCTGACAACTCAAGGTAAGGATGAAATTAAAAGGAAGAACCGTGTGGAAGAGATAAACACAGAGCAACTGGGGACAATATTGCACAGAGAAAGAAAAAGACAACGTGACTGAATGAAGAATTAATCATTCAGTGGAATTTTGGGGTGCTGGTGCTTGGTTTTCTGTATGGTTTCTTCCATTTTTGTTCTTAGTGTGGAAAGCCCATTCAGATAAAACAGCAGCCTCGCACACATCCTTGAAGAGGTGGCTCTCTAAGTCTTCAGTTTGGAGGCAACCTTCAAACTGATCTCTGTAGAACAAATGATCAGAGGTACTAGATATTAATTGTTTTACCGTGCGTGGCAGGGTGTGAAATTGCACTGTATCCCAAGGACCTTTCAATACATATGTGTGTGTGTGTGTGTGTGTGTGTGTATTGCGCTATTGTAGTTAGCATAAAAGGAAAGGTTAGTATTACAAGTACATTTTCAATGGAAAGTCAAGGACCGTAGGCTAAAGCCCTGAGTCTGAGACAGGGATTTAAAGCTTTGTGTGAGTCCTGAACTGGTGTGCCAACCAAGAACAAGCTCAATTTTCTTTGCTTCATTTGCTCACCTGTAAAAGGGGAGGAATTGGAGATCTGCTTTTACAGAAGGCAAAGTTTTGTATTACATTAAAAATATCAAGTTCCAATAAGACAAAAAAGAGTAGTTTGGTTACCAGCTCTGAACTGAATCCTGCCTCCTGCAACAATAATTTCTAGAAATTGAATTGTCCCAGAAATATTCACTTTCTGAGGTGAATATCTCCAATGGTGTCAGAGGAATAAAGGAACAAGAATGTAGGAAAAGGTAATAGCGATCCCAGGATGGGAGTTGCGGTGGGTGTAAAAAGTGAAAAAGCAAAACCAAGCACTTGAAAAAGTTGCGGGCCACCCAAAGGCCTTAGGAACGAGACAAATGGAAAAGTGCAGGTGTTTACAAAACACAAGCAGCTGAAAAGGGTTTGGAGGATCACCTACCTTTTTCCGATGTCGGTCGTTCTTTGCAAGACACGATCTCTGCAGGGAGAGGTAGCCCCCAATCACCTGGATCTCCTCCACTGTGGGGTAGCGCTTCTTCATGGGCCCCGTGGCCACCGGCGGAGAGCTCTCGATGCCGTTCTCCACAGCCGTGACAGGTGACACAGGAGCCTTCCGAGGATTGATGGTGATGGTGTTGCCACTGCGACGCTGCATTGCTGGATGGGGGGATGAGACCCGGCCCAGGCCTCCCATCCTGACATCCTCCTTAACTTTGCTGTTGCCGCCGCCGCGTCTCATGGCCTCGGCCTCGGGCGGCGGCTCCTCAACAGCAGCGTCCGGGAGAAGTTGTTCACAGCTGGGTGAAGAGCAGGAAGTGGGGACTGGGGGCTTGGCTGAAGGAGGAGAAGGGCTGGCTTCCTGTTTGGGTTCTGGGGGAGGGGAGGCTGAAGCCCTCAGTGGCACAACCATGAAGGAGTTCCTGGAGTGGAGACGCAGGTTGGCCAAGGCTTTGCCCTGGACATCGTCCTCAGCCGAAGTGGCATTCCACTGCCGTCTCCGTATCACCGCTCTCCACCTTGGCTCCTCTCTCTGGGGATGTGGCCTCCCTTGCCCACCTTTTCCCAGTGGGTGAGCGCCTTGGGGGACTATCTGGCCAGCCCTCCCCACTGCTTGACTTGGCTTCAAACTGGCTTCGATAAGATGCCACAGTGCAAGGTCCTGGGGGTGTCAATCCCGGGAGGTCACAGGGAGGGCTAGGGAGGCGGTTGACACAGGGCAGCCGGGCCAGGATAGGGATCTGCCGGGGAATGGACCAGCTTCTTTTCTCCAAAGCTGATGCTTTCGGTTAAATTCTCAGTGCTGAGGGACTTCACCGGGGGCGATGGCATCACCACCCCTCCACCGTCGTCTTGGCTGAACCGGCTGAGCAGTTTGCTCACCCGCCCTTGGCGCTGCTCCGGCAGTGATGCCCGATGCTCAGCTCGGCCCACAGCGTTGAGATCCTCCACGCTGCGGCTCAAAGCCGACTTGACGATGAAGACCTCCCCTGCCCGGATCTCAGTCACGCTGCCCCCACGGCGGGCCAGCAGCTCATTGAGTGACTCCATGCTGCCAGATTTGGCTTCTCCCGAGTGGCGGTCAGCAGCCAGCTGTGCTGGTGGCGCCCCGTGGGCTGTTTCAATTATAATGACATTGTCTGCCCGCAGGGTCCGGACACCTGGAATCTGTCCACACAGATCCACTATTTGCTTGGCTTTGGTGTTTGCAAGTTCGTTTTCTGGAGGGCCAGGCTCATAATGATGGCGGCGCTTCTCCAGCTGAATAAAGGATTTTGGTGGACTGGGCCAATCTTCTCCTGTAGCACAGAACTCTCTGGCTCCCCCTCTTGGTAGGAGGATGTTGTAGCAGGCACGGAGGATGAGCCGCTCTCATTTTCCCCTGGTCCGCTTGGTTCAGAAAAAGAAGTGCTTGAACCTTGCTTGGCCCGGCGTCGTTCAATGATCTCCCGTTTCCAAGCCGGCATCTTAGCCATGCGGTCTTGCTGCTCCTGTTCCCGCCGCCGAGCCTCCTCTTCCTCCTTTCGCCGACGCTCCAGTAACTGGAGTTTCCATTCTGGCAGTGGAGGCGTTGAAGACATCTTTGCTAGAGGTGTGAGATATAGCAGGAAACAGGAGGGAAATCTGGGTGGGGTGGGGGGAGGAAGGAGTGGAAAAAAGAAAAGAAAAGGTTTGGTAGGATGTTCAGGGTGCGAGAAGGTACAAAACAAGGGAAAACAGAGAGGGGGAAAGGGGCTTGGGGGGAAGCAACTTAAAGTACACGAAAAGCAACACAAGAACAAAAGAGGAATGGGGAAAAAATGGAATAAAAAGAGAGAGTGAAGAAAAGAGAAAGAAGAGGATGTGGAACAGACTTGGAAATGAGTAGAAGGGGTTTTTTTAGAGGAGTGGGCAGAGGTCGGAAAGGAGAAGAAAGACAGCTTTAGAGTAACAGAAAATGGAGGCTCAGAAATAAAAAATGATCAGAGGAAAATGGTAGGAAGTGACAGATGGAGGTGGAATGAGGGAGAGCTGGATTGGAAAAGGAGAAGGAAAGGTGCAAGGAATACATTCAGAAGAAAGGAAAGGGGAAAGAGTAGCTTAAAGGAAGAGGAAGAGGATCTGTCAGAAGATATTGCAAAATTAAGTCCCTTTAGCTATGAGAAAGACAGAAGGGAGAGAGGGAGGGAGGGAGAGAGAGAGGGAGGGAGAGATAAAAGGCTTCCTTCAAGCTCAACCTTTGATGTTTTTCTCCCTTCCTCCGCCCTCTCCTGATCCACTCACTCTTTCCAACTCATGTCTCACACACACACACTGTTTCTGGTGTGTTGGGGTGGTGACAGTTCTACACGGGGCTCTTTACACAAGGAATCCAGGCATCCTTGCAAAGCAAAGATTAGGTTTGTTTACAAGATTTGACCCCCATCTTGATGGCCAGTGCAAGGGCCAGTAAAGGGTGGAAGAGCAATGAAAAATGAGAAGAGGAACTAGGGGGTGGGGGATTTTAAAAAACAGCTTCCTTCCATGTGTTTTGTGTTACTATCGGGTGTTCTAATCTAACCTTTCTTAATGGCTGTTAATAAAAAAAAAAAAGAATGCAAGGAACATAGTTGTGCCTGAGTAAGCAATCTAGATTTTTTTTTTTAAAAAAAAGGCTTTGTGCAGTGATACGGAAGAAGCGAGGGTCATTTGCAAGAGGATGACAATGGGGCAGGTTTATTTACAGAGCAGTTTTATGCCATCAGCTCAGAAATAAGCATGCAGCGAGAATTACTCACAGGCAAGGGGTGTAGAGGATTGTAGCATGAGCATAGAGAAGGCTTTTTCACCCCAGAGAGGGAATCTGATTGCAAACAAAGGTGATCCGGGAGGAATAGAATGATTTTTCCCTTCTCGTGGTCTGTTTAAATAAAATTGGCGCTTCAGACACAAATGTTTGCACAGATCTCTAGAGCGATAGGGGACATGTCTTTAGTCTGAAACTAGACTGGGAGGTGGTTTCGAAACCCGCAACTGGCAAATTTGGCTGAAATCAGAAGATTTTGAGGTATTTTATACCAGAAACTTGTAGCAACAGAGATAAATGTTAGAATTTTCAAAAGCAAATTAGGCATGAAACTGAATGTTATTAAAGAAAAGAGATTCTGGATCGGTCCAAAGAAACCCCCAAAGTTGGATAGGAAGAGGCTCGTGATAGAAAGGTCAACAAGATAAATACAATTGAAAATTACCAGAATCCGAGCTTCAGAATTTCAGGTGAATTCCTGCTGTTCAAAAGCCTTACAAAAACAACGGGATGGAACAAATGGCAACACCAAGTGCGTTTTGGTAACACAACCCAACTTTTATATTCTGGAAAGCCGAGACATCTAACCAGAGGATGGGGAAGATCAGAGCTGGCTTAGAATCTAGGAGCCCAAAAGACTAATGCTGCTTGGTAATTTTCCCTGAAAAAGAATTGCGTACATCCAGAGACTTCCAAGAACTGATACCTCCAGGAATTTGGACAAAAAGCCTTAAAATAATCTTCTTAAAACGTTAGTGTGTCTCAAAGTCCCCAGATATGAAAAAGCGAAGCAGAAGATTTGAAAGAAAGAAAAAAACACCCTTTCAGTTGCTGGGGAAGTTTTCTTCCGGAGAATTAGGGCGGGATCCGTAGAAACGTCGGAAAGGGGGCAACACGTGTACTGTACATCCAGGCGAGGGAGATCCAAAGACCCTTTCTTTCCCTCCACTTCCTGCCCCCCGCGGAATGCTTCAAAGATCCGGAGGAAAATCAGACGGGATCTGGAGGCTGAGCAGATGGGGATCCCGCCACCACACCATCTGAGGAGAACCCCCAACTGAAGATCTGGGTCGTCGATCCCCCCGCCCCCCGCCGCCAGGAATCCTCCGATCCTTCGAACCAGGAAGCAAAGCAATGGACCCCTCTACGTACGCTTTTTCAAGCCAGCTGGGTCTTGGAAGCCCGAGGCAGGCGAGAGGCGCGATCCTTCGCTTGGTCCATGACTGGAGGAAGCTCGTCTGGCTCCAGCCGGTCGGTTGGCTCGGAATGGAGGGGATTTTTTTTTTTTTTCTTCAGCCGCCTCGCTTTCTCTTCCTTTTTTTTTTTCCCCCCCTCAGTCCAAAGGAAGGGAGGGATCTAGGCGGATCTGAGTCAGGGTTCTAGCTGGAAGTGAAGGGTTGGGGCGCTCCGATCCTTTTCCTTCTTCTTCTTCTTTCTTCGGCTGCTTTCCAAGAAGACGCGGTCGCGGTCGAGGCGACGGCACCCGACGGAGGAGCAGGCGGGCGGGCGACGGGGTGGGGGAAATCTCTGCCGGTCTCTGAGCGCATCCACTTCTAATCCTCTGCCGCCCAGCTCCACCTCCGTCCGGCTGCTAAAATCCTTTTAGAGGAGAAGAGAGACGGGAGAGAGAGAGAGAGAGAAAGAGGGGGAGAGAGAAGGAGAGGAGGAGGAAGGAGGGAATGTGAAGGGGGAGAAAAGATCGAAAGCGAAGGAAGGAGGGAGCCCGAGACGGGAAGAAAGAGGAAAGGGGGAGGATGGGGGGTCTTTGTGTATAAACAGAAGGGGAGGACAATGAAAAGGGGCGGGGCGGGGCGGGCAAGGAGACAAATGCGGCGGGGACGGGGGGGGGGAAGGCTGGCGGGCGGGCGGTGAAGACAGGAAGGGAGGAGTTGGTCTGTCGCAAACGTTTCATTTGAGGTGTTTCCTATTATTTCAGGGCTCTCCGGGTCTGGACTCCCAGAAGGTCCTCGGGGATTCTGCTCCGTAGAATCAGACGGGCCTTCTCTAATCCGTAATAGCCGACAACGGCCTCTTCCTGCGCCTCCGTGTGCGTGGAATCCATGGCCCTTCAAGACCCACCGTCGTAGCTCTCCCATTCCACAGAGGCCTTTGCGCAGACACGTGCCCGCCACGATTCACATATCCCGGGTTGCCTCGTCCCCAGCCACTCTGGCTGTGGTGGGACTCGTAGGCCTACTCGCCTAGCTTAAAAGGGTCAGGTTGGGGGAGGCCAGGTGGGGTTTCACATGTTGGGTTTCCTCTGAGGAGTTAAGCACCCATGTTAGTGCTAGGTCAGTAGCTCTCAACCTGTCATCTGCAGAAGTGGGAGATGTCATCACAGGGAGTCCCCGAAGGCTTGGAGAAATGGTATGACTGAATTCTTGAGTTAAGTCCTGGGGTTCCATGGCCACAAAAGATATTTAAAGGGGGTCTGCATTGAAGAAAAGGTTGAGAGCAGAGGTGATATTCATTTTATTTATTTATTTTATTTTGTCAAGCGATTATAAGATAACAGGTATAAGTACAAACATAGTTATGAATACATGAAATGGATACATATAAGAAAAATAAAAAGAAACAATAGGACAGGGACGGTAGGCACCTTGGTGCGCTTATGCACGCCAGTTCCATTCAGCCAGTTCTGACAGGTTCTGGAGAACCAGTAGCGGAAATTTTGAGTAGTTCGGAGAACCAGCAAATATCACCTCTGACTGCCCCCCCCCCATCTATTCTCTGCCTCCTGAGTCCCAGCTGATCGGCTGGGTCTTCTTTTGTTGCCCTGCATGGAGGAAGTGAATGGAGTTGGAAAGCAGGTTAATGGGGTGAGGAGAGAATGGAGATTTTGCAGTATCCTTCCTCCAGGAGTGGGGAGGAAATGGGGATTTCGCAGTATCCTTCCCCTGACACGCCCACCAAGCCACACCCATCAATCCATGCCACGCCCATCAAGCCACACTATGCCCACCAAGCCACGCCCACAGAACCGGTAGTAAAAAAATGTGAATACCACCACTGGTTGAGAGCCAATGTGCTAGATGTCTATGGAAATTCTCAGCCATCCTCCAAGTCGTGGTTGTCCCAAAGGTGCTTTTTTTTTTTTTTTCAAGAGGCAGCTGGACTTTCTGGTTTTTCTCTGAAGACGTTTCGCTTCTCATCCAAGAAGCTTCTTCAGCTCCGACTGGATGGTGGGGAAAAAAATCACCTTTGGGACACTGTGCTAGATAGTAAACACTAAAATTCACACCACCACACACAATTCTTCTGTCAGGCCTTGAAGCACAAAAGCTGTCCCTTTCTCCCCTCACCTGGGATGGTCATACTAGGGGCTTTAAATATAGGTAGTCCTTGACTTACAACTATTTGTTTAATGACCACGGGAAGTTACAATAAAATGACTTACAACCGGTCCTCACACTTATGACTCTTGCAGCATCTTACAGTCAGGTGATCAAAACTTGGGACACTTGACAACCTTCCTATATTGGTTGCAGCATCCTAGAGTTGTGTGATCATCATTTAGGATCTTCTCAGCTGGCGTCTGACAAGCAAAGTCAATGGGAGAAATTGGATTCGTGAGAACTGCAGTGATTTGCTTAACAAAAATGGCAAAAAAAGGAGAAAATTGGGCAAAGCTAGCTTTCGTAGCAGCTGAAATTCTGATCTGAGCTATGGTCGTAAGTTGAGGACTACTTATATGCCTTCCATATTTAAATACTTTATTGAAAAGAAATGTAAAATTAAACATCTAGGGCTTTCACAGTGTGATCTGTGGACGCCGTTTTCTGAATACGTGCTAGATTTTGCATATCTTCGAAGCCATCCAGGGCCAGCATTACTACAAACCAGGTTTTGTGTTCTAGCATTGCCAGTGGTGGGATTTGAAAGTTTTTACTACTCGTTCTGTGGGCTTGATTTGGTGGGCATGGCAGGAGAAGGACACTGTAAAATATCCATTCCCTCCACAACCCAATAACCTGCTTTCCAGTCCCGTTCTCCTGTGCAGGGCAACCAAAGAAGACCCAGCCAATCAGCTGGGACTCGGGAGGCAGAGAATAGATGGGGGCGGGGCCAGTCAGAGGTGGGATTTGCCGGTTCTCTGAACGACTCAACATTTCCACTACCGGTTCTCCAGAACTGGTCAGAACCTGCTGAATATCACCTGATTGCCACGCTGAGCTGGAGCCATGGTTTTCTTGGCGCAGTCCATCATGACTGAGAGCTGATGAAGATCCATCTTTCATAGTTGTTCTAAGAATCCAGGAAGATCGTTTAGAACTCAAGTACACTTAAGCACAAAGTTCTTTCTGAAGATACTTGCCAAAAGAACCCCACATGTTCATGGAGGAGCTGCCTTGGGATACCTTGTTTTGAATAAAAGGCAGGTGGGAGATCTACTCACAGCCAAGGTGGCATTCCACTCTTTTCTTGAGAACACATTAAATAAATAAACAAACAAATAAATAATCTCTTGTTGACAGAAGCCAGATTCACTTCCTGTTACTACTTTAACACTTGTAGTGATTCACGTAACAGCTATGGCAAGAAAGGTTGTAAAATGGGACAAAATTCACTTAAGAACTGTCTCGCTTAGCAACAGAAATGTTGGGGTTCAATTGTGATCGTAAGTGGAGGACTATCCGTAAATAAGACCTGTTGTGTCACACTTGTCTACACACTTGCTGACAACCTCAACAACTCTAGAAGTTGTAAATCAAAACTTACATTTTTGGAAGCCATGCTATTCCTTTCCAGCAAAACTGTTTAGGAATTATTATTTTCTATTCCATAATATTTTTAGCCACTTTGCAAAGAACTGTTATTAACGAAAGTGGCCCAGAGTTTCTTTTAATGTTACTTAATCCCTTAAAAACACACACACACACATACATACAGTCACAGAAGTTCTTTTCCAATCCCAGGAAACAGATTGTAAACTAGATAAGTTACATATTTTTGTGAAAAGAACATCAATTTCATATTACAGTTCTTCAACAATTCTTTGGAGGATGTTATCTGGTCTCAGAGAACTTGTTTTTAGTTTGTCAATTTGATATATGACTTCATGTTCTGTTACTTCTTTTTGTCGCAATTTTAAATCAACTTTTATTATGGTCACAGACCAAAATCAAAGTTAAATATCGGAATAAAATCAAAACAAAACAGGACAGGACACAGTAATGTATTACAACTGATAGTGAAATTATATTGGGTAAACAGGATTTTCTTAATTTAGTAAATATAGCAAAACCTAGCTACATTAAAAAAAAACTGTATCTCACTTTGTTGCAAATGGTCTAATCTTCCTTGTGAAGAAATCAGCAGAGGTGTATCTGTCTGTCTTGTGTCCTCCACATGAAGACAAGCAAAACATCCACTCAATTTCTGTGCTACTTTTCTATCCTCTTCTAATGCACCTTTAGCAACTCCATTCCATGGTTCACTCATTGGTTTCCTACTGCAAATGTATTTTAAAATCTGTAATGATGCTTAATCAACATCTTTGATCAATTACTTGCATATGTTTTGTGTCAGATTAGCATTGTGTTACGTGGACTTACATTTACATCACATTTGATAAGTTAAAACTAACCAGAAAGAATCTTAAAGGATTTAATTAAACATGTTATGCAAAAGATTTGGAGTGCACCAAAACATTTTGTAGATGACTAAAGAGAAAGATTTTATCTTGTCTCTCACATGAATTTTGGTGTTTTAATAAAAGAATTGGCAGCCAGAGTATTATATTTTAAAATCTGTTGATTGAGTCAATAATTTTTTGGAGACAGTAGAGGTATCTGATTTATGGACAAATGGAAGATGGGAACTGAATGGTGAGAATTAACATTCTGCTCTGATTAACATTTTGCAGGGTATGAGATGATTGTCGACAAACTTGTTATGTGTATTTTGGGGATGGTTTGAATATTGGGCTTCCTTATTTTGCATCCCTTCAGGATCTGGAAATCTTGGGACTGCAGATTCCAGAATTCTTACTCATCTTCCGAGGACATTCATGTGACATTTCCAGTTGAGGGATGTGATTCTACATGTTTCATAAGCTGGTTTCTTCTTCTTAGAGATTGATTCACAACACAGTATTGAATTAAAATCACAGTGGCTGCATTATTTAATTTATTTATATTAAACTATTTATATGGCTGCTTATCTTACAACAATGTCTCTGGGAGGCGTGCAAGAATTAAAATTAAAAATAATTGGAACCACAATCCAAATAATAAATGTTCAAGATTATAAAAAGCCATTCCAGTTTCCTCAAAACAACATCAGTCAACAAGGCTCACTTATCATTATTTGCAACATATATTAGAGTAAGCTTAATAAAGTACAGCATAGATGAGGTTTTGTAGGGTTTCTGATCTATGATCAGTTAGTTAATTTATGATTCAGCGTACTGTGTGAACCTAGGAAATGGGTACATTCAGTAACCGCTATGACGTCTCCGTGAATGCAGCTACAGAAAATCACAGGGGAACACTACAACAATTGTTAAGCAACCACCCACCACTTCCTGCTCTCTGGAGTTTACCAGAGTGCATTATGGTACATTACAGATAGCCTACATTGAACAAGAATTTGTAAGACTCCCTGCAGTGGAGTCCACAGTGAGACTGCTTTTGAAATCCCAAGAAAACTTGTTTCAGTATTAGACATATTTTAGGAATTAAATCAGCTCAGCTGGATAAAGAATGCTAATATGACCACCATTGGCTGATCCTATGAATTAATGGCTGTCCATCTTTAAGTATGCCGCACAAGAGCACTTACCAGGATAATCACCAATACAGATCAGTGTAGTGTAAGCTCTCCAAATAAATTGGGGGATTAGTTATTACTGTATGGGTCGGTTGTGCTCCCTTGGCTTGATGCTTGGTGTTATGATACCATCTAGTGTTTCACAAACATTATAACATTTTCTGGGGATGTCGCCATGTTTATTTATCATGTATTTCTAATTCATATTTCAAAATATTGGTCTTTTGCAGCCATCCAAGAAAACAAGAATCTAGTGATACTTTGGAGATTGGTCTATTTACCATCATATGCATTTCTGTGGATTTCAATCTATTTCCTCAGATACTTGGTCCGAAGTTGCAAAAGAGAAGAATCTGTATTTGGACAATTATTCCCATGAAGACGGGGAGGGGAGGGGGGAGAAGGGTAGGTGGGGAATTGGTGAAGGAAGTTGGAGGATAAGAAATAAAGTTGAGCGGCAAACAAGCCTAATAAACAATGAATAAATTTGAAAACCTAATATTGTCAGCGTGGCACATAAGAGCCATTTTTTGTTTGTTTAGTCATTTTATCAATAAAGGGGAATATTTGTAGCTCAGGGTTGAAATGAAGGGTCCTTGATGCTCTCAGAGCTTGGTTGTTTTCTTGCAGTCATTTCATTACCAAACGGAATAACATCATCAGTGCTAGTGCTAGTCATTTTATGCCCTCTCTTAATTTTGTCTTTCCTTTACAGTACTGTCTTCTCTCCTCCTTGTTTTCCCCAAGCAACTACATGCATTTATTTATGTATTAAATTTATATGTTGCCTATCTCTCTGTCCAGTGACTGTGGGCAACTTCCAACATCTTTAAAGCACAACATAAAACAATGAGAGCATTCAAAACATTA
This sequence comes from Bungarus multicinctus, assembly GCA_023653725.1. NCBI lineage: Eukaryota > Metazoa > Chordata > Lepidosauria > Squamata > Elapidae > Bungarus > Bungarus multicinctus. Next base: position 30,841,710 of record CM042834.1, read on the forward strand.
AAAACACTCTGCATTAAAATTAAAACATTAAAGATTAATAAGAGCTTAAAGAGTCAATACATGAACTAACTCCAAAGTGGAACATCCCCATCGGGGCCCAAAGCCAGTTGGCAGAGCAAGGTTTTCAGGCCCTTTCGGAAGGCCATATACACATACATATACATGGATTTGTACACTGGTACCTTGATACTCAACTGCTTTGAAATTCATTGCATTTGGTACTCAATGCATTTTGATGCAAAAATTTTGTCCCAATACTCATCATTTGTTTGATACTCAACACACTAGCTAGAACATGTCTGTGTCAGCTGCCTTGTAATTGATTATATTATTCCTTATGGTAAAAATGTGTTTGTTACTCATCATTTTTGGTACTCATTGAGTCTCCTGGAACCAATTAACTATGAGTATTGAGGTATCACTGTATATACACTCTTTCTTGGGATAGTTAAAACTCATAGAAGAATGGAATTATTGGTTATTAAGATTTTTTTTTGTAGCAACATTGAGCAAGGATCACTCTAAGTACACAAGGTTATTTGTCAGTCTTAAAGCAATTTTCACTCTCACCTACAGCCATCTCTGCATTATTAGTGAAAGTGTGGAAGGGCATTTTAATGGCAGTGAGAATAGCCTTGGGAGACAGGAGGAAGAGCCACTGGTTAGGCAATGGTCAGATAAGAGGCATCTAAGCCCACAGAGGGAATAAGGCATGGCAAACATCTCAGAAGGTTCCCTCTTGAGCTTCTTGGGACTATAAAGATGAGGGGGTTGGGGGGGAAGAGATATACTTTCAGATTTACAAGATTCTGTAATGTTATAAAAATACAGATGGTACTTGTAGGTGTGCTTCTTGTCTGGTGATAGACGATGATAGACATGTTGCAATTGACAAAATGAAAATTCATAAAATGGGCTTTGAGCAACCTCTCTCTCTCTCTCTCATTTTTTTTTACATTTTTATTTTATTGAATAAATGGGTATATAGTAACAGAATAACTGATGGTGCAGCAATGATCAATGCTGCAAGCAATTTTAATACTGGACACAAGGTTCTGTAATGGAGCTGCAGGCATGGTGCTTCTATTACAAAATATTTCTGAGGCAAAACAAAGCCCTTTCTAGATCTGTCTTACAACATCTTTGTCTCATTTGCAATCTGCCAAAATGCTAGCCATATGCATACATTTGAATTTTTTCATATTTCATGTGTGTGTACATAATGGGTATTTTCTTCTGGAGAAAGAATTGCACACCACAAACGAGGCTGTTTATAGTTCTGAAGCCATAAATACAAGGAGTTTATATTTTGCTGTGGTGTGACTTCTTGCTAGTTTAGGAATAGAGTAGAACACATAACACCAATTTTAGTGTGGCCCAATAAAAATAGCAATACAAATTCAACAACAGGAAATGAGAAGACTTTTTTAGAACCGAGAGACTCAGAGGCTGGCATCATTTTGGCTCAGGAGTTTGTGGAGGATAAATAATAGTTTGCAGTCCATTTTTATCAGGAAGCAGCAGGTCCTGTTTAAGAAATGAGGTTAACCCATTCTATGCTGCATCTCTCTCCATCCAATGCTAGGATTGTTTGGGCATGTGTTTGCCGGTTTCTGAGAAACAAAAAACTTTCGGTGCTAGCAGTTATTCTTATCGCACATATGATTGCACATGGGTATTGGGGAAGATAGAAATAGCACTTACACTTATATACCCTATACACTTATGTACCACTTCACAGTGCTTTACAGCCCTCTCTAAGCGGTTTTACAGAGTCAGCATATTGCCCTCAACGAACTGGGTCCTTCTGGGACTTCAGAAGGCTACAAGGCTGAGTCAACCTCAGAGGTGGTATTCGGAGGTCCTGACCGGTTCTGGAGAACCGGTAGCGGAAATTTTGAGTAGTTTAGAGAACCAGCCAATACCACCTCTGACTGGCCCCGCCCCCATCTATTCTCTGCCTCCTGAGTCCCAGCTGATCGGCTGGGTCTTCTTTTGTTGCCCTGCACAGGAGAACAGAGCTGGAAAGCAGGTCTGTGGGGTGGGGAGGGAATGGAGATTTTGAAGTATCCTTCCCTTGTCACGCCCACCAATTTTTTGAATCCCACCACTGGTCAACCTTGAGCCAAATCGAACTGCTGGCAGCCAGCAGATTTAGCCTGCAATATTGTATTCTAACCACCGCACCACCAGGGCTCTAGAAGATCTTGCTAGAAGCCATATCAGAGTAAGGGGTATCGTTATACTCAAGACTGATCTTTAAAACCATAAACACTTGGGCACACAGTGCCTGCCTGATGCTGGATCAGTCTTCTCAATATTGAGCACTTTCTTCAGAAAAGCACTTCAGCCTTCTTCTCTTCTGAGACACAGGTGTTTTTTTTTCTCACACTCATTTGACCAATTCATACAATCCCTTGATGAATTAGGAAACTTGCCCTTTTAACTTTTGATCTGGTCCTCTCCACTGTTAACTGCTACACCACTGAAATATGTTTGACCTCTATGACAGCACAGCACCAGATCAAATCTCAAAGGGATGCATTTGCATCCCTGATTGTAGCACACCCATGGATACTTTTCTGCTTGGGCAGTCCTCTGGCTCATATTTATGACAATTGCGTTGTCCAGAGTCATGTAATCCCCTTTTGTGACAAGGAAAGTCAATGGGGAAACCAGATTCACTTAACAACCGCGTTACTAGCTTAACAACTGTGGTGATTCAGTTAACAACGGTGGTGAGAAAGGTCGTAAAATCAGGCAAAACTCATTTCACAAGTGTCTTGCTTAGCAACGGAAATTTTGGGCTCAATTGTGGCCATAAGTTGAGGACTACCTCTATATTTCAGTGGCTGGTGAAGGATGAGTTCCCAGAAAGGGACAGTATCATATGAATAAGGAAGCAGATCACTAGTAGGATTCAAAATTTTTTACTACTGGTTCTGTGGGCGTGGCTTGATGGGCATGGCTTGGTGGGTGTGCCAGGGGAAGGTTACTACAAAATCCCCATTCCCATCCTACCCTACTAACCTGCTTTCCAGCTCCGTTCTCCTGCGCAGGGCAACAAAAGAAGAGCCAGCTGATCAGCTGGGACTCAGGAGGCAGAGAATGGATGGAGGGTGGGGCCAGTCAGAAGTGGGATTTGCCGGTTCTCTGAACCATTCAAAATGTCTGCTACCGGTTCTCCAGAACTGGTCAGAACCTGCTGAATACCACCTCTGAAGCAGATCCTGTTTATGCCAACAAGGATTTCTGGGGCACTGCAGTAAAAACATGTGTGAAGCTTTCCAGGTTGCAACCAAGTCCTTTGGAGAAGTTTCTTATGAACCGAACTGCACACTGCTGTTTGTTTTTTTCATTAAGGAAAACATGTGGAGAAATGTACTCCTGCAGGGGCTCTCCAGAGTTCATAACAGTCAAAAGAAAATTAAGGAAATAAAACACAGAACCGTTCTAGTAGCTAGAGATGTCAGTATGATAGTACCTTTGCTTGTTTGCTGTTCTGACCCAAACCCTTGTCCAATAAAACAAACACGAACCAAAGGGAACAGAAACCTTTTAATGATTCTTATGAATCCCCGGATAAAGGCTGCTGCAAACTAATTAACTTTGCTAAGCCCGAGCCTCGCCAAAACTATGTGAGGCTGTCAAAAATAACAGATAAGGTTACCTAGAAATAGTTTACAACACAAGAATCTTCAAATACAAACTCAGGATACTGGAATGTCCATGAGGCTCGAGTTTCAAAACGTCTTTGCTTCCTGCAAAGAAGGTCCGATTCACAGCTGGCTTTTATCTTCTTGAAGGAGGGGCAGTTACCTTGCAGCCTTACTCCCGAGTCGCCTGTGCTGTTGCAGCTGCTCTTTCCTGCAAGCAGCCCTGCGTTCACGCGCACTTGGCACAGGCTCCTCGGGAACCTCCTCGTCGCTGCTGCCAGCCCCCACAATCTCTGAAGGCAGCAGTCCACTCCCTAACGGTCCTGGCCCCTCATCTGAGTCCTCGCTCTCCTCAGCTGTTCACACCTGCTGCCGGCTAACCCCAACACATGCTTGCAGAACTCATTTCTAAGAAAAATTAAGAGCGAACATTGAACCGGAAATTTAGTTTCATTTGTGTTAGTGAAAATAACCATATGCTGCCCTGACTTAGTTGGGGGAGAGACATGAATGGAAAATGAACACCACATAGAGTCCAATATTGAAATAAAAACTTAGCGCCACGAAATTAAATGTCTAAACTGCACAGATTTCCACAAATAAAAGTATATTGCTCGTTTTTGCCCCCTCCCCTCACAGGAATCCTATCACAGGTAACATTAAAATATTTAATTTTGAATGAATGAAGAAACAATATTCCATCTATACGTTCCTATTACAGGGGGTTCTCAAATTATGAGTTTACTTCATTACAACAGCACTGAACAAAATTAACTTATGACCATTTTTCACACTTACAACCTTTGTAGCATCCAAGAGATCATGTGATCAAAATTCAGATGCTTGGCAACTGATTCATATTTATGACTGTTGCTGTGTCCCAGAGTCATATGATTCCCTTTTTGCAACCTTCTGACAATGGGGCAGCTGGGTTCACTTAACAACCATGTTACTGCCTTAACAACCTCGGTGATTCACTTAACAACTGTGGCAAGAAAGGTCGTAAAATGGGGCAAAACTCACTCAACAAATGTCTCACTTGACAACAGGCATTTTGGCCCCCATTGTGGTCGTAAGTCGAGGACTACCTGTATTCTTCATTCATTGGCTTTCTTGGATCCATCTTCTCAGTCTCACAAGTCTTCCTTCCCTCCACACTTGTACCTGAAAAATTCTCTTTCAAATGCTTCTAGCGATGGTAAACTTATGACACGCGTGTCAAAGGTGACACACCACAACATTTTGGGTGATACACAGGTGTTCATCCAACAACTATTCTCAAAAGCAAGCTCCATTCTCGTGTCATTTTCAGAGGCGCTGGGAGCTATGCAAGAATGGGGTTTGCTCTCGTGTGGCCTCCATAAATTGAGAGGTGATTGGTGCAAACAGAAAATTGAAGGCAAAGCAGTGGTGGGATTCAAATTTTTTTACTGTGGGTGTGGCCTGGTGAGCATGGCAGTGGAAGGATACTACAAAATCCCTCCCCACACCACTAACCTACTTTCCAGCTCCATTCTCCTGTGCAGGGCAACAAAAGAAGACCCATATGATCAGCTGGGATGTGGGAGGCAGAGAATAGATGGGGGCAGGGCCAATCAGAGGTGGTATTGGCCAGTTCTCCAAACTACTCAAAATTTCTGCTATCGGTTCTCCGAACTACTCAAAATTTCCACTACCAGTTCTCCAGAACTGGTCAGAACCTGCTGAATACCACCTCTGAGGCAAGGTACCTGCGGCTGAAGAAGAAAGAGGAAGGGAAAAAGTTTAGAAGATAGGAACTGGGATGAAGCAGAAGTCCCAAAAGTGCTTTTTCAAAAGGCAAATGGACTTTTGTTGTTTTTCCTTGAAGACATTTCGCTTCTCATCCATTTTCTGTTCATGAACATGAAAAACAAAAAATGTCCACCTGCCTTTTGAAAAAGCACATTTACGACAACTATGACCTGGATGATTGACAATCTCCATAGATACAGATTAGATGCAGATACAGATTAACAGAGTTGGAAGGGACCTTGTAGGTCATCTAGTCCAACCCACCCTCCCCCAAGCAAATGATGAAGCAGAAGCCTTTGCCAATAGGAAACCATCTGCTCTGCAGCTCTTGAGGAAATGCTGCAAAATTCTCTTCATCATACTTCCTCTGGGACATGTGCTGAACAGATATGGCACTCCGCTTCCCACAGAGCATAGAATCGTTGGAAAACATCCAAAAAGAGTACGGCCCTTATGTGCGGATGGGACTATAATCTTTATTGGCAGTGAATAGGTTTGCCAGTAAGAACAAACCATTGCTTTAGTACTGGTGAACTATTTAGCTGATAATGTATTTAAAAAACTGGTATTAAATAGGGATCGTTTCTTGAGCCAGTCAGTCGCTTTCAGTCCTAGGAAGGAGGCAAGGGCACACCATTCCTGAAACTTTGCTAAGAAATCTGCAGGAATTTGTTAAAGTTGGTTGCTGCTCACTTGAAGAACAAATGAAAAAAAGAAGGAGGAAGACTAATTTGTTTTCAATACTAACAAAAGTTGTGCCTGGTCAGAGATGGTAGGTATTAATATGGCAGATGCTTCAGTGAGAGATAACTGGGAAATAACAAGTCTTAAAATGGATGCAATTCCCATTATTTCCTGTAAGAAGTCATGCAGTTACAGTAATCAAACCACATTAAGAGGCAAAACCACATATGTTTTTTAAACTATAAAACTATATTTAAAAAGGTGTGATCCTTAGTATACACAAGAAGTATCCTGCAGTCAAATTAAGAAAGAGAAATGTTCCCAACCTTCTTAAAATCCAAATAGTTTATTTTGTAGCATATTAACCAGTGGCTATTAATGGTGAAGAAAATATGTCTGTTTCTGTTGACGCAATCTGACTTTTCCCCTGTCTCCCAGAGCTAAAAAGAAACTAAACAGACCACAAGAAGATTTGTATTTGCTTTAATGTCAGATGTAATCAGGGATTACAATGATTACATCTGACGATGTAAAAGAGATGTTGAGACTCTAGAAAGAGAGCAGAGAAGAGCAACCAAGATGATAAGGGGATTGGAGGCTAAAACATATGATGAACGGTTGCTGGAATTGGAACAGGGGGTGACATGATAGCAATCTTCCAATATCTAAGAGGTTGCCACAAAGAAGAAGGAGTCAAGCTATTCTCCAAAGCACCTGAAGGCAGGACAAGAAGCCATGGGTGGAGAGTAATCCAGGAGAGAAGCAACCTAGAACTAAGGAGAAATTTCCAGACAGAACAATTAATCAGTGGAACGATTTACCTCTAGAAGTTGCGAATGCTGCAACACCAGAAGTTTTAAAGAAGAGATTGGATAACCATTTGTCTGAAATGCTATGAGCAGGGGGTTGGACTAGAAGACCTCCAAGGTCCTTTCCAACTTTGTTATTCTGTTATATGTTACCATATAGACAATACATGAACACTGATTTGTATAAACTTTTGGAAACGCTGAACTATTCACAAGTAGCTGTTGAAACCACAATGCAGTAAAAGGAGTGAAGCTGACAGAACAAGGAACGGTGTTTCACAGACCGTTGAGAATTATTATGTCAATAAATTATTATTATTATTTATTAAACTTTTATACCGCCCCCTCTGCCAAGTAGGAATTTGGGGCGGTGAACAACCTTAATTCCAGCTGCCTTCTCTGTCCTTGAAGAAAATGACCCAAAGAAAAGTCAAGGACTTTAAAGTCTGAAACATGGCACACTCTTTCTCTCTCACACACAGAGGGGATGACTGCTGTGTTTTGCAAATAGATGCGTCTTCTGGGGCAGCTGGCTACCTTTTTGCCTGCAATAAATGTAGTTCTCAACTTATGACTGGTCTCTTAGCGACTATTTGAAGTTATGATGGCCACCAAAAAAGAGAATTTACAGTTGAGATCCAAAGTCCCAGTGAGTGCCCTCCTATAGTCACGTGACCCGCATGTCAGGCCATCAGCAACACAAATGCATTTCTGGACTTTTGCGGCATCCCGTGGTCACCTGACTGCAGCTGCTGATCCGGTTCTACAGAGGAATGATTGAGTCTGTCATCTGCACCTCTATATAACTGTCTGGTTTGGTTCTGCAACCCAACAGGACAGACACAGACTTCAGAGGATAATTAGGACTGCAGAAAAAACAATTACCACCCACCTGCCTTCAATTGAGGACCTGTATGCTGCACGAGTCAAAAAGAGGGCTGTGAAAATATTTACAGACCCCTCACATCCTGGACATAAACTGTTTCAACTCCTTCCCTCAAACAACACTATAGAGCACTGCACACCAGAACAACTAGACACAAGGACAGTTTTCCTCCGAAAGCCATTACTCTGCTAAACAAATAATTCCCTCAACACTGTCCAACTATTTACAATGTCTGCACTACTATTACTATTAATTTTCTCATCACTCCTGATCACACATCCCCTCCCACTTGTGACTATATGACTGTATCTTTGTTGCTTGTATCTTTACAATTTATATTGACTGTTTCCTAGTATGATTTGATTGCTGATTGTACCCCATGACTATCATTAAGTGTTGTACCTGATGATTTTTGACTCTTGATGAATGTATCTTTTCTTTTATGTACACTGAGAGCATTTGCACCAAGACAAATTCCTTGTGTGTCCAATCACACTTGGCCAATAAAAGAATTCTATTCTATTCTATTTTACAATGGTTTTGCTGAAAACCGGCAGTTACTTCCAGTTTTCACCAAAACTGCCTCCATAACAAACCATTGGTTTGCTTAATAACCAGGGCTTTCCTTTAATGACTGAAGCATTCACTTAACACCACCATAGAAAAGTTGTAAAATCAGACTGATCATGTAACAGCAAGCTCCATGATAGTCATACCTCAATATCTTTCTGTAAAGTATCTATACAAGATGAGGCATGTCTGAGAATTTGCTGTTGAGCAAGCAGATTTCCCCAGAAAGACTGGAGACTCTACAGTACATTGAGATTTGTGCCAGGCAGAAAGGTGACAACAATTGCACAATTTCCCACTTGCACAAGTGATTAATACCACTTGAAACCAGATTTGACTAATAGTAGTCAAGTATTAGTGCACAAGTGACTAATACTACTTGAAACCAGATTTTATCAGTCAGATAACTAACTGATATCAGGCAGCTCACTGCATTGGAGAGATGATGGGGAAGCCAAGAAAGGAATGGAAAAGAGATGTCAACAATCAAGAAATAAAAACTGGGTGTGCATAAGCGCACAACCATGTCTACCGTCCCTGTCCTATTGTCCCCAATTATTAGTTCCTCTTTCTTATATTTAAACTTACGTTTATTCTTATTTCTATTGTATTATAAGCTTTTGACAAAACAAACAAACAAACAAATAAATAAATAAAATAAAAAGTGAGTTGCCATCATCATCATTTTATCCTATCTTTTGTCATAAATGCCATATTAGCTCAGGTGGCAGGAACCCCAAGAAAAAAATGTTTAAAATCAAACCAAGAGACATTTCCTTAATTAACTCACTATAAATAAGGTGGGGAATTCCTGTCGTTTTGGGGAGACAATTAGTTCAAGTACATAAATGGAAATTACAAAGAAACTACATGGTCACAGACACTCAGACCAGAAATAACAGATGTTAGGTTGCAGCTGTGTAGATTTTGTTTAAATATAGAAAAAAAAACTTCCTCATGATGTGTATAAGAATAAGAATAGAATGTTTTGCCTACAGGAGTTGTAGATTTCCCCATCTCTGGAGATTTTTAAAAAGACTAGACAACCCATGATCTTTTGGATCATCCTTCCCTCTAGAGATATTTATCAGATTCAGTGCCTTCAACTATAGCAGAGCTTCTAATGGACTTGAAAAAAAAATGCAGGGATATTTTCAAAGAGGTATCTGCCTTGAAAGTAATCCACACTGAACTGTATACCAGGGATCGCCAACCTTTTGGACCTCAGGGACCACCAAACTCATAATTTTAAAACCCAACGACCAGAAACCGTGGGAAAATCCCCAAAAAGTCTGCAGGAAAATTCTCCACCTTGTTTTCCTACCGATTGATCATTCTTTATTTGGGATCACAGGATACCATCTTCAACTCCGTTCTCAGGGGGAGAGAGATAGGGAGGGAGGGAGAGACAGAGAGAGAGAGAGAGAGACAGAGAGAGAGACTAACTTTTGGCTTCATGCAAGGAAAGCAGAAGTCTTTCTTTTTCTCCCCCAAATTTTACCAGAAATAAGTCTTTGTGAGACTTGTCATGCCTGCACAGCCTCTTGGAGCAGGGTGCTTTGCAGGGTCCTGAAGACTCATTTCTGGCAGTTTGGGGGAGAGAAAGAAAGACTTTTGCTGCTTTCCTTGCATGCAGCCAAAAGCAGAAAAAGAAAGAAGCGGAAAGAAACAGCCCGGTGGCCAGGCACATGGAGTGAGTGGGGCAAGTTCCTTCCCTCTGCCCTTTCCCTCTCTCCTCATTACCTCATGTTGTTCACAATGCAAGCAATGCAAGCCTTGTGTTCCTGCAGGCCATGTGGGTGGCGCAGCCTTGTGTTCCCGTGCATCCTGGATTAATTGCTTTGGAGGTGACATTTCTCTGTGGACCTCCAAAATTTTCTCGTGGACCACCAGTGGTCCCCGGCCCACTGGTTGGCGATCACTGCTGTATACCATAGTTAAACTTCAGGAGCTGATCACAAGAAATGTTTTACGACATGTTGTATTATTCGTAAAATGCTTGATGTTCATTTCTGTTATAAAGAGTTTTATTAAATTTGCCAAATTTCAATTCCACAAGAGTCATGGACAGATATTGGACACCTTCCATAAGTTAACTTGTTTGAGGTAACTTGGTTCAAAACAGTGATGGTACTCTAATGGTTCAGCCCAGTTCTACCGAGCCGGTAGCAGCGATGAGCAGCAGAGACCGAACCAGTTCTGTCCGCCCCTCTGCTGTTGGGCCCAACCGCCCGTCCGGGTTCCCATACTCGCCTTTATCTTCTGAATTTGAAGCGCAGCTGCTCTGCGCGGCACAGAAGAATGCTGCACGGCAGCTGCTGAAGCGACCGGGATCGTGCAGGCTTGCAGGAGGTGAGTTAGAATGCCTCTGTGCCTGCGCAAAGTGTGCATTTGGTGCGTGCACACACACAAAGTGTGTGCATGCATGCAAAGCGCATCCACCAAGTCACGGACACCGAACCAGTCAGGGGTGGGATTCAAAAATTTTAACAACTAGTTCTGTGGGTGTGGCTTAGTGGTGGGAGTGGCTTGGTGGTCATGTTATTGGCTGGGTGTGGCCAACTCAATATCACTCACATCAAGGCATGCATCTCCTCACTTGGCCTCTCATGACCGTGAGGATGCTGCAACAGTTGTAAGTGTGAAAAATGGTCATAAGTCACTTTTTTCACTGCCATTGTAACATTGAATGGTCCCTCCACACAAGCAAAGTACCAGCAAAGGAGGGGAAAAAAAACTCCAGAGAAGCTCCTTAGACAGGAAGTCTAGTCCTGCCAAGAATGTAATAAGGGTCAACGGAGAGGCAGTTTCTGTAAGCAACACCAGAATGTTTCTTTCCTGCCTTCCTTACAGGATTAGGCCAGTAATTTTTTCTAACAACCGGTTCTCCCAACTGCTTAGAATGTTAACAACCGGTTCTAGTGAATAGGTGCAAACTGATAGAATCCCACCCCTGGAACCAATGGTAAAAATATTTGAATCCCACCATTGATTCAAAACCTTTTGTCCCCATGGTATACGGTTTCATCCAGTTAAAGGTTACAGTCTTAGTAGTGTAGAGAATGGACAACCACTTCTCACAAATTATTGATTTTTTTTTTTTTTGCAAATTGCAGAAGGCTGGAACAGATAATCTTTGTGATGTCTTCTCTATGGAGATTCTTAATCATCTAGGTCAAGGGTGTCAAACTCAATTTCATTGAGGGCTGCATCAGGGTTGTATTGGCCTGAGCACACTGCCAATGAAAATGGGCTTCCAAGTTCCGTTTTTGGCTGTGATGGTCTCCTGCAACTCTTTTCCAGCAAAAACGGAGCTAGGGAGTGCCGTGTGCAGCCCTTCCGAGCTCCGTTTTTGGCTGCAATGGCCTCCTGCAACCCTCTGTCAGTGAAAACAGAGTTCAGGACGCAGCCCTCCCGAGCTCAATTTTCACTGGCAGAGGCACCGTGGGCCAGCCCTTTACTGTTTCCAGGGCAGCCTCATGGGCCAGATCTAAGTATCCTGCAGACCAGATCTGGCTCCTGGGCCTTGAGTTTGACACCCCTGATCTAGGTCATGCTTGTCTCAAAGGTGTTTTTCAAAATGGCAACTAGACTTTGTTTTTTTTTCCTTTGAAAATCTTTTGCTTCTCATCCAAGAAGCTTGAAGTCCAGTTGCCTTCTCTGGCATGCAGAGAATCTGAGAGAAAACTTTAGTGATGTTTTCCAATCTTATAACTCTATGAGTTTACGAAATGAGTTCCATGAAGTTACAGAGCAGCAGGATATATAGCTTTTAGAAACTTAACTTCTCACAATTAGCACAGAGGCAACCTGCCTCAACTCAGTATCCTCCAGATGTTAGACTATAGATCTAATAAATGGTTTACATTGGCTGGGAATTATGGGAACTTAGACTAAACAAATCCAAAGGGCAATAGGAGGGAAAGCCAAATCAACAAAAGAAAGCATAACCAAAACACATTTATCATAAATTATCATGATAAAATATTTTGGCTTTCAGATTACTTGGTTTTGGAGATATGACTTTTGTCTCAATTTCTCATCATCTTGATCTCTGCAATGAGGTCTAATGAAAATCTGATTAATCAAAGCATATTTGTAAATCTAGCCAGGATGGCAACGACGGCGGCTGCCTCGGTGAAATGCTCTCTATGGTTTCTATTCTATTCTATTCTATTCTATTCTACAAGCTGTAAGAACAGAATACCAAGATGAATTTGCTTTGTCAACTTCTTCCTCACTCAGTAAGATCAGAGGCAAGGAGATTCTGTTTAGATTTGTTTGCCGGTCTCTTTGGGACTGAATTAGCTAACCCAGAAAATAGATGACTGCCAGAGTCCAAACAAAATAAATGCCCTTTTATGGTCAGGATTGTATTTGCCCGATGAACAAAATTCCCCACACTGGAATTTTCTGGAATGGATCCTTCCTCTTGGTTATCTGACTCAACTCTTTCTTCAGATGAGCTTTTACAATTCTCAGCAAGTCAGCTTGCTTCCTGCTTACCTAGAAATGAAGTAAAAACTGGCTCTATTTATCTCAAAAGACATGACTCAACAAATTACAGGTCGTCCTCAACTTACAACAGTTTGTTTAATGACTGTTCAAAGTTACAAAGGCACTGAAAAAAGTGACAACCATTTTTCACACTTACAATCATTGCAGCATCCTCAAGGTCATGTGATCAAAACTCAGACATTTGGCAACTGACTCATATTTATGACGGTTCCAGTGTCCTGGGATCATGTGATCACCTTTTGCAACTTTCTGGGAAGCAAAGCAGGGGTGGGATTCAAAATTTTTAACCGGTTCTGTGGGCGTGGCTTGGTAGTCACATGACTGGCTGGGTGTGGCTTGCTGGCTGGGCATGGCTTAGTGGTAACGTGACTGGCTGGACATGGTCATGTGACTGGCTGGCCCGTCATGTAACTGAGTAGACGTGGCTAGGTTGTCATGTGACTGGATGGGTGTGGTCAATTTAGCAATACATTTTGCCAATTTAGCAGTTCATTAAATGATATACAGCAGCCCCCTTTTCTATTCTTCTTTTTAATACTGCATGAAATTTTTGCTCTAATTCTATTTTTAAAAGGGGGGGGGGGAAGGTTGGCAATGCCTGGGGAAGGAAAGGCATGCTTTCCACAGGTCTCATGGCTATATTTAAAGCAAAGGCAATAGGGAAGCCAGATTCACTTAACAACCACGTTACAACATAATAATTGCAGCGATTCACTCAACAACTGTAGCAAGAAAGGTCATAAAATGGGGCAAAACTCATTTGTCTCACTTAGCAACAGAAATGTTTGGCTCAATTGTAGTCATAAGTTGAGAGGTACCAGCATATGTAGGATGTTTAGCAGTAATAACTCTGATTAAAGTAGAAACAGAGATGGAATAGGAACTTTTGTACACGAATGGATTACTTGTTCAACCAGCAAATGTACTGGATTTTTTTCTTCCTTTCTTGTATTGCATATGAGATCCTTTTTCACACATAAAAGGTGCAAACATTCAGGTAGCATCGACTAAGTGCCTGTCTTCCAAAATGGGATTAGTTAAAATATTACAGACGGTATAGTAGCTAATAGCTGTAATAACAAATAATTAAATAATACATATCATGAAGCTAAGGCGAAACCGGTTGCAAGGTGAAGCCAGCCTTAAAAGAGACTTACCCAAACTAGACAGTCTGAGAGGAGGAACAGCCACAAAAGGGAACGGCTAGATTGCAGAAAAAGAGAAGTATTACAGGGGACGGAGAAAAAAAGAACTGACTTCAGTTGGACATGTGTGTCTGAAAAGACACGAGGCCTTGTTGGTGTCAGGATTCCAACAGTTACTCCAATTAAATCATCACTCCGAAAACTAAAAAGGATTTATTTGAAGTTAACATTCTACATCCGGGATTAACCTGGGCGTAGCCAATTCTGAGATACGTAATTCACTGTCACCCTTGATCCTGCTTTCCCCCCCATCCCTCTGGGTGTATCATCCTACCAAAAAATGTCCATAGCCAAGCTTCAGTCATCTAATCAGTCTTTGAAGAAAATATGAATGGAACGTACTTTCGATTCTACGCTGCTGCCTGCTCTTTGAAACTCCCCCGCTTCTTTATATTGTCAACTATAAAACGTGTATACAAAATGTTTTATGAGTTGACATTTGATGCCAAATAAGTCCAAAAAGGAAAAGGACTTTCCATCGAAGACTGGGGAGGTGCATATAATATAATAACATTATATGCTGGGCTGTATATAAAGGAAGACAGAACCAAGAGGGAATTGAGAAACTTCAACATTCAGATTTGATTTCTCCCAGCACACTGGCTGATCCCATTTCATTTATTGGCTTCCTGTCCAAAGAAAGAAGTCTCCTTGGATATCCATATCTATCCACTTCAAGTCAATAAAATTGTTCCAAGTTTCTATGGCAGAGATAACATTGACAAAGGAATACAGTACAAGAACCTTTAGCAGATAAAAGTATGCGACACCTCGGCCTTGGGAAAGGAGAGAAATAAAAGAAATTCAGAATAATCCCATATTGGTTCTGCATGGTAGAAGAGGCTACAAAGGGAAACTGGCAGGCATTCAATTCTGTTATTATACCTGACAACAAAAGTAGAATTTCAATAATTGTTGTTTCCTGAACTTGAAGGGTTGACAGTCTCATAGTTTTAGACAAAGGTATATACATTTTTAGCTTTAGCACTTTCCCTTAAGATAAATTGAGCCAATTTGATAGAAAGCACAATGTAAGTACTGTACACATATTTTAAAAACAAATTTATTTCCAGTTTCCTGTATTTATCTGGTCCTCAAAAGTGACATGAGACTGAAACTTTCTTTGTCACCTTTTCACTAAGTTTCTTCTGACAGGAACATCAGCAGTGCTTTAGATCTGAGGTGCATCTAGTTAAAGCAGGGGTCTTCAAAGTTGACAGCTCTAAGACTTGTGGACTTCAACTCCCAGAATTCCTCCTCCAGTCATGTTAGCTCAGAAATTCTGGGAGTTGAAGTCCACAGACGTGCCAAGTTTGAAGACCCTTGAGCTAAAGAGTGGCAGAAACTGAAGTCACAACCAGCATTCCTCTGGTCATAGAGATGGAAAAGGGGAAACATTCTTAGCCAGGGATGGTAGAATAGTTCCACAGTGAGATAGGTGGCAAATATATTTAACAAATAAATAAATAAATAAAACTCTCTAGTTCAGGGGTGCCAAACTCAATTTCATTGGGGGCCACATCAGGGTTGTGTTTGACTTTGGGGAAATAGGATGGGCATGGCCAGGGTAGGCATGGCCAACTCCACGTCACTTGTGTCGGGGGGCACCTATGGTAGCCTGAGTGCTCTGCTGCAGAAAATGGGTTCCTGAGCCCCATTTTCGGCTGCGACAGCCTCCTGCAACCCTCTGCCAGTGAAAACGGAGCTTGGGAGGATCCGTGTGCAGCCCTCTCAAGCTCTGTTTAGCTGGCAGAGACACCGTAGGCCAGTCCTTCACTGTTTCCAGGGCAGCCCCATGGTCTAGATCTAAGCACCCCATGGGCTGGACCGGTCTCTGGGCCTTGAGTTTGACACTCCTGCTCTAGTTGTACAGTGTATATTTATTAAATTATGTGTCATGCTCCTGTTGGAATCTGATTTTGGGGGGGATGTGACAGGGAGTGGGAGTGTGGCTCCATTGGCTGTGGAAGAAACTGGGAAAGGGCAAAGTCCGGCTGGGCAGAGCAGGGGAGAGGTAGAGCAAGGGAGAGGGAATTCGGAGGAAGACCCAGGCTCACCCCCTCTTCATCCTAGGGCATACAGAGACGAATAGAGAAGGGAGCAACGTGAGTTGTGTGGCTTACAGGAGAGGAAAGGGCCCCGATTCCCTTCATTAGCTGCAGCTGGGAACACAGTGTTTAAAAAGAGAGATTGCACACAGCAACTTGCTGGAAGAAAATGGTGAGTTATCTTTTATTGTCAAGGCTTATCTGAGTTCCTGGCATCTTCCCAAATGTGTGTGTTATGTTGGACTTTGAAGTTTGCAATTCCTTATCCTGCCCTGTCCAGTTAATTGCTGCAGCGTGGTTTGTGTGGATTTTTATTTATAGTTTATATGTACTTTGTTTTTGGACTGAATTTCCTCCACTTAAAGACTGTTTTTGGGAGAGTTTTTTCTGCAGCCGAAGGTAACTGGACATTGGGAGCAAAGTTGGAGATATTAAAGGGACTTTTCTTACTTATGTGACTGTGTTGCCTTTGTGCCATGCCCTGGGTCATTACATTATGTATGGCTGCCCATCTCGCCAGAAGCGACTTCAGCATTGGACAACCCCAAAAAATGAAACAATTAACACGTCAAAAACAGTCACATTAAAATTTTTAAAAACCCATAAAATGCCCAAGAGATTAGATTAGTAAAAATGCCAACTTTATCCTAAAATTAAGGCCACCAACTCATTGATGTTCTTCAAGTAGCAAGATGAACTTTTGGAAAATATATTTCTCGACTTTCTCTTGTCCTGAATGTCATCTTGCTGCCTTCTTTCATCCAAGGCAGAGGATTCACTCCTGGGCTACAGCTGGTTGCCTGTCTGGAAATGGAACAATCCCAAGGCAGATGTCACTTCCCACTCTTTGCTCCCATTGATTGGGTGCCCGCTGTGTTCTCTTCAGAGGCAAGACTGCTGCACGGACTTGAACTCGGGACTGTTGCTTTTCCCATTTGGGAGGCCTTGTGTGACTCTTGTGCTGGATTGGGGGTCTGGCCTAAAAATGGGACACAAGGAGAAGGTTTCAAGAGAAGTTTGTGAGTGTCAGTTGCTAAACAGCTACCTGCCCTTCACTTGCCTTAATTCTATGTAAATTGTCCCTTCTCTTTATCTTTTGTAATTCCTCTCCTTTCTCCCAGTTCCAACTCAAATCATTTTTCTGGCTAATCTAGAACAAGAAACTACAGACCATCCAGGATTTGTTTACAGCAAAATTATGTTGTTTTGACAGGACTTTATGGCTAATACAGGATGGCTAAATGGCATTTATGCTGACTAGAAATATTACAACTTTGATGCAGGAATAGGAATTCTGGTTCCTCATCCCATTTTCTTTTCTGTGGCTTAACCTCTCCCATCTGGAAGCACCCACAATTTGTCCTTAGTTTCACTCCTTCTGCCAGTCTTCTCAGATTTTATTTTAATCAATCCAGAACGTCATTCTTTGCTTAACTACTCTACCAAGTTTAACACTGTTCTGAGTATTTGGGATTCAAAATCAAACTAGAGAGAGAGAGAGAGAGAAAAGGGAAGGAGGGAGGGAGATAGGAAAGATGAAAGCAAAAGTGCCTAGTTCAATTTATCTCGCTTCAGTTCATGGACAATGTTCTCTATCTCTAGAACACGATGGAGAACCAAGACCTTTTTAGGACTTGTTGGCTTAGGAATTCTGGGAGTTGAAGTCCACAAGTCATAAAAGGGCTATTGTTGTACTAATTTGTAGTAGCAGTTAAGATCCTATAGATGGCGCTAACGGTAGCAGCAAACTGCAGTGTCTGATGCCTATATGGGCCTCTTTTGCTACTTGCATGATCTCATTTCTCAGGTGTATTTTGGTGAAGGTGGAAAGTCCCGGACTTATAGATGATCTCATTTACTAATATCACCACTAGTCTTAAGGATGTGGTTGGGAGGTTTCACTCATGTAGTATCTATTCTCCAGTCCAAATACTGTATCTATGCTACTCGTCCTTGCTTGTAAAAATGGTATATAAGGAATAAACGCTATGTATGTACCCTGCACAATGACTGGTTTTTAAAACCCATCAGGCTATGGTTCCCCACCCTGCCCTTCAGCAAATAAAATTCAATAGAATTAGTAAACACAGTCAGTAGAGAACAGTGTAATCTTATTCAACAGTAGGAACGGGCTCCTTAAGATCGAGCTGCATGTCCTCCCTAAACTTATTTTCTGAGTTCCTTCCACACTTTTTTGTGTGAGTCACCGTTGACTCATTGCGACCAGACAAGGTCTTGCAATTCTCTTGGCAAGATTTTTCAGAAGTAGTTACCCATTGCTTTCTTCTTCTTTATCAATTTAATTTACTTTATTGTCATTGTACCTCAAACAAAGAAATTAAATGCCACTTTCAGTGTACATTGTAGCTATAAAAATAAAACGCAAACGCACATCCTTCCAATTCTATACAATTGAATTGAAAACCCCTGATATTGCATTAATATTAATATATATTAATATTGCACTATACAGTAGAATGCAACAGAGCTACAGCCTTGAGATAGAAGCTCTTTTTCAGCCTACTTGTCCTTGTTTTTATTATTCTGTACTGTCTGCCAGATGGTAATAGTTCAAAAAAAAGGGTTCCCAGGATGAGATGGATCTTTGAGAATGTTTTGAACTTCCTTAAGGCAGCAGGAGCTATAAAGCTCTTCCAAAATGGGGAGAGGGCAACCAATGATCTTTTGGGCAATGATGTTAACCCTCTGGAGTGCTTTCCTATCTGTCACTGTGCAATTGGCAAATCATACAGAGGTGGAGTAAGTTAAAATGCTCTCTATGGTACAGCGGTAGAAGGTCACCAGCAGTTTTTCATTCAGTTGTTATTTCCTGAGAAGTCTCAGGTAGTATAAACTCTACTGGGCCCTTTTGACCAGTGCTGCAATATTTAGAGCCCCAGCCTCTAAATATTTAGAGCCCCTCAGCCTCTTTTATGATAACACCTAGAAACTTAAAACTGGCCACTTGCTCCATCTGGTCTCCATAGATGTCTGATCTATTCCTTCTATAGTCCACTATCAGCTCCTTGGTCTTATTGGTGTTAAGGACCGAGTTATTGCCTCCGCATCACGAAAGCAACCGGTTCTTCCAAGGCCTGAGAAAATGACTGGCCCAAGGACACCCTGCTGGCTTTGTGCCTAAGGCCAGACCAGAGATCACATTTTCCCACTTTCACGTGCCTTAACCATGATACCAAACTGTTTTTTTTCCTTCCTTCCAGGCCTAGTTGCTGAAAACCAACAAGGAAAATAAATAAGTACTAAAATCAATTTCACATAAAGAGAGGGATACTCTGTTGCTCCTCCAAACGTAGGATAAATTTTGAAAAGCCTCTCCTCTGTCAAATTTGCCTCAACATCCTGCTCACCCTTTGCTGTTGCAACTGAGATGACGGGTTCAGCTCTGAGGCAGCTGAGGTTGCTCAAGAGGGATCTTCAGGTACAAAGCAAGCACGACCTTTTCCCTCCATTCCCAGCAGCTCTTCTCTTTCCAGAGCCTTCCCTGCATTGGTTTACCTTTGGTGCCTGCACCGGCTGGCGCCTGGTTCTCCAGCAATGCCTCAGGCTGTTCCGACCACAACTTGTAGTCAGGCTTACTGAGGAAACGCTTGCTTAGGCCACAGTTCAGGCACTGCACCACAGTCCAACGTTGATGACGGCGCTCTGGTTGGAAACATGGAAGAATGAGTCACCTAAAGGGGCCTAGAACAGAAGGCTTGCCCTTCCTTCCCACTAGAGTTCCCACAACAGTTCACTTAGTGACCGTTTGAAGTTACAACGGCACCGGAAAAAGTGATTTAGGACTGTTTTTCACATGTTGCAGCATCACGTGATTTACATTTGGAGGCTTAACCACTGACTCACATTTGTGACGGATGCAATGTCCTGGGGTCATGTGATCCCCTTTGGCAACCTTCTGACAAACCAAGTCAATGGGGAAGCCAGATTTGTTTAACGATCACGTGACTAATTTAACAACTGCAATGATTCATTTAACAAAAATGGTGAGAAAAGTTGTGAAACGGGACAAAACTCAACTTAACCAAGTTAAACAGACAATCAGAGTTGGAAGGGACCTTGTAAGTCATCTAGTCCAACCCCCTGCCCAAGCGGGAGATCCTACACCATTTCTGACAAATGGCAGCCCAATCTCTTCTTGAAAGTCTCAAGTGATCACTTAACAACAAAAATTGTGGGTTTAACTGCAGTTATAAGTCGAGGACTACCAGTATTCCCCAAACATACACATAGTCCCTGACTTACAACCATTCGTTTAGTGACTGTTCAAAGTTACAAAGCCACTGAAAAAAAGAGACTTAGAACTGTTTTTCATACTTACAACCGTTGCAATGACCCCATGGTCACATGATCAAAATTCAAATATTTGGCAACTGGCATGTATTTTTGACAAGGGTCCCAGAATTATGTGATCCCCTGGTGCCACCTTCTGACAAGAAAAATAAATGGCGGGAGCCAGATTCACTTAACAATTGTGTTAACTAACAACTGCAGTAATTCACTTAACAGCTGTATCAAGAAAGGTCGTAAAATGGAACAATTGCCTTCCTTAGCAACAGGAATTTTGGGCTCAATTCTAGTTGTAAGTCAAGGACTACCTGTCACCAAATCAACCCAGCCAGGCTCCCTAACTTTCCTTGGCAATTTCATTTCATGGATTCTACATCAAAAAGACTGCATAATTAATATGTGTTAGAACAGGCAGATACAATCCGCAGTCCACAGGCACCATGTGACCCTGGATAGCTAATACAATCACCCCATAAGATCGTAAACTTTTAATATTATATGTAATTTATATACATTAAGTATATTATATATTTTATATGCAGCCTAAGATAATCCCTCCTCCATCAATGAGGCTCAGACACGCCAAAAGGTTGGACATGTGTTGCTTAGAATTATTACCTTTATTGTCAGAGTATAACATGTGTACAATGAGATTGGCTGAGCCTCCCTTCGTGCACACACACACACCCCAACACAACTCACAGTAAGGACAGAAGTCCCTAACCCAGTCCCAATCTTGACTTACACTATGTGACCTTGTTGCACAACGCACCTGCCCTGCAAACCTATCACACTAGAAACAGAATGTGAACAATTTGTGAAAAAAAAAAGGTTGGCTTTGAAGACAAAGAACAATGGGAAAGTTTTCCAGCCATCACCTTTTTGGGAAATGCAGGTGGTTCCTCTCCACCACCCACCCCAGAGTCCCTCTTCTCCACCTCAACCCTAGCATCCATTTACCCCAACGGAGGGAGACATCAATCATATCAGATTCTAGAGCAAGAATAACACCCGGGAGCATCCAGGCAGCTCTGCAAAAGAGGAGGAAAAGAATGCAATACTGACTTCTTTGGCGAACAGTTGAGCTGATTCCAGGAACGAGAAGAGAGAAGCAGGATTTGCAGATGGTCCTTTTCACAGAAGGGTCCCTGCACACAAAATCAGGTGATCAATGAATTTGCAGCACTCAGTTACCCTTGTTCACTGAAGACTATTGTAGGAAGTTAGCACTCACCCCTCTCCTAGAAAAATGAAATATCCTGGGAAATATTAAAAAGGAAGAATATTTCCCCTAAAAAGAGTAAAGTAGAAACTCAGAGAAGCAAAAATTCAGCCCCCCCCACCTTTGCTAATGGGCCATTAAGGTCTAGGCCAGAGTATTCTACATAATAAAGGGTCTACCCATCTCCCCATCTGGCCTGGGAAGATTGTATCAGTCAACACTCAGGTGAAGCCATGTGGTCCAGACCAAGCCTACAAACTTAGTAAGGCCCTCGCCCCTGGGAGTCTGACAGTCAATGGGATTCATTTCTTGCACAGGAACAGGAAACACTAAGGTGGGGCCCAACAGAGATTATATAAGGGTCTCTCAGCATCTTGGTCCTTCCTTTTTTTTTTTGACCTTCTCACTTTGAAGTATGTGATCAACTTTCTTTTTCACTTTGGAGTACCAAACCATGTGGTCCTGCTGTCCACCATTAAATCATCTTTCCAAATAGCCTCCATGTTTCTAGTGTCTTTTCCCCCACTTGAAACTGAACCCAGAAGGATATTCCTTTCAACACTATATATTATACTATTTATAGCCAACCACACACTGACAAGGTGTTCATATAAAACTAAGTTTATAATGTGGTTTTGGTTAGGGAACTTTTTGCCTTAATGGGATATGTGAGCTTCCCTGTGGCTCACTGCAATATGTGAACCTAACCAAATGTAACATTTTGGTTAGCAAAGTTGTGCTATAATGAGAGGTATGAACAGAATTGCTGAGTTCATGGCCAAAGTGAGATAGCAACCAAAAACCGCCCAGCTCTTCTAAATCATTGTTTGCCAAACTCATCCATTTTAAGAGGTATGGAGTTCAGCTCCTCCTATAGGCTAGGAAACTCTGGGAGTTTTTTTTTTTTTTTAATTACATTTATATGCCGCCCTTCTCCGGAAACTCAGGGCAGCTTACAGTTTATGGAGCACCATGCTAGTTTGGACTTTGAAGTCCAAATACCCTAAAGTTGCCAGGCTGGGAAATACCAAGCTCAATCTGATCAATTTCAGTTTTGACTCATAATGCCAAACTTAGAAAACAGTAAAAGAAGAGAGTCAAAAGAAGAGAAGTTGAGAAAGGGCTAGTTGGGAAAAAGCAATGTGACTTCTATATTGGAGCAGTGAAGAGCAGAAACTGTATTATATACCAAAAGTTGATTGAAATCTCAAGGCAGCCATGAATTTATCTGTATGATAGTAGTAAAACTGGCATTTTCAAAAGTACAGATGAATTATAAAGTACAGACAAACCTTAGCTCTATTTATTGAAGTCTCACCAACCCCCAATCTCACTCCTAAATATGGATGCATTGTTAATAATTACAAAGTGTTCCCCATAAAGAACATGAGACCAAATAAAGCATTAATAATTCATGTCAGAGTACAAGTAGATGTTTAAGAGGAAAAAAAAGGGTAACAGGAAGAAAATAAGTTCAAGAATGGGAAGAAAAAGGTTCAATTTATTGTTGGGCTGGAATCGGTATCTTAACCCTAGAAATTAGAGATTTTATACCCTGCTTGTAACCACCTCCCCCAAAAGATGGCTACTCACTGTCTCAAGACGAGCCGCCGACTGATGTTGTTTTGGGTGTGACAATAGAAACGAGCCAACTCTTGGTTATTTGGGTTTTGGGCGAGCACACAATGTGCTGCCTATATAAGAAAGAAACATCATTATTGCCTCCCAGAGATATAAGAAACATCATTATTGCCTCCCAGAGATATAAGAAACATCATTATTGCCTCCCAGAGATACATCCTACACAGTCCAGTTGCCTCATAACAAAGGGATCTTATGGAGAATCATCCTGATCCTATTAAGGCCTTGGTTGTAAAACATGTGAAGAATCTTAGCGCATCTTAAAAGCTAGGTCAATTTTCTTGGGTCACATGTCAGAGCTCGAGTAGCATAATGTGATCACTAAAATAAGGAGGTAACTTATTTCATTGCAAGACATTGATTGGCCAGATCCTGAAAGACTGTGTCTTTAAAAAGGTCTTCGTTGATTCTGGGCATGTGACTCATCCTTGGTGATTCCTACTTTGGGAAGGGTGACATTCATTATTTTCCCATTATGACTTTTGTATTGTGGACAATCTTCCACGAAAGTCAAATGAGCCCCATAGTTGGTTGCTTTCCAGAGCAAGTCAAGATGAAGTACTTCCTCTTGGTGATTGATGATAGGGCTATCTGGAACTTACAAGAATACGCTAGTTTATTGGCTAGAAAATTCTGGGAGTTGAAATCCACACAACTTCAAGGATCATTATGTGAAAACAGGATCAAATTTGTCGTGGGATGGGAGGTGGGAGAAGTTGGAAAGCCAAGTTTAGGATCCAGAAGAAAAAATACTCCACTACAATCCTATAGAATTTTATCAACTGCTCCATTCTTAACCCTCCCTCCCTCTTGGCCCTGTGATCAAGCCTGATATATATGCAGCCCACTCTATGCTTCCCAGTTCACATACACTGCATTCAGCAGGAATATACAGTCAATTCAAGCAACTAAGGCAGAGTTAGTTACATAGGTACATGCCCTAATTCTAGGGAGAATATGCACACATATAAACACATGTAGATGTACCACATTTCAAGAGTAGGAACATAGGCATGCATGCATACATGAGCTATTACAGGGGAAAAAAATAAGACACCTCCAATAGGCGCTGTTGGCAAAGAGGTTGGAAAAAATTCCAGAAACCATGCTGTGCTTTTAAAGGACTTATCTGATTGTACCCAAGAGAAAAACATGAACTTCACATGCATTTGTGAGCAAACTGGAAACGGAGGCATAGCTAAAGTCACTTCCCATTACAACCCCCATTTTAAACAGCCCAGTGAAATTCATTCCTATGCCGGGAAATTCTTCTCACCTGATAGAGGAAATTCAGTCTCTGAAAGGCTTCTTTGTCCTTTATCATGCTGGTAAAAACAATGAAATGATAAAGATATCTTAAATTGTTTAAGTGACAAAACAACTGACAGCATGCAAAAAAGGGCTATTGAACAACAGTAAATTTTTTAAAAAGTTTTGCTTATATGGATTGGATTCTTAGAGTTCAAAGGGTATCATAATATCAGAGGCCCTGATCTTTTTGATCCAGAAAAACTTGGGATAGCCACTAAGGGGTCAAAGGATTCCAAGTGTCAAACATTTCAAAGCTTTGTATATGCTACCATGTAGCTATCTGGATCTGACAATTTTATTTATTTCTGAGATTTATCCCCATCTTAATCCTTAACAGACAATTACAGAATATAATACAAATAAGGCAATAGTAACAAATACAAAATTATATTAATACGATACATTACAGTAATTCATTTTGGAGTCATTGATCCTAAAGTCCTGAGATAAGTTCAAATTTTGCTACCTTCCATGAGAGAAGGGGTCAGCCTTGTCTCAAACTCTTCTTTAGCAGGGGAGCCAGATAGATGGATGGATGGATGGATGGATGGATACAGGAGAGAAAGAGAGACAGACAAACCAAGGGCTCTTCAACATTTTCATACAAGATCTAGATAACAGGATAGAAGAGGAACTCTCAGATTTGTGGATGACACAAAGCTGAAAGGAATTGCTAACACTCTGGAAGACAGATTCAAAATTCAGACAGATCTTGCCAGACTTCAGCACTGGATCCTATCCAACAAGATACAGTTCAGTGGTGAGAAAAGGAAGGTCCTGTACAGGAACATATTGGGCAGTGCATAGCTCAACAGTAGAGAAAAGGATCTAGGAGTCCTGGTGGAGTAAAATATGTGCCACCAATGTCCTGCAGCTGCCAAAAGAGCCAATGCAGTTCTAGGCTGCATCAAAAGAGGGATAACATCAAGATCACAAGAAGTGATACTGCCGCTCTATGCTGCACTAGTGTGGCCACATTGCATCCAATTCTGGTCCTCACAATACAAAAAAGATGCTAAGAAAGAGTGCAGAGAAGAGCTGCAAAGATGACAATGGATCTGGAAGCTAAACTGTATGATGCACACCTAAGGAACTAGGTATGTTTAGCGTAACGGAAAGAAGGCATACGCCTGAGGGCAGGGCTGTCAAACTCCGGCCCATAGGCCAGATGCATCCATGTGCTGGCCACGCCCACGCCCGGTTTAGCAAAGGGGGAAAAAGTCCCGATATGCCACGTGACGCCAATGTGACAATGTGAGTAATATGATAGCTGTCTTTCAATACTTGAAGCATTGTTCAGAGGGAAGAGGTGGTCGATTTATTCTCCAAGGCATCTGTAATGACCCGGAGTGTACCACAAATATAACAAAAACCAAAACGTAAATAAAGGTCCTTTAATGCCTTCAACTTGGCTTCACTGTTCAATTGTTCACAGTTGGAGATTAAACTATTTTCAAAATAACATTCCAAACGAAAGAAGTGCAGTTCAAAATCAAAGAGCAGATAACGAAGCAAAAAACAAAAACAAACCGCATTGAAGTTCTACGACAGACCAGGATAATTAATTACAAACTTCAAGAAGATAACTAGGTACAGTTCGTTGGAAGAACGCCAACCAAGATAAACCTCATCCAGGAAAAACCACTCTTTGTCTGCAGCGTTTGCTAGCATGCAGGTCCAAACTCTTATGCAGATCTCACACCTGCAACCCATGAAGAGGATCATGGCCCTCTCCTCCCAAATAGACCACGTTTTCCCCTGATCGTCTCCTCCCTGCGTGCCCTAGGATGGAGAGGGGATGGGCCTGGGTCCTCCTCTGACTGCTCAGCTGGTCTCTGCCCTTCCCCAGCCTTCTCCACAACTTCTGGAACCACATTTCCACTCCCTGTTGGCTATTCCTCCTCTCCCTCAGAGTCAGTCTCCACCAGGGGCATGACAGCATCCGAGGACAGGACAAGAAGCAATGGGTGGAAGCTTGTCAGAGAGAGATCCAACTTGGAACTAAGGAGAAATTTCCTGACAGTGAGAATAATTACTTAATGGCATAGCTTGCCTCCTAGAGTTGTGGGTGCTTCATTGTTAAGAGGTTTTCAAGATTGGATCACCATTTCTCCAGGATGGAATAAAGACTCCTGCCTTGGGGGCAGAGGGTTGGACTAGAGATCTCCAAGGTCCCTTCCAGCCCTATGATTCTATGATTGATTGATAGACTTGTTTAGAAAAATCTTAAGTCTTTTTTGATACCATTGCAGGGCAGTGGTCCCCAACCTTTCCGGCTCTGTGCCCTGGTGATAGTGGTGGCAACAGCGGCGGCAGAGGCAAGGGGGGGCAGGAGGAGAGAGGGGATGGTTTTGTACAAGTGGTGTGCTTGTGCACGAAGCTTCACTTGTGCAAATGTAACTTCGCCTGCTTGCCAGCCACTTGCGTGGTCCAGTTCTCCACTGGTTGGGACCTGGTACTAGGCCGTCGCCCGAGAAGGTTGGGGACCCCTAATGTAGGGCTTTAAAGGTAGCACCAGCACCTCAAACTGCACTCCGAAACACATTCCTAACAAGTGCAACACCTCCAGCAATGTTGTACGTGTGTCAGAAACGTGAGGGACTCACTCATCCAACCTCAGCAACTTTTAAGATTTCAACTCCCACAATTGCCCTAGCCAGCACTAGAATCATTACATTCCTTTGTTTCTCTCACTTCCCTTCTTCCCTAGATTTGGAAAAGCAACATTAAAGGATGCTACATTTCCATCTCCCCCCCCTCCACACCCCCAATGAATTGTTACAATTCATTAATTCCATTCATTTTGGGAAGGAGGTGGCAAGAAAAAAAAGAAAAAGTAAAACAGAGACGTTGCTAAAATGCAACTCGGTTCTCCAACCTAAAGGGATCTTAGCAGAGGTGGTATTCAGCAGGTTTTGGCCAGTTCTGGAGAACCGGTAGCGGAAATTTTGAGTAGTTCGGAATCCCACCTCTGACTGGCCCCTCCAACCCCATCTATTCTCTGCCTCCCACTGAGTCCCAGCTGATCGGCTGGCTCTTCTTTGGTTGCCCTGCACGGGAGAACGGAGCTGGAAAGCAGGTTAGTGGGGTGAGGAGGAAATGGGGATTTTGCAGTATCCTTCCCCTGCCACTGCCCACCAAGCCAAGCCACGCCCATCAAGCCACGCCCACAGAACTGGTAATAAAAAAATTCTGAATCCCACTACTGGATCTTAGATGTGCCAGACTGGTTATCAGGTTACTATAGTAACAAGATATGAGTGTCTTGTGATTTGTGATTTACTGCGCATTTGTGCAGGGGAGGAGTTTTACTTTACTTTTACTTTTTTTACTTCACTCTTCTTTCTTTTGCTTGCTTCTTAGAAGGTACTGCTTTCTTTTCTTCATTGTTCCTAGTTATGTGTAAATAAAGGATGCTGGCAACAGAAAAACAACGATTCATTTCCTCTAATTTATAAAGCTGATTTTTTTTTTTGCTTTGACACCCGCAGACTTTCCCCCCCACAATGCTGTCCTGAGCCTTCTTATCGATATTTGCATCCATCCCAAGGCCAACCTTCTCCCTAGCTCTGTATATAAAGCGTGCAATTTCAAGAGCGGCAAAAGGCTATGGATTCGGACCATTCATTTCCATTCACTCACCTGCGTGATCTGGAAGACTAGCTTTCTTCTTCTTCTTCTTGCTCAAGTGCCCTCTTTTAGTAGGCAGAGGATGAACTCTTGATCGTGGAAAGAGGAAGGGACCTGATGGTTACAGCAACAAAGCAAAGCAAACAAAACCCTATTAAAGAAATCCCCTTGCATTCCTGCGTACTCCATAAAATATATCAAGAAAGCAGAAAGGACAACACAAGGCTATTATTAATGTTCCTTCCTTGGGCTTAGCCTTTGATGACCCACATCCGTCTTTACCCGTCTCGGTTGAAGTTCAGGTGCTGTGATTGCACCGGTCCAACTGATTAAAATACCATAAAACCGGCTTTTTAATTCCGCACAAAGAGCCTATCCAAAGTCAGTCGCGCTTATAGCAAACGAAGCTTACCGCGGTGCATTTTTTTTTCCCGGTTTCGTGGCACAAAGGCCTCTGGGAAATGTAGTGTCTTTTTTTATTCCATTGAATTGAACTACAGCAGGGAGGAGGCAGCGTTCGGGTTCGAAACAAGAAAGGGCTTTGGGTACCGGCGTAGTTGCGCATGCCCCGTAGTTTTCCTCATAGGAAAAAAAACATGTCCCGCTAACTTAATGCAAAGCCCAGAAAAGGGAATCGATTAAAAGCAAAAACAAAACAAAACTCTCGGATCTTTCTGTTTCGGCTCTGAATTTCGCACGGCAGAGCGCCCTCTTCCGTACGAATTAAGAAACTCTTAGAATTGCATTAATTAAATCCGGCTCGTGCCTTCGAGTCAGTGTTGACGCCTGGTGACAACCTGGAAGGAGCCCCTCCAGATTTCTTAACAAGGTTTCAGGACTAGTTTGTCCTGTTTTGCATGATAGTCTGATGTGGAAGCGTTACCGCTTCGGAGAGGAAGGCGGTGGCAGAGAGTGGTGAGGACGGCAGAAAAGATCAAGAAGCCGATCTACTCCCTGGCTCTTAGTTCTTTGCCATGGTCATTGGCTTTCCTTTTGGCGGTGCTGTCTTCGGTCCGTCAGTTCTTCTTCTGGAAGTCTCTAAACTTCTATCTAAGTGGCTTAGATTTTATGCTACAGGCAGACCCGACTTATTATTACCACAGCTGGGACCAAAATTTCCATTGTTACATTGTTAGCAAGTTACTGGGGAAAAAATATTGTGGGGTAATTTGGTTTTAAAAGTGGAATTTCAAACGATCTAAGCATTTTTCTTAAATTAGAAGAAAGGTCAGCCGCTCAGAAAACTTTTTACATTTTTAAAAAGTATTTATTTCACAATGGTCCATTCTGTGAGTTTATACTCTGGTAACTTTAGAGATAAAAGCGTATTTTTTAGTCACAAAAACATGGCAGACCGGCTTCTGCAGACTTGAGGGTGGGGTTGACTTCCCTAACAAAAAGTGCTGTGTTGAAATAGATTATCTGATGCTTACTGAAAATGCAACTGTTGTGGTCTGCCAGCACCTGCGGAGACAGCAGCAGAGTTGGGCAGTGGGGAGGAACATGGGCCTGTCATGCCCCTGGTGGAGACTGACTCTGAGTCAGAGGAGGAACAGCCAACAGGGAGTGGAAGTGTGGCTCTGGAGGTTGTGGAGGAGGCTTGGGAAAGGGCACAGAACGGCTGAGCAGTCAGAGGAGGACCCAGGCCCATCCCCTCTCCATCCTAGGGCATACAGGGAGGAGAGGATAAGGGAGAGACCTGATCTACTCGAGAGGGGAGGGCCTTGATCTTCTTCATGGGCTGCAGCTGTGACAATTGAATAAGAGGATGGACATGCGTATGGGCGAATGCTGGAAATAAAGCGTGGAAATATCTCTATGGTTCCTCTCTGAGTTTGGCGTCCTTCCCAGTGTGTGTTATCTGTGAACATCCTCCAGCCCTTATTATTGCCTGGTTTATGTTGCTTTTCTTCTTCTTCTTGTAACTGTTTGAGTGGGAGTTTTTTGAATATTTGGAGCTTGGAAGCAAAGTGAAGGAATAAAAGGGGCTTCACCTGTTTTCTATGACTGTGTTTGTTTTGTATCCTACCCTGGGTCATCACAGGGCCAGTCTGGGAGTCTGGGGAGGACTTGGACGAGAGTCATGCATCTGATACAGAGATGGGGCCAGGGCCATCTGGGAATTATGTGCTCACTATGGAGCCTCCAGAATCTGACAGCAGCGAGGCAGAGGAACAAGAGGAGCCTGTTCCCAGTGCGTGCATGCACAGAGCTGCTAGAAGGCAAGAAGAGTTAAGACAAAAGGAGCGACTCAGGAGTAAGGTTTGGAGGTGATTGCCCCTCCCATAAGACATAAAGGAGGAGCAAAGGGACTGGAGACAAGAATCTTTGCGGGAAGCAACTTTGTTTGCTCTGTTCAGATTAAACCTTGAAGCTCTGTGTGGACTTTGTATTCAGTTTGACTTTTTACAGTTAATTTGGCACTTTAGTTGTTGGCAGCAATTCAAAGGAGATAAAGGTGGGTACTTATCTCAAGAGACTGTTTGGGACTCTTTACGGGCTGGGAATGAACAGAATTCCCGGTTGAAATAAAAAGAGGATTGTTTGGACTAAGCGTATGATTAATTACAGTCTCAGGAAGCCTTAGTCAGAACAGCAACTTCAAATTTTATTGCATAACAAAACACATATTTGAGTTTGAAAGCCAAAGGGCAGGTTCATCAGGTTCTATAAATTAGCAAATAAAATTGTCCTAAAAAGATAAGATTGTTTGCAAACCCCCTCTTAGGGGCTTAAAATCCTAAGCTCACTGAAATATGAGTCCATGTAACACAGGTGAAGTTAGGAAGTGACATGGATACCTTAAGCCTTTGCTAAAGCACCAATATTATATTTAATCCCACCTTGAGCCTATAAAAGGTTCAAAATTTTCAGCACCACCCATTCCAGCCATGCCTCCTATGGCTATTAAGTAGGATCTGAGGAGGAGATACAACTGCCAAGGCTAAACTTAATAGATTAATTGCAGTGGTGGAAATCAAATATTTTAACAAGCAGTTCTCTGCCCTAATGACCAGCTGGGTAGGGATGGCTGGGTGGTCATGTGACTGAGTGGGTGTGACCAACTCAATATCACTCATGTCGAGGGGCGCTTTGCCTGGCTTCTCATGACTGTGGAGATGTTGCAACGGTCATAACTGTGAAAAGTGGTCATAAATCACTTTTTTCAGTGATGTTGTAACTTTGAATGGTCACTAAATGAACTGGTGTAAGTCAAGGATTACCTGTACAAAAATACAAAAAGCTTCTTTGCTTGCAAAAAGCTGCCCTGTAGTAGTAATTTGTAGGTCCTGTAGATGGTGATGGGTGCTAGCAGCAAACTGCAATGTCTAGAACGTACATAGGCCTCTTTGTTCTTGGCATGATCTCATTCTCTATCTTGGGTTGGAAAGTCCCGGACTTTCCAGCCTTATAGGTGATCTCATTTTACTAACATCACCACTATTCTTGGTTAGGAGGTTTTACCAACATGATTGGAAGGTTTCATTCATGTGGTATCTATTCTCCAATCCAAATGCTGTATCTATGCTATTTATTTATTTATTTTAGTCAATTGCTTACAAGATAATAGGTATAAGTAAAAACATAATTATGAATACATGGATACATATAAGAAAAATAAAATATAAAAGAAACAATTGGAAGGGACAGTAGGCACATTGGTGCACTTATGCACGCCCCCTACAGACCTCTTAGGAAAGGGGTGAGGTCAATAGTAGACAGTCTAAGGTTAAAATTTTTGGGGTTTGGGAAAGAAACCACAGAGTCAGGTAGAGTATTCCAGACATTGACCACTCTGTTGCTGAAGTCGTATTTCCTGCAATTAAGTTTGGTGTGATTAACCTTGAGTTTGTATCTATTGTTTGCTCTTGTGTTGTTATGGTTGAAACTGAAGTATTCATTGACAGGTAGGACATTTCAATGTATGATTTTATATGCTATACTTAGATTGGACCGAAGGCGGCATAGTTCTAGGTTTTCTAGGTCTAGAATTTTGAGTCTGGTGGCATAAGGTATTCTGCAACGAGTAGAGGAGTGGATAACTCTTCTTGTGAAATATTTCTGGATTTTCTCAATTGTGTTAATATCAGATACGTAATGTAGGTTCCAGACTGATGAGCTGTATTTGAGTATTGGTCTAGCAAATGCTATGTTTCCTTGCTTGTAAAAGGGCTATAAAAAGAATAAACACCACATATGTGGTCAGACATCTTGGCACCCTGCACAATGACTGATCTTTGAAATCCATCACCGCCCTAAATACCAATCATTAGATTAGAAATACCTGCAAGCCGAAGTTACAAATCAGGCAGGGTGCCAGATCACCTTGAGGAATTAAAATAGTTAAAATGCAATGATTACTATCAGCAGCCAACTCTTGCTCATAAAGTGAAACCCTTTAGCAGAGAGGTCATTTAAGCTCTCCGGAAAGTGGGTGGGCATATTTGGGCTACAAAATGCTGAGCTAAAGAGACAAATTAAAAAAACTATATAGGGGACCCAGGTTCAAACCTCCCAAGCTTGAAAGGATCACAATAAAATTAGTGCATGCCACAGATAACTAAATAAACTTCTAGCCTGGCACCATGTTACTAAGCCTTTGTGATGGTTTGCCAGCAGCTGGTGTAGACGGCAGCAGAGTCAGACAGTGGGAAAGAAAGGGAACCAGTCAGGGAGTCTGCAGAGGACTTGGATGAGGGTCCTGCATCCGATGGAGGGATGAGGCCATCTGGGAGTGAGGTACTGCCTTTGGAGCCTTTGGAGTCTGGCAGCAGCGAAGCAGAGGACCCAGGGGAGCCTGTTCTCAGTGCGTGTGTGCACAGAGCTGCTAGAAGGTGAGAGAGCTGAAACAGAAGGGGTGACTCGGGAGTAAGACTGGGAGATGATTGCCCCTCCCATAAGGGATAAAAGTCAGGCCAAGATGACGAAAACTTTGCAGGAAGCAAAATAGTTCGATAGATTCCGAGTCCTTCTTGAAGCTCTGGTTGGTTTTTTCTGGTACTTCGGTTGGTTTCTGTTATAATTGGATACTTCTGTTTTTGGCACCATCCCAGAGCACTGAAAGCAGGGGTGGGATTCAAATTTTTTAACAATCGGTTCTGTGGGCATGGCTTAGTTGGTGGGCGTGGCTTGGTGGTCATGTAACTGGTTGGGTGTGGCCAACTCAACATCACTCGCATCGAGGCATGCATCTCCTCGTCTGGTCTATCATGACTGCGGGGATGCTGCAACAGTCGTAAGTGTGAAAAATGGTCATAAGTCACTTTTTTCAGTGCCATTGTAACTTTAAATGGTCACTCCACACAAGCAAAATACTAGCAAAGGAAAGGAAAAACCTCCAGAGAAGTTCCTGAGATAGGAAGTCTAGTCCTGCCAAGAATGTAATAAGGGTTAATAGAAAGGCAGTTTCTGTAAGCAACACCAGAATGTTTTCTTCCTGCCTTCCTTACAGGATTAGGCCAGTAATTTCTTCTACCAACCGGTTCTCCGAACTGCTTAGAATGTTAACAACCGGTTCTAGCGAACAGGTGAAAACCGGTAGAATCCCACCCCTGACTGAAAGGCATGTGCTTATCTTGGGGAACTGTTTATAATTATTTTTGGCTGGGAATGAAAATAATTTCCCAGCATTGCAATAAAATAGGTTTTGCTTTTAAAACAAGTTTATGTTTAAATACGTTTGATGAAGACTGGGTCAGAACAGTCTTATTATCATGAGACAAAACTAAAATGAATTGGAGGATCCACACCAATACTTCCTTTAAAAAAAATCTTACTATCAGTGAGCAATTATGTGCCTTGCCCAAAGGTGCTTTTTCAAGAGGCAACTGGACTTTTTGGAAACCAAGAAAGGCCAGTTGCCTCTTGAAAAAGCACTTCTGGGACAGCTATGACCTGGATCAGGTTTGGGATTCTACCGCCCCCCCCAAGGAAGCTTCCATGAGGCCCAGGAGGCAAAAAAACAGAGCATGGGGGGTGTACCATGTGGCCCTCCTGTGCTCCATTTTTTGCCTTCCTGGCCCTCAAGGAAGCTTCCTGGGAGCAAAAACGCCGCCATGGAGGCTTCCCTGAGGCCTAGGAGACCAAAAAATGGAGCGCAGGGTTGGGGTGCTGCAAAAAAGAAGAAGCGAAGCCCACCCAGTCAATGGCCATTCCCACCTAGCCACTCCCACCTAGTCATGCCCACAGAACCGATAGTAAAAATATTTACATCCCACCCCTGACCTGGATGACTGAAGAATCCCCATAGACAAGAGACTCCTGTGCTCAGTAAACTGACAAAGCACCCTTTCACACCCAGGAGAAGCAATCCTTAGATCCATTTGCACCACTTAAAAGATACCAGCTGGTCTCACTCATCTCATGAGATATCCTAAGGAAATAATCCAGATTTAAGGGAAGATCACATGACCCCAGAAAGGCAATTAAAAAATTAGTGTCAAGCTTGCATCCTGCCTCTTGGAAGTATTCCCCAAAAGGACAGTGCCAGGAACCACTAAAGCAGTGAAGGAAAATCCCCCTGCCCAGATAGAAAAAGAAACCATGAGGCAGGAAAAAATGAAATCACAACCGTTTAAATCCTTTTAAAACTAAAACCCATTAGCGTTGTATGGCTCATTGCCAGAGCTCACACTCCAGGCAAGCTCAAGTATAAACACTTGAAATAAGCCTAATTACAAACAATGCAATTAGCTCTAGAATGTACCAAAAGAGCAAACACAGTAGCTGTTGATGGTTAAACTAATTACCAGAGCAAATAGACACAGGAACTATCTAGATTTATCAATTCTTTTCAGGAACAGCGATTAAACCTTTTTCCTTTCAAACAAAAGCTAAATAGGGAAAATTATCCCATCAATAAACACAGGATTAAATATCAACAAGGACAGAATTAAACTTCACCAAAAACCAGTTTTAGACCAAAACTGAGAAACTTACATTTGAATGTCAATCTTTCTAGCTAGCCAAGAAGCCTTGCTGAATGTTACTTATCATTAAAAGCTTCTTTCTGGCAGCTGTGCTTCGTTATTCAATAATTTATTCAAAGTGCTGATTGTTGCACCCCAGCTAGAAGAACTCCAACAGGGGAGTATTTCCTCCCAACAGCAGTGTAAAAAGCTTAAAACAACCCTTCCTCTGTAAGAAAGTCAAGTCCTAATAAAGCAAGGCAAGGTAAGGCAAAGAAAAGCACCAGAAAAAAAAAAAAACCGCCGGAGAAGCTCAGGCTACAGAAAGTCTGGGCGTACTGCCAAGAACATATAGTTGTTACAGTGTAATAAGGATTAACTGATAGGCAGTTTCTGTAAGCAGGGCAATAAAGATTAGGCTAGAAACAACACCAGAATGTTTCCTTCCTGCCTTCCTTACAGGATTAGCACTGTAAAGTGAAAAAAAAAGATTTCTTCCAACAACTGATTCTCTGAACTGCTTAGAAAGTTAACAAATGGTTCTAATGAATAGGTGCGAACCAGCTGAATCCCACCACTGGACCTGCCTCAGGTACCTTCTCAAGAAAGTAAAACTCTTGAAGCGGTTTGTATTTCAAAAGGAACTTTTATTGAGAGATAGTGATTGCAGAGAAGTCAGGTGGAGTCTGCAATTTGTGTGCAAAGCATTAGGCTAACTTTCTGCTTCAACCCCCACTGCAATGCCCCATGTCCATCTGTAGCCAATAAAATGCCCCAAAGGTATTTTGAAACTCCGAGCCAGGATGGTGAGAAAAGGCCATCCTCAGGCCACCAGGGATAGTGAGAAGAAGTCATCCTTGCAATACCATGACCTTGAACACCTGACTGAGGGGGAGCCTGTGCAAATGGTTGGTTCTCCCCACTCAAACTCCCAAGCAGTTACAGCAAAAGTGAAAATAAGCAAAACAATCAACCCACGAAGCCTCCCTCCCATTCAGAATGGCAGCATTCTGACACTGACCTGACACTAAAATTGCAGGAAGCCAAAATGGAGTCTACACCTCTCTTTTCCCCAAATTTTCTGGATGTGATCTCAGCAGTTCTCTACATTTAGACAGCTTTCCACTTTTAAGAAACAGCCCAAAACGGTAAGGAGGGATCAAGAAAGCTAAGGCCCTGAATGGCTGCACACTGTTGGCTCATATTTAGCTGGTGTCCACTAAGACTCCAAGATCCCTCTCACAGTTACTGCTATTAAGCGTGGTTTCACCCAGTCTATATGTGTACTTTTGGTATTTCTTGCCTAAGTGTAGGACTTTACTTTTCTCTACATTGAATTTAATTTTGTTAGCTAGGGCCCAATGTTGAAGGCTCAAGATCCATCCTATCATCTAGGGTATTGGCTATTCCTGCCAGTTTAGTATCATCTGCAAATTTGATAAGTTCCAGGGTTGGGATTCTACCAGTTCGCATCTATTCGCTAGAACTGGCTGTTAACATTCTAAGCAGTTCGGAGAACCGGTTGTTAGGAAATTACTGGCCTAATCCTGTAAGAAGGCAGGAAGGAAACATTCTGATGTTGCTTACAGAAACTGCCTCTCCGTTAACCCTTATTACATTCTTGGCAGGACTAGACTTCCTGTCTCAGGAACTTCTCTGGAGTTTTTTTCCCCTCCTTTGCTGGTACTTTGCTTGTGTGGAGTGACCATTCAAAGTTACAATGGCACTGAAAAAAGTGACTTATGACCATTTTTCACATTTACAACTGATGGGATTTGAACTGTCAAATTGCAGGCAGGCAACAGTCAGCAGAAGTAGCCTGCAGTACTGCACCCTAACCACTGCACCACCGAGGCTCATATGCTGATACTGACTATTCCACTTTTTTCTAGTTTACCAAGAAGTAGGTTGTGGTTTACTTTATTGAATGCTGTGCTGAATTCTAAGTATATTATGTCCACAGTATTTTGCAGGTCTACTAATTTAGTCACTATGTTGAAGAATAAATAAGATTGGTTTGGAATGATCTGTTTTTAACAAACCCATGCTGACTTCTAGTTATTATTTTACTCATTTCTAAATGTTGGCAGATCTGTTTTTTATGATCTTTTCCAGTATCTACCCAGTATTGATGTTAGGCTGATTGGTCTGTAATTTCCTGGGTCTGCTTTTTTCCTCTTTTTTGAAGATGGGAACCACATCAGCTCTTTTCCAGTCCTCTGGTAGTTTCCCAGTCCTCCAGGATTTTTGATAGATATGGTACAGTGGTTCTAAGATAACATCTGCCAGCTCCTTTAGAACTCTGAGATGTCCCGGTGATTTATATTCATCAAGATCAGACAGGCGTTCTCTTACCATTTTTTTTTTTTTGCTTATTCTAACTTTTATTTCTAGTCTGTCTTTTACAGTTATGTTTCTGGTAGGTTGGGCTGTAGTTTCTTTTTACGTGAAGACTGATGCAAAGAATGGGTTAAGTAGCTCTGTATTCTCTTTGCTGCCTGTTACTTCCTTGCCATCTTGTCTCTTAAGTAGACCAACTGTTTCCTTGATTTTTTTTCCTTGTTATTTATATGTTGGAAGTTTTTTTAAAAATTATCTTTAACTTCTGTTGCAAGTCTTTGTTCATTCTGAGCCTTTGCTTTTCTGACTTTGCCATTGCAGATTTTGGCTATTTGCTGATATTCTGTCTTAGTTACTTGACGTTCTTTCCAGTTTTTGTCAAATGGGCTGCCCCGTGCTGCCGCTGGCTCTCCTTCCTTCTGTGGTGCTACTGCTTTTTGCTCTGCAATCACATGGTTCCTTTTTGTTGATCCATCACGCCAGGACGCTGCTTCCATCAGCAAACAGGACCACCTGATGGTCTCCCCAGCAAACTCATCTCTCCTCTCTTCTCTTCCCTTCCTCCCTGCTCTGCTCTCTCACCGTTTTGCCTCTTTGTTCTCTGTGAGTCGTTGCACTGCCTTTGGTCTGCTGGCATCTCTGCTCCACAGCTGATTTTTCTCCCTCCTCCGTAGCTGGCCCCAATTGCCCACTGTCTCACCTCTTTATTCTCACAGGTCTCTGCCTCTCGGGTGAAGCTGGGCTTCTCTTTCTCTTAATTTCTCCAATCTTCCTCTCCTTTCCCTTTCTCCAGTCTTTTTTTCCCCCCTTTGACTTATCTTTCCCTCTCCACCTTTCCTCCTATCATTTTATCTTAGTTTAATAGCAACTGTTCCAGTGGTGGGATTCAAAACTTTTTACTACCGGTTCTGTGGGTGTGGCTTGGTGGGCATGGCAGGGGAAGGATACTGTAAAATCTCCAGTCAGAGGTGGGATTTGCCAGTTCTCCGAACTACTCAAAATTTCCGCTACCGGTTTTCCAGAACTGGCCAGAACCTGCTGAAAACCACCTCTGAACTGTTCTCCCCACAATGTAACAATCCTTCCTCCGTTGCCACCATCTTGGAATAGGATACCAATATCTCACCTATCAAACAGAAGGATTAGGAGGGACATGATAGCTGTCTTCCAGTATTTGAGGGATTGTCACAAAGAAGAGGGGATTCATTTATTCTCTAGGCCACCTTGGGAATAAGACAGGAAGTTGTGGGTGAAAACTTGTCAAAGAAAGATCCAAACTAGAAGTAAGAAGAAATTTTTTGACAGTGAGAGCAATTAATTAGTGCAATAACTTGCCTCTTGTCTTTCTGGGTGCTGCATTAGTGGAGGTTTTCAGAAAACAGACTGGATAACCATTTGACTGGGATGGTATAGGGTCTCCGGCTTGATGGGGTTGAACTAGAAGACCTCCAAGGTCCTTTCCAGCCCTATGATTCTATGAAAAAGTTCTATGAAAGCATGAGATTAGAATTAGACTTATTAGAATTCTTAATTGGCCAAGTGTCATTAGACACACAAGGAATTTGTCTCCGGTGCATAAGCTCTCAGTGTACATACAATAGTGATAGATCATTATCATTGTCAAAATACATTCATTGTATACTGCAAGGGTCTCCAAACTTGACAAGTCTAAGACCTGTGGACTTCAACTCCCAGAATTCCTGAGCTAACATACTGGAGGAGGAAGCATATGGTTTTTATTAACCTTTAATAACAAGTGTAGTTATTCATCCTCCTTTTTCAATAGGAACAATTCAGCAGGAAGCAAAAAAACCGATCTTGATCAGAATCTGATCAGAACGAGTTTAAGGTCACCTCAGGTATTTGTTATTTGTTTTCTGGGCAGAAGTTGTAATGGCTCTTTTCAAGGCTGCAAGTTGCACAACAGAGATAGTGACTGTCCTCTGTACCCCATTTGATCAAAGTTCTCTGCTTTTTCACCACTTTGATTTTGGAACCTTTTGTCAATATTTGCAGCTTCCTTCCTCTTATGGGCAAAATCTAGATGATCAATGCACCTTCCCTGCAACATATAAAGTTTCTCTTTTCATTATTTGTGCGATAGCTGGATAGAGTCTGATCATCTGAGAAACTGCTTCCCTCTTTGGACTAAGCCGAGGGTGATATTTACAAGTAGTTCTGTTAAATCTGACAAACAGGTAAGTCTGTAGAATTAAAAAAAAAAATTGTTTAAAGAAAATTAGAAGATTATTTTTAGGAAAGGGACAATTTTTTGTTTTTATCTAGCCCAGGGGTAGGGAAACTTGGCTCTTTTATCACTTATGGACTTCAACTCCCAGAATTCCTAAGTGAGCCATAAAAGGTTCCCCATCTCTGGCCCACTGGTTTTTCAGTTGTGAGGGAAATAAGTTTTTGACTTGAATGGGACTGTTGAATATATAAATGTAGTTTTTCAGTTGTGAGGGTAATCGATTTTTGACTTGAATAGGACTGTTTAATATACAAATGTAGGACATATGCCCTACATTTGTATATCAAACAGTCCCATTCAAGTCAAAAATCGATTTCCCTCATAACTGAAAATCCAGTAGGCCAGGGATGGGGAATCTTTTATGGCTCACTCAGAAATTCTGGGAGTTGAAGTCCATAAGTGATAAAAAAAACCACATTTCCGTATCCCTGATCTAGCCTGTTAGTCTTATTCCAGGATAGACGTATGTAAAGAGACCACAATCTCTTCAGCCAAAATACCAAACTTATTTATTAATTTAAGAAATGCTGTATGTCCGTCCAACTCACTCTCAGTGACTCCAGGCAGCTTATGACCATTCCAGCATCCCGACATTCATGTGATCAAAATCTGGATACATGGCAGCTGGACATGTACTGATGACAGCTACATGTCCTGGGGTCATGGGATCACATTTTGGGGACCTTCTGACAAGTAAAGTCAATGGGGAAACTTGATTCACTTAACAACTGTGTTATGAACTTAGCAGCTCCAGTGATCAGGGGTGGGATTCAAAATTTTTAACAACTGGTTCTGTGGGCATGGCTTAGTTGGCTTGGTGGTCATGTGATTGGCTGGTTGTGGCCCACTCAACATCACATACATTGAGGCACATATCTCCTCGCTTGGCCTCTCATGACTGTGGGGATGCTGCAACAGTCGTAAGTGTGAAAAATGGTCATAAGTCACTTTTTTCAGTGTCCATTATAACTTTGAATGGTCACTCCACACAAGCAAAGTACCAGCAAGAGGAAGGGAAAAAGCTCCAGAGAAGTTCCTGAGACAGGAAGTCTAGTCCTGACAAGAATGTAATGAGGGTTAACGGAGAGGCAGTTTCTGTAAGCAATACCAGAATGTTTCCTTCCTGCCTTCCTTACAGGATTAGGCCAGTAATTTCTTCTAACAACTGGTTCTCCGAACTGCCTTAAAATGTTAACAACCGGTTCTAGGGAATAGGTGCGAACTGGTAGAATCCCACCCCTGCCAGTGATTCTTAACAACTGTGGCAAGAAAGGTTGCAAAATAGAGCAAAACTCACTTAACTGTTATTTTACATTGTTATTTATATCAATTATATCTTATCCATAATCCATAAGATAGGGATTGGTAAAAAGATATAAAATATACACCAAAACCAATATGTAACACAAACAATGTGCAAAACAACTGTA
Organism: Bungarus multicinctus; assembly: GCA_023653725.1. Lineage (NCBI taxonomy): Eukaryota > Metazoa > Chordata > Lepidosauria > Squamata > Elapidae > Bungarus > Bungarus multicinctus. The sequence continues at coordinate 30,882,900 of CM042834.1, forward strand.
TTGGGAACCCTGGAGAAGAACTGCTAGCAATTCTGTGTCAAAACTGTCCATCTGCTGAGCAAGGGGATCGGTAAAACCAGGAGCTCTAAGCGGTTCTCCTGGAACCGTGGAGATGCATTATGGAGAAGGGCAAAGGTGACTAAGTCACTCCTTGCTCATCATTGGTGTCCTCAGCAAAAAAGGAGTCCCGCCATCACAGTAAATCAATGATGAATTGGCATTAGGTGGGCTTATATAGTAAGTGGAATAATCTCATATTGGTTGTAACTTTTTCCAGGTCCAGCAACTCGTCCTATGGTTACAATGCCTTGCCTGCTATGCCCATCTCTCTTGTGCTGCCTCCTCCTCACCTTTCCACTAGCCTCCAGTTCTGCTTCTAATGGGGACACAGGTGGTCATAACCAGCAGTGGCCCTATTAAGGGCAAGCAAGTTCCTGGCTGGCCTTGGATCTGTGACAGCCTATCTTGGCATTCCTTACGCTGAGCCTCCCCTGGGGAAGCTGCGTTTCCAGAAATCTCTTCCACATCAGTCATGGAACCAAACAGTTGGAAGCCACCAGTTTTGGCAATTCCTGTCCTCAATTTCTTTTCCTGGATGAACTTGAAGCGGAGATATGGTCTCCTAAAACACCATTGTCAGAAGACTGCCTTTCACTCAACATCTGGGTGCCAAACCCACAACCTTCTTCACCAATGCCTGTTTTGGTCTGGATACATGGAGGGGGATATTTAGGAGGCACAGCTTCTGTGGACGTGTTCAATGGGGCATCCTTGGCTGCCACTGAGAATGTCATGGTAGTGACCATGAATTATCGCTTGGGAGCCCTAGGCTTCCTTTATTGGCCACCATCTGCTCCAGGCAACCTAGGCTTATGGGACCAACAGCTGGCCCTGAAGTGGGTAAAAGAGAATGCAGCTGCCTTTGGGGGAGATCCTTCTCGGCTGACCATTTTTGGCCAGAGTGTTGGTGGAGCTTCTGTGAATTTACATCTTCTCGCACCAAAAAGCCAGGATCTTTTTGCCCAAGCAGTGATGCAGAGTGGAACAGCCAATGCCTTCTGGGCTTGGAGGTCTCCTGAGGAAGCCAAACAGATATCTCTGGAATTTGTTCATCTACTAGGTTGCTCCAAGGACAATAATACCAGCATAGGGCACTGTCTGCAAACAAAAAATGTTTCTGAATTTATTCAGCATGAAATATCTCTGTTCCGCAAACTTGGCTTCTTTCTGAATTTTCCCTTCAAACCAACTGTAGATGGGGATTTTTTGCTTGGTAATCCAGAAAAGCTCATGGAGGAGGGGCAAATTCAGCTCAAACCAGTCCTCATAGGGAAGAACTCAGATGAAGGGGACTCAATTGTCCATTATATTTTCTCTGACGTCAACCATAATCTCATCAATCAGGAACAGCTTCTGAAAGGGATACAGATGTTGGTGCCAACTGAGTATGCAACTGAGGATTTTGTTCAGACTATTGCACTGAGGCACAGTGAAGGAAATCGCGGTCCAGCACAATACCGTTCTGCTCTGTCGCAGTTTTTTGCAGATCGGATCATTGCATGCCCATTGATTGAAGCTGCAGGAAATATGAGGAAAACGGGGAGTCCTGTATATGCCTATTTATTCGCACATCGCCCTTCAGGGTCAGTTTGGCCTGAATGGACTGGGGCATCTCACGGTTCTGAGATTCCTTACGTTTTCGGAACTCTTGAATCAATACTTCCCCTCAATCAAACGCACACAGAGGCGGAAGCCAGACTGAGCCGTAAGATGATGCACTACTGGGCAGAGTTTGCCAGAACTGGGTAAGTGGTTCACTTTATTTCTATCAATTTGTATTTTAATTTGAAAGGAAGTCCTTCCATTCAACAAATGCACTTTATATCTGAAGTATTGCAGCCATAAAGTAATGCGCTCTATTCCTTTGCGTATGTTTATAGGTCGTGTTAATACAGGCAGTCCTCCATTTACAACCACAATTGAGACTGAAACTTCTGTTGCTAAGCAAGGTGGTTGGGAAATGAGTCATCTTTCCTTTATGATTTCAGTGGTATCACACATGTTCCAGAGTTTGTTACTTCTACCAGAGGAATAAAGAAGGCGAAAGGGAAATAAGAAACAGACTGTTACTGTACCATTAGGAGAACGAGCAAAGGCTTGCAAGGGAGTAATTAGTAAAGGGGAAACTCACAAGATGGAGGGTCCCAGGGTGTGAAGAATGGGGAACTGGATTGGGATTGGCAGATTTCAAGAGTCGAGGAGGAGGTGACCTAAGTTTGGAGCAGCAGCTCTGCCCTTCCCTTCAGAAGATTTGGCTGCTGACCCAAACCTTGATCAGCCAGATGAAATCTGTACAGATATTTAACTTTAAACTCTAGAGATATTTAACTTTGGCTACTGTGGTTGAGCATCCATGACCATGGTGGTAAAGATGAGTCATTCTCAAACAACCAAAAAATGACCATGTGAATCACAAAGTGTGTGAGAGAGATGGGTGTAGTGGTCTGTGGCTATCATAATTCCGAAAATGAGTCGTAAGTAGCTCTGGGGAATTCCATTGTAACTTCCAATGGTTGTTAAGCAATCAATTGTAAGTTGAGGACTACCCATATTGTCCCTTTTGTAGCTATGAGCCACGGTGGCTCAGTGGTTAGAATGCAATGCTGCAGGCTACTACTTCTGCTGCCTGCCAGCTGCCTGAAATTTTGCAGATTGAATCTCACCAGGCTTAAGATTGACTCAGCCTTCCATCTTTTTGAAGTGGATATATAGATTGTTGGGGGCAATAAGTTGACTCTCTAAACCGCTTAGAGAAGGCTGTAAAGCACTATAAAGCGGTATATAAGTCTAAGTGCTATTGCTATGTTACTATGTACCTTGTACCGGTTGTAGATCTGTGTAGTATTTAGTTTAATGAAAGTAGGGAAGTAAAGTTCTTCTTCATCTTTGGTTCTGTGCAAGTAGCAAAGTTAAACTGTTCATAACTAGAAGCTGGTCACGGATTGTGTTGAACTGAAGGAGGCAGTGGGATGCCAGGGGTGGGATTCAAAATTTTTAACAACCGGTTCTGTGGGCGTGGATTAATTGGTAGGCGTGGCTTGGTGGTCATGTGATTGGATGGACATGGCTTGGTGGTCATGTTATTGCCTGGGCGTGGCCAATTCAATATCACTCACATTGAGGCACACATCTCCTCGCCTGGCCTCTCATGACTGTAGGGATGCTGCAACAGTCGTAAGTGTGAAAAATGGTCATAAGTCCCTTTTTTCAGTGCCATTGTAACTTTAAATGGTCACTCCACACAAGCAAAGTACCAGCAAAGGAGGGAAAAAAACTCCAGAGAAGTTCCTGAGTCAGGAAGTATAGTCCTGCCAAGAATGTAATAAGGGTTAACGTAGATAAGGGGCAGATTCTGTAAGCAACACCAGAATGTTTCCTTCCTGCCTTCCCTACAGGATTAGGCCAGTAATTTCTTCTAACAACCAGTTCTCCGAACTGCTTAGAATGTTAACAACCGGTTCTAGCGAATAGGTGCAAACTGGTAGAATCCCACACCTGGAGGATGCCTTTAGAGCCTCCTGCTGATTGGTGACTTGGATCTTTTCTTATTATATTTAAAAGCTTACATGAGCCCTGCTGCCAAGTCACTAACCAGCAGGGGGTACTAAAGTGCACTCCTTCCTCAAAGCCCCCTTTGGGAGTTTCTCTTGGGTGTAGTTTCTCAGATCAAGATCAATCTCTTTGGAAAATCAGTATCCTTTTTTCTTCCTTCATAGGAACCCTGCTGGGTTGGTGGCCACCAAGGATGAATGGCCGCTCTATAATGCCACGGAGCAGAACTTCTTTGTTCTTAATAGTGAGTCATCCCAGGAAATGGAGAAAGAGCCTATCCACAACTGTGGTTTTTTAAAGAACCATTTTTCAATGGCTGAAGACCCACCCTTGTAAGTTCAGCTATTAGTCGTGCTATTGGATGGGAGTAGTGGCTGATAAAAGTGTATATTTCTCAAAATCTTATTTATATTTATTTATTTTTTACAGATCAAATTTAAAGACCATCCATCTCACTCAGGGCGATCTCTAAAAATCATTTTTTTGGGGATGAGGCAGTTTTTACAGTGGCTAAAAAACATAATTTTATTTTGTGCTGGGCAATTTTGTAATGCTAGTGATAATTTTGTAGGGCAAGACTCTTTCATGACATCCCAAGAGTTAGATCTCTAGCGATGTCTTAGCTATGTCTTAGGAGATCTCTATGTAAGCCTTCTATGTAAGCCTCCTCTCCAATTGGGTTTCAGGACCGGGCACAGCACGGAAACGGCATTGGTCGCATTGGTGGATGATCTCTGGAAGGCCCGGGACAGGGGTTGTTCTTCTGTCCTTGTCCTGTTAGATCTCTCAGCGGCTTTTGATACTGTTGACCACAGTATCCTATTGCAGCGATTGGAGGGGTTGGGAGTGGGAGGCACCGTGTTATGGTGGTTCTCCTTCCTCTCCGACCGCTCACAGGGGGGCAGAGGTCGACCCCGAGGCCCTTGTTTTGTGGGGTGCCTCAGGGGTTGGTGCTCTCGCCCCTGCTGTTCAACATTTATGTGAAGCCTCTGGGTGAGATCATCCGTGGCTTTGGGGTAGAGTTCCATCAGTACGCTGATGACACTCAGCTGTACATTTCTATCCCGGGCCACCCCGACGAAGCTGTTGAAGTGATGACCCGGTGCCTGGAAGCTGTGCGGAGTTGGATGGGTCTTAACAGGCTTCGGCTCAACCTGGCCAAAACCAAATGGCTGTGGTTTCCTGCACCCAGATACAGCCAGCTTACTCCATCGCTGGCCGTGGGGGGAAAATTTTGGCCCCCATGGAGAGGGCGCTCAATCTGGGTGTCCTCCTGGATGTATGTCCTTAGAAGAACATATAGCGGCCGTCGCCAGGGGGGCTTTTCGTCAGGTCCATCGGATCTACCAGTTGAGGCCCTTTCTGGATTGGGGCGCTCTTCACACAGTCACCTCTGCTCTCGTCATCTCCCGCTTAGACTATTGTAATGCTCTCTACAAGGGGCTCCCCTTGAAGAGCATCCGGAGGCTTCAGATGGTGCAAAATGCAGCCGCGCAGGTGATCTTGGGGGCTCCTCAGAGCTCCCATGTTACACCGCTCCTGCGTGAGCTGCATTGGCTTCCAGTGGCCTTCCGGGTGCGATTCAAGGTTTTGGTAGTCACCTTTAAAGCGCTCCATGGCTTGGGACCCAGGTACTTACGGGACCGCCTGCTGCCACCATCGGCCTCCTGCTGGCCAGTGCGCTCCCACAGGGTGGGCCTCCTTGGGGTGCTGTCAGCTGGACGATGCCGGCTGGCGGCCCTGAGGGTGCGGGCCTTCTCTGCGGGGCTCCTTCTCTCTGGAATGAGTTACCCCTAGACATGCGGGCCATCACTGACCTGCAGACCTTCCGGCGCGCATTAAAGACCCACCTTTTCCAACAGGCCACCTTTTCCAATACTGGCCTAGTATTAATTACTAGGGTTTTAAATTTTGGAAATTTTTAACTTTTTTACCTCTTTTACTGTGCTTTTATAATATTATTCCAGCCACTAGTTTAATTCCTTTTAAATCTCTTTTAAATTTTTTACTATTTATGTCGTTTTATCTTGGCTGTACCACCCCGAGTCCCTTTTTTGGGAGAGGGGGCGGTATAAAAGTGTAATAAAATAAAAATAAATAAATAAATAAATAAATAAGCCTTGGTTGCACACATAAAGATAACAGTAATAACCCTAATAATAATAATCAGTCCCAAAACATCTGTGTCACCACTTGAACACCGCTGGCATTGACAAAATCCCTATTAGTGAATTGCAAAAGGCAGATTTACTTGGAACTATATCCTGCAATGATATCTTTAACACCACCAACCAATATCTGCTTCTCCCAGCTCTTTGGGAAGGACTGAATAGCTGGAGCAAAAAGATCCAATCAATTCTAAACATCTGGCTGATTGTGTGATGAATAATAGTTTTGACATATTTTGAATAACTACATTATATCTTGGACTTATGGAATCCTCTTAATCCAACTTCTAGATTCAGGTTTTTTAGAGATAAGATGTCCATATTTCATTTTTCTTTGTTCTGAAGATGATTCTGTTTCATCAGACTAGGAAGAAGATAGGAGGTAGGAATTCAGTGCTTAACAGCTGTCAATCAAGATCAAGTTGGATGATTTCAAAAGAGGACTAGACTTTTTTTTAAATAAGAGTTTCCCATTGGCATTCCAAACAAGTGGCACTTTTGTGGCTCAATCTCACTGTGTGGAGCAGAAGCTCTCCAGGCTGATGCCAATGGCCTTTGTGGAAGAGGAATGAACGAGCCATTAGGAATAACATAGTATTGCTGAGAGAGAGGAACATGAAATTGAAACTCAATTGGGGGGGAGCTTAAACAATCAGTTGGTTAATAGACAAATGCAGACACGTGTGGGATTCAGCCAGTTCAGGCCGTTTCAGGCAAATTGGATGTTAAATTTACATCTGGTTCGCTGAACCGGTAGTTGAACCAACAGGCTGGCCCTGGCCAGCCTGCCCCCTCCCCTTCCAGGAGTTTCTACGCAGCCTGTTTTGTATGTAGGTAAGTGCTGGGTCCATGCGGAGGCTCTGGGAAGGTGAAAAAAGCTTCCCCCTCCCCTGGAAGTGCTCCATAAACGGGCCTGTTTCTGGCTTCCAGAAGGCCTCCAGAGCCCTGGGGAGGCCGTTTTCTACACCCCAGAAGCCCGAGTGAAGCCTCCGGACTCTGGGGAAGGTGAAAAATGACCCTTCCGGAAGTTCCTGTAGGCCACACCCACCATGGCCACACCCACCCAGCAATCGGGCAGAAAATCGGTTGTTGGGATTTTTGGATTCCACCCCTGTGCAGCCATAACGAATGTGTTCTTGTAGTCCACAGTGGCTTGTAATAAATTTTATCAGAATATTCCCATAAGCACCTCTGAATCTTAATGTACAAATATTTCTTCTAACTGAGGGAGTTGTCTCCTCTAAATAACAAAAGGGCAGAAAGTAACGAGATAAATTATGTTATTATGTATATGTATGAATGCCTTGTTTCCTCCTCCATTTTGAAATGTGTAAATATGAGTGCATCCTTTTATCTGCCGGAATTCCTCTCGCTATTTTCTGGAGGGAATTTCTCTAGTCATCACCCTTTATTTGGATGCTGCATTTTGATTCCATAAACCCTACCTTATGATGGGAAGAGACACCTCCTTAGATTAGATGGACAACTAAAAAACTACATACAATCAGACACCATATAAATAGCATGCATAGAATAGCCCAAAGAATCATTCTGCAAGAGAGAAATTCCCTGCATATCGGCTCCAGCAAGAGTCCAAAAGTTCGGGAGACTAAACCCCTGGTTCCCATGACCAACCCGGATTGGATCCTTAGATGGACTTTTAAGATTCAGGCACCAGGTTAGATATCAGGAAACTATGAGTCCTGCCTTAAGCATGAAACACAGATCGGTGACTTTGGACTGGTCACTCTCCCTCAGCCAAACTCACTTTCCAAGATTATTGTTGGAAAAATAGGATAAGAATGTTGGGTTGGAAATATTCTCCTCCTTGAATAGATTCGTAAAAATAATAAAGGCAAGAACACAAACAATAAATAAATAAAACCTGTTATTTTGCCTTACTACAGAGAAGAGCATCTTGGAATCTCCACGTTGCTTGTTCCAAATGTGCTTTTTCAGGAGGCAATTGGACTTTCTTGTTTTTCTTTGAAGATGCTTCAAAGATGCTTCTCTTTATCGCTGCTCATCCAAGAAGCTTCTTCAGCTCTGACTGGATAGAGGGGAATGGAAGGATTTATATTCCTACAGACAGCTGGTCATTTGCATTCTTTTAGAGAGTCATTGAGGCCATTTGGAGCCTCGGTGGCACAGTGGTTAGAGTGCAGTACTGCAAACAATTCTGCTGACAGCCAGCTGCCTGCAATTTGGCAGATTGAATCCCACCAGGTTCAAGGTTGACTCAGACTTCCATCCTTCTGAAGTGGGTAAAATGAGGACCCAGATTGTTGAGGGCAATATACTAACTCTGTAAACCACTTAGAGAGGTTGTAAAGCGCTATACAGTGGTATATAAGTCTAAGTGCTATTGCTATTTATCTGGGTTCTCAGGGTCCTTGAATTTTTCCTCAAAGAAAATAAAAAAGTCCAGTTGCCTCACGAAAAAGCACCTTTGGGACAACCATGATCTGGATGACTGAAAACCTCCATAGACACTCTGCTTTGCTTGCTCCATGAACTGGCCTACCAGGAAGGGCTACCACATACATTTAACCCCTTTGTACAGAATACAGAATAGCTTTTATATGTTTGTTTATTTCTCTCAGGAACGAATTGAGAGTTTTCTTAAAAGACTAAGGAAATGATGACAAGCTGTGCCAGAGAACCTCCCAGAAGGATCCATTGTCCTTTCACAGTCTGATGGTGTTGTGGTTCACTGGCAGCAGGTGAGGACGGATGAGGTTTCGGAGAGTGAGGACTCAGATGAGGGGCCTGCGTGTGATGCAGGGATGGGGCCAGGACCATCAGGGAGTGGAGTGCTGCCTTCGGAGATTGTGGAGGCTGGCAGCAGTGATGAAGAGGTCCCCGAGGAGCCTCTGCCCAGCATGCATGTATGCAGGCCTGCTCGAAGGAAAGAGCAGCAGCACGGGCGACTCAGGAGTAAGGCTGCAAGGTAATGGCCCCTCCCTTAAGAGATAAAAGCCAGCTGAGAAACCAGAGTTCTTTGCAGGAAGCAAAGAAGTTTTTGCACTCAAGCCTTCTCGATGTTCGGAATATCTTGGCTGGTGTTTGGAGACTTTTGTGTTTGAAATATTTCCTAGTAACTTTATCTATGTTCTTGGTAGCCTTGCACAACCTTGGCAAGGCTCTTTCTTAATCAGAGACAATTGATTTGAAACAGCCTTTTAACCGTGAGGGAACGGAATTTGTAAAGAATCATTAAAAGGTTTTGTTGTTACCTCTGTTTCGTGTTTGTTTCCTTGAAACAAGGTTTGGGTCAGAACAGACAGGATCTTGGAAGATGAATGCCAACTAAAACCTACATAATATTTGCTTTAAAAAAATGATTAGAAGTAATTTGCTATCTTTTAATAAATAACCTGCTAATAAATATTGTCTGAATTCTTTGGATAAAAATCCAGTTATCCTCACAACAACATAAGAACTTGATGTAGTATGAAAAATTAAAATAAAGCAATCAGGAATTCTGACTGCCAAATTGTGCTATAACCTAATGACTCAAATGCCTCTTTTTTCATAGGGCTGACTCCTTAAATCTAACAAATGGGCAGATTTGGTACTACTCTGGGTAATGCAATCCAATTTATTTTAATATATCTTTATATGGAGAAACCAGTTTAGGTAGGATGCCTAAATTAGCATGTGAGCCATTTAATTAGAGATGTTTTTGTGTATGCTATAAAACAGGGGTCGCCAACCTTTTGGACCTCAGGGACCACCAAACTCATAATTTTAGATCCCAGGGATCACTAACTGGTTCTGTGGGCATGGCCCAATTTGTGGGTGTGGCTTGGTGGTCATGTGACTGGCTGGGCATGGCTTGTATGTAAATATTATAAATATTTATATAAATATTAATTTTTTATAAAAAAAGAGCAACTTTTACCCAAAATCAGGCAAAGCAGGTAGGCAGATAGAGTTGCTCACAGAATCACAAATTCATTCAGAGATCTATCTATCTGCCATTGGCTAGCTCAGTCTGTCACATAAAATTTGCTAGCAAGCAAACTCACAAAATTAACTTACAACACACCATGTATGTAAATATTGAATTTTTTATTTTAAAAAAGTAACTTTTATACAAAATCAGGCAAAGCAGGCAGATTGAGTTGCTCACAGAATCATTCAGTGATCTATCGATATCTCTGGAATTTGTTCATCTGCTAGGTTGCTCTGAGGACAGCAATACCAGCACAAGGCATTGTTTGCAAACAAAAAATGTTTCTGAATTGATTCAGCAACAAGAGTCTCTGTTCTTGAACGAGGACTGCCTTCTGAATTTTCCATTCAGGCCTACCATAGATGGAGACTTTTTGCTTGGTGATCCAGAAAAGCTCATGGAGGAGGGGCAAATTCAAGTCAAATCTGTCCTCATAGGAAAAGTCTCTGATGAAGGGAGCACATTTATCCACGATCTTTTCTCTGACATCAAGGAAAGTCTCATCAATGAGGAGCAGCTTCTGAAAGGGATAAGAATGTTGGTGCCAAATGCAACTGAAGATGTGGTTCAGCGGATTGCACTGAGGTACAGTGTAGGAAATCATGGCCCAGCAAAATACCGCTCCGCTCTGTCCAACCTTTTTACAGATTTGGCCATCGCATGCCCAATGATTGAAGCTGCAGGAAATATCAGGAAAATGGGGAGTCCTGTATATGCCTATTTATTCGCACATAGCCCTTCAAGGTCATCTTGGCCTCAATGGACTGGACCACATCATGATGCTGAGATTGCCTATATTTTTGGAACCCTTGAATCAGTGTTTCCCGTCAATCAAACGTACACAGAGGCTGAAGCCAGACTGAGCCATAAGATGATGCGCTACTGGGCAGAGTTTGCCAGAACTGGGTAAGTGGTTGACTTTATTTCTAATTTGTATTTTAAATCCAAAGAAAGCCTTTCTATTCAACAAATGCACTTTATAACTAAAGTAATTCAGCCATAAAGTAATGCATGCTATTCCTTTGTGTATGTTTACAGATCACATCATTAATTCAGATTATATATATATATATATATATATATATATATATATATATATATATATATATATATATATATATATATATATATATATATATATGTATATGTATATGTATATATATGTATATATATATTATTGTTCCCCCCCATTTCTGATCCTGCCTTTCTGCCACTAAATAGGCAATTGGGTTGCTTTCCTCAAAATAAGAATTTATTAGGAATGCCATATTGGCACAACTAGTGAAAACCCAACTCTGAAGAACCCAAGCTTTTCCCCACCCAAATCAAAACCCAAAGTTCTTGCCCCCAGGTTACACATCCATCACACGGTCCAATCAGGTCACAGTCCTCCTCTGGATGTCTTTGGTCCATGCCTTCCAGAAACCTGGTGGGCCTTGGCTTCCACAGGAAAGTATGGCTATCTTTTCCTCCAGTTATTGCTATCTCCCTCCTCACATTCCCACAGCTGCAACTGGCCTTGCTGTGGCAGCCCTGAAGATTTCCAAAATGGCTTCAGGGCTGACTCCCTTGTGAGGACAGTAGATGAAATCTCTAGTGAACTTTAGAGATATTGAATTTTGGCTGCTATGACTAAGAAGCCATATCAAAAGCCAGATTCTGAACTGTCAGGGAATTGTGCAACAGTGTCCAAGTGAAGCCATAGACACTGACACAAACTTGTAGTTTTATATAAATGAATATATTTAACAACTATATATACAGCAAACACATTAGTCATGCAAACAGAAGCACCATAAGGTAAATCACAGGGCACATAGAAGAAAAAGAGAGGAAAGGGAAACTCCCTCACCACACTCACATCAACCAATCACAGCACAGATTGCCTCATGCAGGAGCCAGCACTCTTCAACCAATCAACAACAACTGTGTGTTCTGGCTCACTGCACAACCCCACTGCTCCAGCTACTAAATTTAACATGAACTGCCTGGTGAATGTAGTTCATGTTTGTAAACGTATTATGAAGTGTCTCTTTAAGGAAACTGTTGCTATAGGCGAGGGGGTCCATGAAGAAGCTTCCAGACCAGAGCTTATAACCTCAGCAACTTTAAGCCGTGTGGACTACAACTCCCAGAATTCTCCAGATAACCATGCTGGCTGGGGGAATTCTGGGAGTTGAAGTTCACACATCTTAAAGTAGCTGAGATTGAGAAGCACTACTCCAGACACTGGCATTCCAGCCCATTGAGTTTCAATCGTTAATAGAAGTCCATTGCAACTTCCAATGGTTGTTAAATAACCAATCATAGGTTGAGGACAACCAATAATACTGCTACATACCTTGTACCAGTTGTAGATCTATGTAGTTTGAAGAAAGTAGTGAAGTAAAGTTCTTCTCTTTGGCTCTGTGCAAGTTGCGAGTTAAACTGTTCATATCCAGAAGCTGATCATGGATTGTGTTGGACTGAGGGAGAGGGTGGGGATGCCCTTTAGGATCTCCTGCCGTTTGGTGACTTGGATTCTTCCTTACTATATTTGAATATACCTATACTTGAATACAGCTCATCAGTCTGGAACCATATCATGTATCTGATATTAACACAGTTGAGAAAGTCCAGAAATATTTCACAAGAAGAGTTCTCTGCTCCTCTACTCATTGCAGAATACCTTATGCCACCAGACTAGAAACTCTAGACCTAGAAAACCTAGAACTACGCCGCCTTCGGTCTGATCTACGAATAGTATATAAAATCATACATTGCAATGTCCTACCTGTCAATGAATACTTCAGCTTTAACCATAACAATACAAGAGCACACAATAGATATAAATTGCACCAAACGTGACTGCAGAAAATACGACTTCAGCAACAGAGTGGTCAATGCCTGGAATACTCTACCTGACTCTGTGGTTTCTTCCCCAAACCCCAAAAACTTTAACCTTAGATTGTCTACTATTGACCTCACCCCTTTCCTAAGAAGTCTGTAGGGGGCGTGCATAAGTGCACCAATCATGCCTACCGTCCCTGTCCTATTGTTTCTTTTTATTTTTCTTATAAGTATCTATCTCAAGTATTCAAAACTGTTTATTCTTATACCTGTATCTTGTAAGCAATTGGCAAATCAAATAAATAAATAAAAAATTTAAAAGCCTGCATGAACCCTGCTGCCAAGTCTCTAACCTAGCAGGGGGCACTAAAGGCCATCCTCACTGCTTCCTCAAGTCCCCTTTGGGAGTTTCTCTTGAGTGTAGAGACTCAGATAAAGACTGGTCTCTTTGGAAAATCAATATCCCTTTTTTCTTCCTCCATAGGAATCCTACTGGGTTGGTGGCCACCAAGGATGAATAGGCCGCTCTATAATGCCACAGAGCAGAATTTCTTCATTCTTAATAGTGAGTCATCCCAGGAAATGGAGAAAGAGCCTGTCCACCATTGCGGTTTTCTAAAGAAGCATTTGTCTAAGTCTGAACACCCATGTAAGTTCTGCTATTTGTCCTGCCTTTGAATGGGAATAGCAGCTGATGAAAAAGATATATCTAAAAATCTTACTTATATTTATTTTTTACAAGATCAAATTTATTGTCAACCATCTCACTCACAGAGCAATGTCTAAAAATCTTTTTAAATTATTTTTGGTCACTTTTTGCAGGGGCTGAAAAAAAACATAATTTCATTTTGTCCTGGGAAATTTTGTAATGCTAGTGATACATTTTGTGGTGCAAGAATCTTTCATGACATCCCAAGAGATCTCTAGTCATATGTCAGGAGTATGTATGCCCTCGTGCCTCACATAAAAATAACAGCAATAACAACAACAACAACAACAACAACAAGCACTTAAAGACAATTGGTGCTGACAAGATCACCACTGGTCAGCTGCAGAAGGCCAACCTTACTGGGATCTGCTCGCATAATCCGCCGATACATCACACAGTCCTAAACACTTGGGAAGTGTTCAACTAGTGATTTGTGATACGAAACCCAGCATGGTTATCTCGTCTGCTGGGTATACTGTCATTTTTGGGTATAATATTAATTAATTAATTAATTTATTTAAATTTATATACCGCCCCCCTCTCCCAAAGGGACTCAGGGCGGTGAACAGCCAGAATAAAATACACATATACAATATTTAAAAATTAAAAGAATTAAATACATTGGCCCTTACAAAAGATTAAAAATAAGGGAATTAAGAAAGTTAAAACCAGATTAAAAAAAATAAAAACCCCTAGGCCAGACCTGGCTTGCTGAAATAAATGAGTTTTCAACGCACGGCGGAAGGTCAGGAGATCAGGGATGGTCCTCATCTCCGGGAGTAATTCATTCCAGAGAGAGGGTGCCCCCAATGAGAAGGCCTGCATCCTCGGGGTTGCCAGCCTTCCAGCCGGCGGCACCCCGAGGAGGCCGACTCTATGGGAGCGTATCGGTCGGCGGGAGGCCGATAATGGCAGGAGGCGGTCTTGCAAATATCCTGGTCCCAAGCCATGGAGCGCTTTAAAGATGATAACTAAGAACTTGAAGCGCACCCGGAGGGCCACCGGGAGCCAATGCAGCTCACGCAGAAGTGGCGTAACATGGGAGCCCTGAGGAGCCCCCAACACCACCCGCGTGGCCACATTCTGCACCAGCTGGAACCTCCGGATGCTCTTCAGAGGTAGCCCCATGTAGAGAGCATTGGCATAGTCTAGGCGGGAGGTTACCAGGGCGGAAGTGATCGTGCGAAGCGCATCCCGATCCAGAAAGGGCCGCAACTGGTAGATCCTGCTAAAAATTCACAGAAAATCTCCCACCTGCTGTACATGGATGACCTGAAGTTATACAGAAAATCGGAAATCGAAATCCAGTCACTGACCAATACAGTTCGAATTTTCAGCATTGACATCAGCATAGAGTTTGGCCTGGACAAATGCACCACAGTGGCACTGAAGAAAGGAAAATCATAGAAAGTGATGAAATCGAAATGCCCAATGGACAATAATAATAACAATAACAACAACAACAATAATAATAATAATAAATATTTATTTATATACCGCTCCTCTCTCTAAGGACTCGGAGCGGTGCACAGCCATACAATTAAAACAATAAATATATAAAAGTTAAAACTAAATTAAACTAAAGGCCCTGGCTGAAAACAATTAAAACCCCTCCCTAAAACCCTAAAATTTAATATAAAAATTAAAACACCCAAATCTAAAATCAGCCCAAGCTGGCCTGGTCAAAAAGACAGGTTTTCAAGGCACGCCTGAAGGTCCCCAGTCCGTGGCTGTACGTAACTCCGGAGGCAACCATTCCAGAGGGCAGACGCCCCCACAGAGAAGGCCCTATTCCTCGGGGTCACCAGCCGGCACATAGATGCCGACGGGACCCGCAGGAGACCCTCCCTGTGAGAGCACACCGGACGGTGAGAGGAAAATGGCAGAATCAAGCCATCAAGTGCCACCAACCCGAAGCCTACAAATACCTGGACATATTGCAGCTGGACAATATCAAGCATGGGCAAGTGAAAAATGTGATCAGCAAAGAATACACACAAAGGATCAGAAAAATACTAAAAAGCACACTGAATGGCAGTAACACCATCAAGGCTATAAATACCTGGGCCATACCCGTCATCAGATATACTGCTGGGATCGTAAACTGGACACAGGCAGAGCTGGATGGCCTGGATAGGAAAAGAGAAAACTGATGACCATACACTATGCACTGCACCTACATAGTGACGTTGACAGCTGTATTTGCCCAGAAAAATAGGCGGCAGAGGACTTTTGCAAATGAAGCAGACAGTCGAAGAAAAGCATGCTCTGGCAGATTATGTGAAAGACAGTGTTGAACCAACTTTGATGGAGGTCAAAACAGGAAGCTGCTCAAAGTGCAGCAAACCAAGAATCAATACAGGAAAACAATGATGCAAATTTGGGCTGACAGCTGGTGTAACAAAGCACTGCATGGACAGTTCCTTGAAAAGATCCAAGGAAAAGTAGATAAGGAAAAGATCTGGTTATGGCTGACCAATGGAACACTGAAGAAAGAGACAGAAGGCCTGATTCTTGCAGCCCAAGAACTAGCTATTAGAACGAATGCATTCAAAGCCAGAATAGAAAAATCTGCTGATGACCCCAAATGCAGACTCTGCAAAGAAGTGGACAAAACCATCGATCACATACTGAGCTGTTGCAAGACAATCACTCAGACTAACTACAAACAACATCACAACACAGTCGCTCAGATGGTCCACTGCAATTTGTGTCACAACTACCATCTGCCTGTAGCAAAGAACTGGTGGGATCATAAGCCTGAAAAAGTGGTCAAAAATGAGCATGCAGAACTACTGTGAGACTTCCAAATACAGACTGACAAAGTTCTGGAACACAATACCCCGGATATCATGATTGTGGAGAAGAAAAAGTGTGGATCACCGACATTGCCATACCTGGTGACAGCAGAATCGATGAGAAACAACTTGAAAAAAAATACCAGCTATTAGGACTTGAGAATCGAACCGCAGAGAATCTGGCATAAACTAGTGCAGGTGGTTCCAATGGTAATCGGCACACTGGGTGCTATGCCTAAAGACCTAGGCAAGCACTTAAAAACAATTGGTGCTGACAAAATCACCACAGGTCAGCTGCAGAAGGCCATCTTACTGGGGTCTGCTCACATAATCCGCCAATACATCACACAGTCCTAAATGCTTGGGAAGTGTTCGACTAGTGATTTCTGATACGAAACACAGCAAAGTTATCTCTTTTGCTGTGTACACTGTCGTTTTTTTGTGTCAATAATTTTGCAGAACTGCAAAAACTGCGTTACTCAGAACATCGTATATTTTAAGATACTTGGTTGATACCTAGGATGCTTGCAGCAACCTGTATCAACCATTAGCACAAGTCACTGGTATTTGTGATACATTTTTAAATGTTCAGTTGACTGAGTTTCACGTTTAATGAATAAAAGAGATAATAACAATAACAATAATAATAATCGGTCCCAGAACATCTGCATCACTACTTGAACTTCATTGGCATTGACAAAATCCCCGTCAATCAATTGCAAAAGGCAGCTTTACTTGGAACAGCTTACATCCTGCAATGATACCTTCAACACCATCGAACAAGATCTGTTTCTCCCAGCTCTTTGGGAAGGACTGAATAGGTGGACAAAAAAAAAAGGTCAAATCCATTCTAAACATCTGATCTGGCTGACAGTGTGACGAGCAATAGGTTTGACATATATTTAATAAATATATATTATGCCGTGAATTCATGGAATCCTCAGAATCCAACTTCCTGACTGAAAGCCAAATGTGGCTTTTTCAGTGGACAATAGATAACAAATTACAAAACCTATGTCATTTGCCCATCAAGATTCAGATTCGTTAGAGATAAGATTACTTTAATATACCACCTTACCTTAATATTTCATTTTTCTTTGTTCTGCAGATAAGTGCGGAGTTGATTCTGTTTCATCAGACTAGAAAGAAGACAGGAGGTAGGAATTCAATGCTTAATAGCTGCCAATCAGGATCAAGTTGGATGATTTCAAAAGAGGGCTAGACTTATTTCTAAATAAGAGTTTCCCATTGGCATTCCAAACAAGTGGCACTTTTGTGGCTCAGCCTCGCTGTGTGGAGCAGAAGCTCTCCAGGCTGGTGCTAGTGACTTTTGTGGAAGAGGAACTTGGAGAATCTCTCTCAGCATAAACAAATGTAGACCTTGGGCATAAGGAATAAATGAATGAGCCATTAAGAATAACTTGTAGAAAAGTTTACACAGTGCTGAGGAAGAGGAAGCAGGAGAGTGAAACTGTGTGGCAAATGAGCATTTCAGATGAGGACTATTTAATAGATAAATGGAGACATAAGGAATGTGTCCTTGTAGCTTCCAGTGCCTTGTGATAAATTCTGTCAGAACCTTCCCATGGGCAACCTTAAATTTCAAGATGCAAATATTTCTTCTAAGACCATTGTCCTCTGTAGATAACAGAAGGGCTGGAAATAACTTTAGATCAGTTATGTTATTACCAATATGCATGCATGCATATAAATCCCCCTCCATTTTGAAAAATATGAATATGAGTGCATCTTTTTGTCTACAGGAGTTCTTCCCTCTATTTTCTGGATTTCTACAGTGCGCACTGTTAACTATAAATAATGCATCGAGCTTTGATTATTTGCTTTGGGTCCTGCATTTTGATTCCACAAACCCCACCTTCTTTAGCGTATAATGGGAACAGAGAGATCCTTGGTTTATTAAGATTAAGGCACCAGATTAGACATCAGGAGGCTGTGCATTCTAATCCTGCCTTAACCATGAAAGCCAGCAGGGTGACCAATCATTTTTTCTCAGCTGGGTTCACCTCACAAGGTTGTTGTTGTGAGCAAAACAGGAGAAAGTTGTGTTGGATATGTTTGTTGCCTTATTTGTAAAAATAATAAAATAGGAATACAAATAATAAATAAATAAAACCTGTTATTCTACCTTACTACACAGAAGAGCATCCTGGAATCTCTGCTTTGCCTGTTGAACTGGCCTACCAGGAAAGGCTGCCACTTGAACCCCTTTGAAAATGGCTTCCACATCTTAAAGACACCATTTAAAGGCCTGACTTAACTATAGCTTTGTTGGCTTCAAAATAGCATTTATGTGTTTGTTTATTTCTCTCCGAAACAAACCTAGGGAAATGATGACAAGCTGTGCAAGAGAATCTTCCAGAAGGATCCATTGTTCTTTTCTGTGAGAACTTGGAAGAAGAATAAGGAGCCAACTAAAACCCACATAATCTTTGCTGTAAAAATAATAAACTGTTAGAAGTAATTCGTTATCTCTTAATAAATACTGTAACCTCTTTTAATAAATACAGTCTAAATTATTTGGATAACAATCCAATTGTTCTCACAATAATGTAAGTGTCAAGCCCAAAATTGACATAAGTGTAGCCATTTTAGTTTGTTTGACACATTCCTAAGGGGGGAGGAGTGGAGATAAAGAGAGTGTTATGACTAGGTGATCTTTCTTCCTGTGAGAAACAAGCTGTCCGTGCTTGGGCCCCTGGAGGTGAGATTTATGACATCAAGCAACGTTGAATTACTTCTATTGGAGAATGTAACTTTTGGGGGTTGTTTCTAACTTCTCAGATTGTGGGGTAATTCTGGGTTGGGTCAGATCCAGAATTACTATGGACTTTGCCAGTTTGATGCTTTCCTGAATAAAAGAAATCTTTTTGAAGATGGACTTCATTATTTCTCTTTTAACATGGATTTCATTATGTGGAAATCTGACAGTAAGAAGTTGATGCAGCATGGAAGAGCAAAGTAAAGCAAACAGGAATTCTGACTGCAAACTTTGCTATATGACTCACATGTAAATGGACTGATTTAATGGACTGGATATTGCAATCCAATTTATTCTAAAATATCCTGATATGGAGAAACCAGTTTAAGCAAGATATCTACATTAGCATATGAGCCTTTTACTTAGAGATGTTTCCTCATGTGCTAAAAAAAAAAGTTTCGATTCTAGCAGTTACTGGAATCCACATGTCCTGATTTGGAAAGGTAGATCTATTTGTTGCCCAATCAGCAGAAGTTCATAGCATTAAGAGTTAGGTTTTTCAAAGATTTCCCCATAAGCAACTGTCTCTTGAAACCACCTCTGTTACCTTCCCATATCCCAAACTGCCAAAGTTTCTCTGGAAAGTTATTTTGAGAAGACCCATCTCCATTCATTTTGCTTTCAATCTGGATGGTACTGTCACATATAATAAAAGACACACTTCTTAGAATGGCCCAAGGAGCAGTCTGAGCATACTGCTGTAAGAGGACAGAAGAGTCGCACATAACAATGTTTAAAAAGATAGAAATGACTACATGAATGATTTGCAGGAGGAATGGATGAGTAGGATATGCTTATAAATAAAAATCTGCCTTTTAACAAAATGAAAGAATGGCATACAAAGTTAAGGAGGAGAACAGACAATTGGATAAAGTAATTGCCAGAAGAAGAAACTTGAATATATCAGTTGAGTGAGAGAAGGAAGAAAAAGATGATGAAGTACTAAATCAGATTATCACAATGTATTCACAAGTGATAGTGCAATCCCCATTCAAAAACAAAGTTTGATTAAGAATATCAGTTAGATGATTGATACATCTCTCAATCTTTTTACAGTAGCAGCAGAAGACTTTACTGTCTACGTAGGGAAATCCCTAAACTAAATTGCATGTGATGTTTTAAATAAAAGTAGGCTACATTCTTCACATATTGGATATTGGAACACCGCTATCATATCACCCCTAGTCCTTCTTTTCATTAAACTAGACATATATGTTTTAGCCTCCAATCCCCTAATCCTCTTTGTTGCTCTTTGCACTCTTTCTAGAGTCCCAACATTTTTTTTACAACATGGCGACCAAAACTGGATGCAGTGTTCCAAGTGTGGCCTTACCAAGGCATTATAAAGTGGTATTAACACTTCACATGATCTTGATTCTATCTCTCTGTTTATGCAGACTAGAACTAGAACTAGAAGAACAGTTACAGGAACTGGGCATGGCTAGTCTAGTAAAGAGAAGCACCAGGGGAGACATGATAGCAGTCTTCCAATATTTGAGGGGCTGCCACAGAGAGGAAGGGGTCAAGCTATTTTCTAAAGCGGCTGTAGGCCAGACAAGGAATAATGGATGGAAACTGAACAAGGAGAGATTCAGCCTGGAAATAAGGAGAAACTGACAGTGAGAACAATCAACCAATGGAGCAGCTTGCCCTCAGAAGTTGAGGGAGCATCATCACTTGAGGCTTTCAAGAAGAGATTGGATTGCCATTTGTCAGAAATGGTGTAGGGTCTCCTGCTTGGATGGGGGGTTGGACTAGATGACCTACAAGGTCCCTTCCAACTCTGCTTATCTGTTTATCTGTTTAACTGTGTTGGCTTTTTTGGCAGCTGCTGCACACTACTGGCTCATATGTAAGTGATTGTCCACTAATACTCCAAGATCCCTCTCACAGTTACTACCATTAAGTAAGGTACCACATATATTGTACCTGTGAATTTTCTTTTCTTGTCTAAATGTAGAACCTTATCTTTTTCATCATTGAATTTCATTTTACTAGATAGCGCCCAGTGTTCAAGTATGTCGAGGTCCTTCTGTATATTAAGCCTGGAGTGTTGGTTGGTCCTGCTAGCTTGGTGTTATCTGACAATTTGATGCATTCCTCATTTATCCCCTTGTCCAAGACATTGATGAAGCTGTTGAAGAGTGCTGGGCCTAAAACCGAACCTTGGGGTACCCCACTGCATATATCCCTCCATGTAGATGCAGTTCCATTGAGGACAACACGTTGAGTGCAGTTGGTCAGCCAATTACGAATCCATCTGGATACTTACGTGGTTACCATGTTCACTTTTTATAAAAAACAATTTCCCTTCACTTAATGTGATTTACTTAACAAGTGCAGGGATTCATTTAACAACCGTGGCAAAAAAGATCACAAAAGACATGATGCGCTTAAAAACCACTTTGCTTAGCAATGGAAACTCTTTTCCCCCAATTGTGGTCATGTTGAGGACGTTCTATTTTCTGAAGGTTGTCCTGCTCAGAAAGCAACACTTTTAAAAGTTCATCTAGGAAATATGGACATGGGGTGTATTTGCAATGGGCTGGCTCTAGGAGGAGGGCAGCCTCATCTGTTTCTCCATTCAAGAATCATTTTCTGCTCTTCCTTTTATACTAGTGAGTGTGCAAGAAGAAAGTGCACGTCTGCCCAGTGTCTCTTCATTTCCTTGTGTCCCTGAAAACGATTTTGCTTCCACCCTATGGCTCCACTTCTTCAACCATTGCTTTTAAGTCTTTAAACTCTCTCTTTTCCAGACTCTTGTCAATTCTGTCCAACCAGTCTTCCTCTCAAAGCATCTACTTCTCTTTTTTATATATGTTTTGCAGTTTGATCCTCATTCGTGTGACTAAGCCACGACACGTTAAAACTTTGCTTGGAAGTGCCAAAAATAAACCCCGTTGCACCACTCACATTTCTAATTCATTTTTATGGTAACAAAAAGGTTTTTTTTTTAATGTAATTAAAGACAACATTGAATTCCATAGCAGCCAAAATCCACACTGGTGAATGATCGGAGAATGTTTACAGAAAGAAAGTAAATACACTTGAACTTTTGGACAGAGCAGAATCTGATTTGAGCAGATTGATTGTGAAAGTAGGACAATATCCCATTCTTTATAGGAAAAAAAAAATGAGATGTGCAGAATTACAACTATGTGCTAAGAAAATAAGAATCAAGTCTTTGAATTTGCTGGTGGCTAGAATTCTCATAGACATCTTACTGTCCCCTCTAGGGTACAGGTAGTCCTTTACTTACAATCATTTATTTAGTGACCGTTCAAAATCGCAGCAGCACTGAAAAAGTGACTTTCGACCGTTTTTCACAGTTACGACCTTTGTAGCATCCCCACGGTCACATGATCAAAATTCGGCTGCTTGGCAACTGGTTCATATTCATGATGGTTGCAGCGTCCTGGGGGGGGGGGGTTCACACGATCCCGTTTTGCAACCTTTTGACAAGCAAAGGCAATAGGCAAGCCACGTTCACTTAACAACCAACCGTGTTGCTAAGTTAACAAATGCAGTGATTCACTTAACAACCGTGACAAGACAGGTTGTAGAAGGGGGGCAAAGCTGACGGAACAACTTTCTCATTTGGCAACATAAATGTTGAGCTTCATTGTGGTCACAAATCGAGGACTACCTGTACACACACACACACACACACACACACACACACACACACACACACACCCTATTTGGAGTGTCTTTTGAAGATGGTGTAGAAAACACCCACTTGTATAGTTGTGGAGATTGTGTGTCCTGATCTCTGTACGGGTTGCCTTCCACCCTGTGTTTGGTCTTGGTGATTTGCTAACTTTGGAAATCCGCAGCTTGGCTTGTTAGGGGAGAGGCTTGCCTCACACAGACACGTCTGCAGCGTGAAGGGGAAGAGAGCAAGCAGAAAATAAGGAAGAGGAGAAGAGGAGGCAACAGGTTCTTTCCCTGACACAGACTCTGGCAGGAGAGCGCCTTATTTTCCTGGACAGACAGACAGTCAGCTAATATCCAGTCCCAGCTAGTGCCGACGAGAAAGCAGGTATGATATGACAAGAATGAATATGTTCTGATTACTCACAGGTTGGGGTTGAAGTTAGGAAAGCAGTTGGGAAATGAAAGCAAGACAGAAAAAGGGGTTGTTATTCTAGATTTGTGTTTGCCCACCTTGTCATTAGGTAGGCAAGGATTTGGCCAGGTGGAAGGCAGCAATGGCAACCATCTGGCTATTTGTTTTGAGTGGGCCACATGATCTCTAAAAGGTTAACGCTATCTAATGAATCTTGCTTCCTCATGTAAAGGACACTATCTTCTAAATACTAGGGTTTCGTTAGCATTGAAGAGAGGTGGTAGAGAAAGAGTAGAATAGAATAGCAGAGTTGGAAGGGACCTTGAAGGTCTTCTAGTCCAACCCACTGCTGAGGCAGGAAACCCTCTACCATTTCAGACAAATGGTTATCCAACATCTTTTTAAAACTTCCAGTGTTGGAGCATTCACAACTTCTGGAGGCAAGTTGTTCCACTGGTTGATTGTTTTAATTGTCAGAAAATTTCTCCTTAGTTTTAGGTTCCTTCTCTCCTTGATTAGTTTCCATCCATGGCTTCTTGTCCTGCCCTCAGGTGCTTTGGAGAATAGCTTGACTCCCTTTTCTTTGTGGCAGCCCCTGAGATACTGGAAGACTGCTATCATGTCTCCCCTTGTCCTAGAATAGAACTACTTAATTTTATTGCTTGGTTACTTATCCTATTTTCTAAATAAAAAAAGACTTGATAAGAAGACCACATACCTGGAATATTTCCTTGTATGGATGGTGAAGAACAGAAAGGCACATAATCTCTTTGAGCTTATGGGTGCAAATTAATGGGCAGAATTAGTGCACGAAGTGCCACCAGAATACACGTAATCCTTACCTTATGACTACAGTGGAGCCCAAAATTTCCATTGCTAAGCAAGACAGTTGTCAAGTGAGTTCTACTCCATTTTGTGACATTTCTGCCACAGTTGTTAAGCGAATCATTACACACAGTGGTTAAGTAACCTGGTTGTTAAATGAATCTGGTGTCTCCATTGACTTTGTTTGTCAGAAGGTCACAAAAGATGATCACATGACCCTGGGAGATTGCCATCATCATAAATACACGCCAGTGGTCAAGTGGATGAATTCTGACCATGAGATGTTGCAATGTTTGTAAGCATGAAAAATGGTCATAGGTCACTGTTTTCAGTGCCATTGCCAACTGCAAACGATCACTAAACAAATGGTTGGAAGTCAAGGACTACCTGCATCTCCTTTATACTGATTCCCCCTGGCATCGTTGAAATATCTGGATCTTCCAGAATGCTTACATTAGGTTTACACAGCAGGATGGATTAGGGGGATAAAGGGAAGAGAAAACAAACTTTAGGCAAGTTCTGTGAAAGAAGTTTTCATCGGGTCTTGAACTTGTCCTTGATCAAATACAAAAGGGGAAAGATTTGTATAGAGGTAAATGATAACAAGACAGCAAGCGTTAGAAACAGTCCAGGGATCCTTAATCACAGATGGAATCTCCTTTTATTTATTATATTTATTAAATGTTTGTGGCATCCATCTCCCCTACAAGGTGACCCTGGGTTGTATAATTTTATTGAGGCAGACATTTACACTCGACACAAGCAAGGTATCGGTTTTGAAATGCTATGAGAATAGGATCGATTGAGAAAAAATTGAACCAGGAATTAATAAGAGGAAGAACCCAGATCATTAAGCAACTGTACTTTATTTGCCAAGAGCTGGCAACACAATTGAATTGGGATACCATCATTATCACCACCCCTTTATTTGCCAGAGTTTATATTTGCCACCGAGACAAATTGACTTGATTGAATGTTGGCAGGTTGAAAATGTCAAGTGAAAAATTGCCATCCTTGGGTCCTTGATAAGCTAATCTTTACACTGCCATTGCCCAAGAACCTTTTGTTTTCTTCATTCCCCAATTCTTCCTGATCTTTGAGTTTTTTTGAAATTGAGCCATGAACTTCTCCCTCCCTGTTTCTCTCCCTCTGATTGAAAGTTCATAATATCTCCGAATTTCATTGATTGACTGATTTGCTCGATTTATATAGTCCCTGGTATCACTTTAGGTGACTCTAGGTGGCTTATAATCAGAGAAACAAAAGCACAAAATATATTGTAGAAACCCAACATAGGAACATCGCCACTGGGCATCATCTAATGTACCATCCATACAACCAGAAGATGCCCATAATCCCAGGCTTGAGCATAATGTTTTCAAGGAATCACAAAAGGCGATGGGGCCATCTAATCTCTAGGGGAAGGTATTTAATAGGGTGTGTGCCATTATGGTCCTGAACCAAGACTGGGTCCTTGACCAGCTAGTTGGTCAGAACCTGCTGAATACTATCTCTGCATGAGTGACTTTGAGCAGGTCCAGGAATGGGTACATTTGACACACAGTCCCAAGTTCAGAGGTGGTATTCAGCAGGTTCTGGAGAATCGGTAGTGGAAATGTTGAATAGTTCAGAGAACTGGCAAATACCACCTCTGATTGGCCCTGCCCCCATCTCATCTCTGCCTCCTGAGTCCCAGCTGATTGGCTGGATCTTCTTTGGTTGCTCTGCACAGGAGAATGGAGCTGGAAAGCAGGTTAGCGGGGTGGGGAGGGAATGGGGATTTTGCAGTATCCTTCCCCTGGACTGGGGTGGGAATGGAGATTTCACAGTATCCTTCCCTACCAAGCTATGCCACTCCCACCAAGCCGCACCCACAGAATCAGTAGTAAAAAATTTTGAATCCCACCACTGCCCAAGTTGTGCACACAGCCCCAAGTTGTGCAAAGGCCCTCCTAGCAATGGTTACTGTCTATTCTTACCTGTCCACTTGTGGCCCCCCAGATTGTGCACTGGGCCTTTCTGAGTCAAAAACACCCATCTAGAACCAAAGATACAAGGTTTCTGAAACCAAAACCCCACAGGTACTCAGTCTGGCTTGGGTTGAGCTGAGTTGCATCAAAACCAATTTAAACTTTCCAAAATATATACTTAAATGGATTTATGCATTCATACTATACATTCAAATTAAGTTGCATTACACAGCAGGAATTCTATCCAGTCAACCATTTTGTGTTTCTGATTCTTTCAGATACAGCTATCATGTTTCATTTCTTCTGGTCATGTTTGAGCTTTTTCTTCTTCCTCCCACTGGTTTGCAAATGTGCTTCCAATAATGACACTCCAGTCGTGACCAGCAGTGGCCCTATTAAAGGCAAAATAGTCTTGACTAGATCCGGTTCCGTGACGGCCTATCTGGGAATCCCCTATGCAGAACCTCCAGTGAAGAAACTCCGTTTTCAAAAGCCCGTCCCACGTCAGCCATGGAGTGAAGTATTGGAGGCCACCAATTTTGGCAACTCTTGTCCCCAGACCAATATTACTGGCCTTCCCGATAAAGACATATGGGTCCCCAACACACCTCTTTCAGAGGACTGTCTCTTTCTTAACATCTGGGCACCCCATCCTCGACCCTCAAGACCAGTGCCTGTCCTTGTATGGATCCAAGGCATGGGCTTTATCACGGGCACAGCCTCACTAGACATCTCTAATGGAGCCATCTTGTCTGCTACAGAGAACGTCATAGTGGCTTCCATGAATTATCGCTTGGGGAGTCTAGGCTTTTTGTCCTTGCCACCCTATGCCCCGGGAAACATGGGCTTGTGGGACCAACATTTGGCCCTAAAGTGGCTGAAGGAGAACATCGCTCTCTTTGGGGGTGACCCAGCTCAGTTGACTCTGGTTGGGCAAAGTGCAGGAGCAGCTTTGGTGGGTTGCCATCTCCTTTCCCCTCTGAGCCAGCCCCTTTTTGCACGTGCGGTGCTTCAGAGTGGCGTTCCCAATGCCATTTGGCCCTGGAAGAGCCCCCAAGAGGCCCACAGAGATGCAATAATGCTCAGCAAACAAGTGGGGTGCGCAAAAGATAGCGACAGTGCTGTGGTGAGCTGCCTGCAGGAGATAGACTTTGGACACGAGAACTTTACTCACCTGACCCTGATCAACTCATTGACCACAGATGGCAATTTCCTCCCAGGCAACGTCCCAAATTTGCTGGACACTGCAATTCTTCAGGGAAAGCCAATTCTTACTGGGGTCACTGATGATGAAGGTTCTGCTTTTGTATTGCTTATGTATTCGGACACAAAAACAAATGGAGGAATATTAACATGGGATCAGCTTCTCCAAGGTGTGACAATAACTATGCAAAGAGGGACCAAAAAAGAGGTTGCCCACACTGTCGCCCAGAAGTTCAGTGAAGCTAATCATGGGCAATACCGTTTGGCGTTCTCTCAGTATATGCGAGATTATTTCATGGTGTGCCCCTTGGTTGAACTTGCTGCGAAGATCAGAAAAGCTAGGAAGCCAGCGTATGTTTACTCCTTCAGTCACCATCCTTCTGGTTCTGGATGGCCTGAGTGGGTAGGGACGCCCCACGGAGCAGAGATACCGTATGTCTTTGGAACCATGGCGTCAGCAACAAATCGATCCATCACAGAGGCTGAGGAAGCATTGAGCCGTCAGACGATGAGATACTGGGCGCAGTTTGCCAGAGGCGGGTAAGGAACTGACCCCTCCAGCCCATAAAATGCAATCTTTGCTTGTCCTTTTCATGAATGAGACTCTTGATTTGGGGCAGTCATGGAACTGATTAACCTGAATGAACCTGGGGGTTCATCTCTTGCCAATTTCCCATTTTCCAGACAGCATGAGATGTGCAATTGCACAGAATAATTCAAAATCTGGGGTCTCATAAGGTTAGGGAAAGGTTTTCCCAGCGGTTGTTTGTTGTTGATACGGAGTGCCATTAATTTTTCCCCCTCTGTAGTATTCCAAGCAGCACCCAGCAGCTGAGTCTTGTAACTATTATATTTCCCACAACTATTGTGTCAATTGTATGACAGCAACATTGCTGTGGTTCTGATATCAGCAGTAACCAGCCAGAAGAACATGGGATTTCACAGCAATGGGACACAAGGTTCACTGTTTGATCAGGAAATGCTGATGGTATCTTCTGACCATCTCAGTTGGGAATTGTCCTCAGACCTTGGCCTGTTTCTTTCCTAATGGTCTGTCATGGGCAAAGATAGTGATCCCTTATACCACGGGTCTTCAAACTTGACAACTTTAAGACTTGTGGATTTCAACTCCCAGAATTTCTCCTCTGGTCATGTTACCTCAGGAATTCTGGGAGTTGAAGTCCACAAGTCTTAAACTTGCCAAGTTTGAAGACCCTTGCCTTATACTAATTTTTGGAGGAATGATAAGAAAAAATGGAAGCAAAGGCTGTGGAGAACAAGGTAACTATAGTGCTCATACTTGATGATTCTTGGGAATAAAAGTCCCCACTATGTACTCACATCTTGTATTGAGAAAGAAAGAAAGGAAGGAAGGAAGGAAGGAAGGAAGGAAGGAAGGAAGGAAGGAAGGAAGGAAGGAAGGCGGGAGGGAGGATTGGAGGGAAGGAAGGGAGGGAGGGAGAGAGGACGTAAGATTTGAAAATAATTATTTGATATCAATGGACTCCAATGCCTGTAATTCTTGTTAGAGATTGTTTGTAATCCTACTATAATTTCTCAATTGCCTTTGTAGGACTCCAACAGGGACAAAGGCAGATGAGGTACAATGGCCAATGTACGACGCCACAGAACAGAATTTCTTTCACATCAGCACAGGTGCACCCCAGCTCAAGCGGCTGTCACCTGCCCCACTCTGCGATTTCCTGGCTACTCTTCCTAAGAATAACATACAATCCTGTGAGTTGACATCTTTGGGAGCAGCATGACAATGATCAGGAGGAGGAACATCTAGTTTGTAGTAGGAAAAATGGCTAGAATAGTATATTATGGGCAAGAGAAACTGCCTAGCAACCAGTATGCTGCAGCGGATAAGTGTCCGTCTGAGACCATGCTCAAAGACCATGTTCAAGTCCCACTTGCTCATGGAGTTCCACCTATTCCACAAGATCGTTGTTATGAGGATGAAATGAAGAGATATGCTCTTCAGCTCCTAAAGAAGAAGTGAGGTAGGAGCAGAGGTGGTATTCAGCAGGTTCTGACCAGTTCTGGAGAACCGGAAATTTTGAGTCGTTCGTAGACCCGGCAAATACCACCTTTGACTGGCCCCGCCCCATCTATTCTCTGCCTCTGGAGTCCCAGCTGGTTGGCTGGGACTTCTTGTGTTGCCCTGCATAGGAGAACTGAGCTGGAAAGCAGGTTAGTGGGGTGGGGAGGGAATGGGGATTTTGCAGTATCCTTTCCCTGCCATGCCCACCAAGCCATGCTCACCAAGCCACACTACGCCCACCAAGCCACACCCAAAGAACTAGTAGTAAAAATTTTTGAATCCCATCACTGGGTAGGAGAATAAAGATGGCCCATGACTTATGATCACAATTGGACCAGAATTTCGGTGGCTAAGCAAGGTGGTTGTTAATTGAATTGTTTCCGGTTTTATTGCCTTTTTGCCATGGTTGTTAAGAGAATCACTGCAGTTCTTAAGTGAATCATGTGATAAGTGAATCCAGCTTCCTTCATTGACTTTGCGTTTCAGAAGCCAGCTGGGAAGGATGCTGATGTTGATCATGTGACCTAGGGATGTTGCAACCATCATAAATACAGGGCAGTTGCCAAGTGCCCAACTTTTGATCACACGATCGTGGGCTTGGTGCAATGGTAACAAGTGTGAGAACCTGCTGTTTTTGAGTGCTGTTGTAACTTTGAGTAGTCTCTAAAGGAACGATTGTAAGTTGAGGACTACCTGTAATCATTAGGAAGTAAAATAGCAATGTATCTTATTTTCTCTCTTCCTGCTTCATGAATATAGATGACCACTAAACCTGGTACATGGATGGCTACTTACTTTATCCATATCTTTTTACCTTTAACTTCATGTAAGAGACAAGAAAAGTATTTACTTTTGCTATGAGTCAAAAAAACACCTGGGGGAGCAGCTGGCAATAATACAGTATAAAGGTTAACCAGTCCTGTTAGCTGTGTATTTCAATTAAAGCCACAATTTGGTCAGTGAACTAAGCTAGTCTATTATGTGAAGTATTATTTGGTCCTCTGACTTTTTAAACTTAGTTTCTTATATTTTTCCCTTGCTTTTTTCCATTGGCAGAGAAATCTCCAGAAGATCCGGACTCGTGAATTGGGAAGTTGAACCAGGAATATAGAACATGACATGTAAAACCAAGAACACAAGTTGAATCAAGATATGAGCATTGTTTAGTTGTTATGTGGGAAGAACTATAATCCTATGAAGGGGTTGGGAGTGAAAAATCACTGGGTGATCCAATTTGTAATGGTGGCATGTGTGTTTCAGCTTATGCCAACTCCACTTCTGACTCTGTCCCTTTAGGTGGTATAATAGAAAGGCAATAGACTAGGTATATTTAGCCATGGGTGCAAGTACATTCATCTGATTTTATAGCTATAGTCGTTGGACTTTGGGCATCTTAAGGAATAACCCATATATTCTTTTTTTTCTTTGTATGAAGGGAAATCCTTGTTAATCAGGCTTCCCATTTCCTGGAAGGAACCCTGTGCTATATATAGATAGTCTCTTTAGAATTAAAAATGGGAGGTGATATAGGGAGTGTGAATACATCTATTGTGTGGCTGAATTGTGCATTTGGGTTAGCTTCACATCTAATACAAAACTATTAGATAATAGCTCTAAACTGTGGGCCATTAGTATGAATGCCATTGCACCCATGTTCAGGTTAGTTGGGGGATCCCATTTTTCCATCATCGCCATTACATCTGAATGCTGCCCATCTCATCATTATCACCTTCATTATCATTGCTGTTATAATCATAATCATCATAATCATCAGTAATAACATCATATTCATGAGCTGTCATAAAACTTACTAATAGAAATCTTTTTTCAGTCATATTTGGTTCCCCCTCCCCTCCTTTCTTGGAACAGATTTTCCTTTTAGCCTCTTTCCACAAATGATTCTTTGAACCATTATCATTAAATAAAGTGCATATTAAAATTAAAATATTAAAATTAAAACTCTACATCATTATTTTTCTGTGAAACCTTTTTAAAACTATATAGAAATCAAAAGATTTATTAGTAGTTTGTTAATTGTAATAGAAACACGCTACATTACACATTATAATTTCTCTCTCAATATCTATGGAGATTGTCAGTCATCCAGGTCATGGTTGTCCCAAAGGTGCTTCTCATCTTGGATGAGAAGCGAAAAGTTCTTCAAAAAAAAAAAAAAATCGAAAGTCCAGTTGCCTTTTGAAAAAGCACTTCTGGGGTTCTCTCTCATTAGTTAATAGGGGCTGTTCTGTTATCAACCCACACAGTTTTGCCTATTATCTTATCACGGATTCTGTGACTTTACAAATTATTAACTATCACATCTTAAATATTCATGTATCTCTATATAAATCAAAAAATCTATATAAATTAAAAATATCAAATGACCTAAGTGCCAGAGCTCAATGTAACTGCATTGCCAAAAAGGCATTAAGAGTTGTAAATCTAATCTTAAGAAGCTTCTCCTCCGGTAATATTGAATTGCTAACTAGGGCATACAAAACCTTTGCTAGACCAATGCCCGAATACAGCTCATCTGTATGGAATCCGCACTGTATATCAGACATTAATACAATTGAATGAGTCCAAAAGTATTTCACGAGAAGAATACTACATTCCTCTGCTTGCAACAGTACTACACTCCTCTGCCCTACACCACCAGGCTTGAAATTTTGGGCTTGGACAACCTTGAGCCTACGGTTGGACTTAGGCGTAGTACACAAAATTATCTGCTACACCAGTTAATGATTACTTCAGCTTCAACTGCAACAATACAAGAGCACATAATGGATACAAATTCAATGTAAACTGCTCCAAACTTGATTGCAGAAAGTACAACTTCTGCAGCAGAGTGATCAATACCTGGAATGCACTACCCAACTCTGTTGTTAGATCCTCAAACTCCCACTCCTTTAATCTCAAACTATCAAACTGTAAAGTCATGGAATCAATTATTAACCAATCCATTATCCTCCATTTAGAGACAATCAACCTACTCTCTAACAAACAGTTTGGCTTCAGAAGGAAACTGTCCTGTAATCTGCAACTCTTGCACTGTAAAAACATATAGACTACACAACATGATCAGGGCAAAGCAATTGACGCAATTTACATAGACTTCTGTAAAGCCTTTGATTCAGTGGTACATGACAAACTACTCCTAAAATTAAGGTCTTATGGTATCTCTGGATACCTGCATAACTGGATAGAAGCATTCCTGTCAAATAGGCAACAAATGGTCAAATTTGGGAGCGTCCTATCAAATCCTGTACCTTTCAACAGTGGTGTTCCCCAAGGCAGTATTCTAGGACCAACTCTCTTCATACTCTATATTAATGACCTCTGTGATTATATTAAGAGCAACTGCGCTCTTTTCGCTGATGATGTAAAGCTATTCAACACCACTGACAATGCTGCTACCCTTCAAAAAGATCTCAACTATGTGTCAGAATGGTCAAACAAATGGCAACTTCAGATCTCAACAAATAAATGCTCTGTCTTGCATATTGGCAAAAAAAAATCAAAAAATAAAATACAAGCTGAATAGTCAAGACCTTGTTGATGACACAAACTTTATCAAGGACCTTGGAGTACTCATCTCAAATGATCTAAGTGCTAGAGCCCACTGTAACTACATAGCCAAAAAGGCATTAAGAGTTGTTAACCTAATTCTGTGTAGCTTTTTCTCCGGTAATATTACTCTACTAACTAGAGCTTATAAAACATTTGCTAGACCAATACTTGAATACAGCTCATCAGTCTGGAATCCGCATTACATATCTGATATTAATACAATTGAGAAAGTCCAGAAATATTTTACGAGAAGAATCTTCCACTCCTCTACTCATAGCAGAATACCTTAAGCCATCAGACTTGAAATTTTAGACCTAGACAACCTAGAACAACGCCGTCTTTGGTTTGATCTAAGTATAGTACATAAAATTATATATTACAATGTCCTACCTATCAATGAATACTTCAGCTTTAACCAAAACAACACAAGAGCAAACAATAGATACAAACTCAAGGTTAATCACACCAAACTTGATTGCAGGAAATACGACTTCAACAACAGAGTGGTCAATGTCTGGAATACTCTACCTGACTCTGTGGTTTCTTCCCCAAACCCCAAAATCTTCAACATTAGATTGTCTACTATTGACCTCACCCCTTTCCTAAGAGGTCTGTAGGGGGCGTGCATAAGCGCACCAAAATGTGCCTACTGTCCCTGTCCTATTGTTTCTTTTTTTCTTATTCGTATCCATTTCATGTATTTATAACCATGTTTATACTTATACCTGTTATCTAATAATTGTTTGACAAAATAAATAAAATAAAAAATAAATAAATAAAATATCCACTATTGACCTCACGCCATTCCTAAGAGGTCTGTCAGGGGCATGCATAAGTGCACAATTGTGCCTACCATTTCTGTCCTATTGTCCCCATTTATTCGTATCAATATCCTGTATTCTTATTCATGTTTATACTTATACCTATTAACTTGTAAGCAATTGACAAATCAAATAAATCAAATAAATAAAAAATCCTTGGTCATTTATTGATAATCAAATCCTTGCCTTCTATGCAACAACAGTCAAGTTATTTCCTAGCTCTTCTCTCTGAAGGAATGTTAATTTGACCCAAATTACTGGAAAATTTGAATTATAGTCTGCCATGACATATATAGGTACCAATGTACCAGTCCTGGCACCCATCTAATTTTTCTACATTATCAGAAAATAATTGTAAGGCTAAAAACTTTCTAAGCAATCTGCACCTCGGAATCTGCACATCGATTTTATTTATCAAGAAGAGGTCCCAAACAAATATAGTAAGTAGTTATAGCTGAAATTTTTTTGGGAAGTACATCAGAAAAGGAAGAAGATCCAAAATAAACGGAGAAAATCTGAATATATTGGTACTTAGTGGATATGACTTCATCGACATTATTCATGTTTTGCAGCTTTAATTTCATTTATACGTTTATTATTTGTTTGTTTATTTCCCACCTTTATTATTTTCACAAATAACTGAAGGTAACAAATATACACAATCCTCCTTCCTCCCGTATTTTCATGCCAACAACAAACCCTATGAGGCATGTTGGGCTGAGAGAGTGATGGTTCCAAAATCACCCAGTTAAGGTTGGATAGAATTCTATCTCCTGCTTTTAGTCTAGTGCTCTAGCCATTAGACTACACTGGCTCTAACTATAATTTTTATGGGACTTTCCCCCTTAAATTCAATTTATTCTGTTTTTGAGTGAGATAAATGTGAAGGTGCAGGGACAGATAAAGGACTTTGCGTGGATTTCAACGATATATGGGAAGAAAGGGCAAGTCAACTAAACAACAAAAGATATAATGCATTGCACAAAAAGGATCTGTAAACGAAAGAAATTATTATTTCCAGCAAATGTGATGCACTAGAACGAGAACTACAGAATTGGGAAAAGAACAGTAGTCTCTCCTTATCAGCCAGGGAAAAGCTAAATGAGAGTTGAAATTCTTTTACGGACTCTCATTGTATTTCACTATTGCAACTAATTAATCCGACTAGTCTTAGGTGAATTGAAAATAAATTTAAAGATAAAAACTATGGGAAAACTCAACAGACTTTATGGCAAAACAAAGTCTGCTCACAAAATCGTGCCAGCGTTCCAATTACACTCACCATGCAATTCAAAACTCCAAGACAAAGACCATCAAAGTGAGAATTTATTAGAGAAGTCATGTTGGCACATCTGGGGAAAACCCGAATCCGAATTCCCACATTTTTCCCCCTCCACACTAAAAATCACACCCTGCCCCATTTAGTGATTCTCCAGTCACATTAGCCAATGGCGGATTAAGGCTCACTAGTGCCCTAAGCAGAGACAAATTTTGGTGCCCCCCTTCTTTGTACATACTGTACAGATAACAGATAACAGATAATCAGAGTTGGAAGGGACCTTGTAGGTCATTTAGTCCAACCCCCCGTCCAAGCGGGAGACCCTTCACCATTTCTGACAAATGGCAGTCCAATCTCTTCTTGAAAGTCTCAAGTGTTGGCGCTCCCACAACTTCCGAGGGCAAGCTGTTCCATGGGTTGATTGTTCTCACTGTCAGAAAATTTCTCCTTATTTCCAGGTTAAATCTGTCCTTGTCCAGTTTCCATCCATTATTCCTTGTCTGGCCTACAAGTGCTTTAGAAAATAGCTTGACCCCTTCCTCCCTGTGGCAGCCCCTCAAATATTGGAAGACTGCTATCATGTTTCCCCTGGTCCTTCTCTTTACTAGATTAGCCATGCCCAGTTCCTGAAACGGTTCTTCGTATGTTTTAGCCTCCAGTTCCCTAATCATACTGGTTGCTCTTCTCTGTACTTTTTCTAGAGTCTCAACATCTTTTTTATAATGTGGTGACCAAACTTGGATGCAGTACTCTAGGTGTGGTCTTACTAAGGCTTAATAAAGTGGTATTAGTACTTCCCTTGATCTTGATTGTATCTCTCTGTTAATACAACTTAGGATTGCATTAGCTTTTTTAGCTGCTGCTACACACTGCTGGTTCATTCACTAAGACTGTACAAACGAAGCCATATTCTCAACTTTGTGGTGCCCCCTTTAGGCCTGGTGCCCTAAGCATGTGCATAGTCGGCTTACTGGTTAATACACCACTGACATTAGCCAATCCACCTCATGTCTCAACTACCGCCAAATTCCAGTCATTCTCCTCCAGATGCCAGTAACCTGTCCTTGATCTCTGGCGAAAGAATGTTGTTTACTCTTTCCTTCTCCCCTGTTCCCCCAGCTTGCCCATCCCCCACTGTGGCAGCCCTGAATCTGAATCAAGATGGATCTAGGGCTGACAAATAGACTGTATATTTGAGCAGCTATCAGCCATAAAACATGAGGTGCTTGAAGGGTGATGTAGAGGTTTATGCAATATTCAAAAGCATTACTCTTACCAAGGATTAAATAATTGGTGCATCTAGTCTTTTTATCCTGGGCATGTGCACAATTAAACAGCAAGCACACAATTAAAGAAAACAATTGACAAAGTGCCACAGCACTCAAATGTTTGAATCACCCACCCCAAACAATCACTTTACGTCAGCTCCAGTTGCTTCCAAGACTGCCATTGGTTGTCCCCAGATTTGAAAAATAAAAACTGATGAAGTCAGCAAACCATACTGGATAATGGGGATTTTGGACTACCAGATGGGGAAGTTTACTACCATGCAGCTGTATTAACATGGGTGAGGAAATGGATAACTCTTAGACAAAGCAGATTACTGCTTTTAGAAGGCCATGATCTCCAATTAGGATGGCATGCTTTTTATGGTATAATATAAATAAAACTCATAGATATTTTCAAAGATATCATATAAGAAATGTTCTATTTTCAGTATAGGAAAAGGTGAAAGCAAAAATTTACATTAAAATTCCAGTCTGGCTCTCAACAATGGAAGCAATTATACATCCAAATGTAGTAAATCTGGAAAAAAAATTAACATATAAAGATATCTTAAATGCGGAAGGGGAACTTAAACAAAGAGTTGCAGAATCAAATTGTATTTGCACAATACTGGAAAAATATGGAAACACCTACAGAGGTTGAGGTAATTAAAATTTTTTTAGATTGCACAGAAATGGACAGACTGACACTAAAAATAAAAGAAAAAAGAAGATACAGAGTATTTTCTAACATGGAACTTGTTTTATATATGGTTGGATAGAGGTAGAAATGTGAAACGCAAAACCAAATAGCTATTCTCCCTCCCTCCCTCCGTGTCACAGGTCACATTGTCCAATTAGGCATTCTGGCATCTCTCTGGTAACTCCTTCAAGTCTCTGGCCAGCATCGGTTGGAGTGACCTTGGTTCCCATGGGATGATCTGTTATTATTGTCTGGTCTGACATTATAAGCTTCTCTCGTTCCCCTCCCCATCGTGTGTGGCAAGCTGAGAAACGAAAAGATGGCTGCAGCAGCGTGGATTCGTTCTGGGACACCACAACCATTATAAATACATGCCAGTTGCCAAGCATCTGAATTTTGATGAAGTGACAATGAAGTCATAAATCACGTTTTTCATTGGGGTTCTAATTTTGACTGATCACTAAATGAATGATTGTAAGTCAAAGACTACCTGTAGAAAGTTGCTCTGAGAAATTTCAGCTCATACAACCCTGGGCATTACTTCAATTCCTTTCTTTTCTCCCTCCCATTGAGAAAATTGTGAATGAATGCATGGAGGCTGAAAACAGAAAGGAAGCCAGATTTTCACGGGGTGGGAGGCTTATTAGGGGCCATTTCAGGCAAGAGGCAGGCAGCAAACAGTACCAAAGGGCAGAAGGAGGAACAACAACGAGGAGCAAACTCAGGGTTGTATCGAAAAACAAGGCAGGCCCTGCAGAGACAGAGCTAGGCAGGTAAGAGCATGCTGAACGGCACCTGTCCTCTTCAGGAAGATAGATATTGAATTGTTTATGGGGTGCTGCTGCTATAGGATGAAGCACCAAAGAGAGTGGAGGTTACCACAAGAATATTGTTAATAGTGGTCAATGTTTGGAATACTCTACCTGACTCTGTGGTTTCTTCCCCAAATCCCAAAAACTTTAACCTTAGACTGTCTACTATTGACCTCACCCCTTTCCTAAGAGATCTGTAGGGGGCACGCATAAGTGCACCAATGTACCTATCATCCCTGTCCTATTGTTTCTTTTTTATTTTTCTTATATGTATCCATTTCATGTATTCATAACTATGTTTATACTTATACCTGTTATCTTATAATCGCTTGACAAATAAAAATAAAATAAATTGTCCTAGGAAGAGGTGGAATGAGATGAATTTGCTGCAGTCTTATTTTCAGATTTGTGTACCAGTTAAGAGCTTTAGGGTATTTTAGAGAAAGTTAAAAAAAATGTTTGGAGGGTGGGGTGGAACAGGTGAGGAAACAGCACTGCGTGTGGTCTTATTCCTGCATAGTTATCATAATTGAACTGGGCTTGGCATCAGAGGAATTCTTGTGCTCCATATGAGGTTTGTTATGTGTCTCTTTTGGAAAAAGATGGAAGAGTTTCCACAGGTCGAATCACAGGCAGGGAAAGGCAGATTAGCTGGGAATTCACTGACTAGGTAAACAATTACCTTTGTTACCCATTTCTCTCCATCCTCAACCCAACCAACCTTGGTTACAGGTTTATTGCAGTCTGTTGATGAAAACCAGGTCAACCAGGCCAAATGGAGCCTCATCACAAGTCAAGATGCAATTGCCATACTTACCCTCCTGCCTTCATAAAGTTTGGCCCATATTTTTGTCAGCAATTAAGGAGGAAAAGCTGGTTGGTGGGTACCATCCAGAATATCCCTAAGTTTATTATTCAAGGCTTTTCTCCAGTTGTCCTAGTAATGAGGAAAATGGGCAGAAACCAATTTTATTATGATACTTTTAGAACAGGGATGTCCAATCTTGGCCATTTTAAGACTTGTGGACTTCAGTTCCCAGAATTCCCCAGCCAGCAAGTTCAATTCTAGGAATTGCAGTTCACAAGTCTTAAAATTGCAGAGGTTGGACACCATTGCTTTAGAATCACCTTTGTTGACATGAAGGCATTCTAATTCTTGCAGGCAGCTAAAGGGATGACTTTAGATCAGAGATCTCCAAACTTGGCAACTTTAAGACTTATGGACTTCAACTCCCAGAATTCTCCAGCTAGCTATAGGAGTTGAAGTCCACAAGTCTTAAAGTTGCCAAGTTTGGTGACCCCTGCTTTAGATCTTGCCACAGTCTTATTGACTACTGTTTTTACTTTGACATTATATAATGCATTATTTTTACTCTTGATACTAGTTTGATATTATGGTTTCCTTGTTGCTTCATAGCTTATGTTTATAAATATAAGCC
The DNA here is from genome assembly GCA_023653725.1 of Bungarus multicinctus. Classification (NCBI taxonomy): domain Eukaryota; kingdom Metazoa; phylum Chordata; class Lepidosauria; order Squamata; family Elapidae; genus Bungarus; species Bungarus multicinctus. The sequence continues at coordinate 30,921,756 of CM042834.1, forward strand.
TAGCCTTTCCAGTAAAATTATGACACTCCAATTACGAAAAGGGGTGGGGGGAAGAAGGAAATGATTGCCAGATGCCCTGGCACTGCTCTTTAGAAACATATTCATGATGGGACAATCATGTACTAGGAAATATTACTATTATTAACTGGTAAGTATCTAATCTTCCAAGTGCTCCACTTAAGCAATAGTTTTTAATGTATTATTGAAGATTCCACTGCTGTTATTCATAGTTATTCATGTTATTCATATTACTAGTCATCTCTGGCACTTGTTTTATTCGCTTTCCCATCAATCTTGTCTCTCTCTCTGGTAGGCGCTCTTAACTGAAATGATGTTTTCACTTCATGAGTGAGCAGAATCCAAGCGGTCAATGCCCTTGGTATGTACATAGTAGGAAGGCGGTCTCCTCTGCAGTTGTTGTTTGTGTAGCTCCGGCTTTAACCCAGTGCCTGGTTCTGAGTTTAAGGAACCAGCTCTTCATGGGATTGCCTAGAACAGGGGTGTCAAACTCATGTCGTCATGGCAGCGACAACGGGACATATTGTGACTTTCCACCCTCTTTGCTAAACCGGGCGTGCGCATGGCCAGCACTTGACACATCCAGTACGTGGGCTGCAGGTTTGACACCCTTGGCCTAGAACAGGGGTCCTCAAACTTGGCAACTTTAAAACTTGTGGACTTCAACTCCCAGAATTCCTCAGCCAGCTATAAAGCAGTTTACAGAGTCAGCAATCTGGGGTCTCATTTTACCCATGGATGGAAGTCTGAATCAACCTTGAGCCTGTCAGGATCAAACTGCTGGGAGTCATCAGAGTTAGCTTTCAAGACTGCATTCTAATCACTGTTTATTTATTGTTTATTTATTTGGTTTGTCAATTGCTTACAAGGTAACAGGTATAAGTAAAAACATAGTTATGAATACATGGATACATATAAGAACAATAAAAAAAAGAAACAATAGGACAGGGACGGCTCTAATATTTGACGAATTGTCTAAGAGAGGAAGGAGTCAACCTATTCTCCAAAGCACCTGAGAGCAGGACAAGAAGTAATGGATGAAAGCTTAATGAAGAGAGGTTCAACCTAGAATTAAAAAGAAATTTCCTGATGCTTAAAACAATCGAACAGTGGAACGGCTTGCCTTCACACTGGAGGTTTTTAAGAAGAGATTGGGGACCCATCTGGAACGGCATAAGGCAGTGGTGGCTAATCTTTTTGGGCTCCTGCGCCAAAAATTGTGTGCGCGCTGGCGCTCGTGCACTCACATGCCAGTACCCAGAAGGCAATGTGTGCCTTTATCTCTTCCTTTATCTCTTCCTTAATCTCTTCCTTAACCTCTCTCTCTTCCTTAATCTCTCTCTCTCTATTTTCCTCTCATCTCTTCATCTCTTGTCTTTGTTTCTTTTTCCTTCCAAACCGGTGCAACAAGAATCTAGCACTCAGGCCCTTTTCTTTTCTCTTTCAAGTGCCTGTCAAGTATACCACACATCAATTTGTTTATTTATTGGTACAACAAGAATCTAGGACTCAGGCCCTTTTCTTTTCTCTTTCAAGTGCCTGTCAGGTATACCACACGTCAATTCGTTTATTTCTTGTTCTGCTGCAACCAGCTGGTTGTTTTTGTACCCACTTTTTTCCTTTTCAGCTGACCGCAGGAATCTCTGAGTAGCAAGGCAGACTTCAAGGGAGAACAGAGGTAAATTTGTGGTGGAAAGAAGGTCTGTGTGCTTCAAAGGAAGAGAACAGGTGTGTGCTTTAGCAGAAAAAAGAGAAGGTGCGGGCCCCAGAAACGAAGATAAAATCTTCTTTTAGCCTCGTATGTCTCCGCTTCATTACTTCATTTAGTGTTTTGGAAATTAATTGTGTATTTAGATGAAGCTTCCTTGATAGGAAATAGTGAGCAGGGGCATGCATCTTTCTTTGTGTTGTTAATGTTGATCATTATGCCTTACTACAGTAGCGGGATTCAAATATTGTTGCCACCGGTTCGGTGGGCGTGGCTGGTGGGCGTGCTTTGTGTGCACTTTGTGTGCATGTGTGTGCCAAATGCACACTTTGCGCAGGCACAGAGGCGTTCTAACTCGCCTCCTGCAAGCCTACATGATCCCGGTTGCTTTAGCAGCTGCCATGCGGCACTATTCTGTGCTGCGCAAAGCAGCTGTGCTTCAAATCCAGCGGATGAAAGTGCGTATGGGAGCCCGGGCATGTGGGTGGGCCCAACAGCAGAGTGGTGGAGAGAACCAGTTTGGTCTCCGCTGCTCATCGCTCCTACCGGCTCGCCAGAACCGGGCAGAACCGGTCTAATACCACCACTGCCTTACTGCTTACTATGTATTCCAAAAGGTAGGGATTTTTTAAAAAACTCCAAATGAAGAAAATATGATGATGCAAAATCCCAAAGGCCACATTTTTGTTGAACAGCTACAGCTTTATTTACTAAAGAAGTTCAAGGTTGGTTAAATCAGTTGTATCTTTTGGCTGTCATGGAGCAACAGATACCCCCAAAAAATAACTTTTTTTAGTTGTATAATTGCATTTCCTTTCTCCTTCATTTGACAATCGTTACTGGAAAACCAGAATTACATAATTCTTCTCCACAAAGTATCATAAACTAGTCTCAAGGTTACTGCAGCCAGAGGTCTAGATCTGGTGTGTGAGGCATATTTACCAAATATCATGCAACTGGGGACTCTCAGGTGTATGTAATCATTTATTGTTTTAACTATTGACCAGCTGCAAATGTTTGTTTATTTTAAATTTTAGTATATTTAGAAATACGAGGGAGATGGATTGACTAGAACAGGGGTGTCAAACTCAAGGCCCGCAGACTGGATCCAGCCCGCAGGGAGCTTTGATCTGGCCTGGGGCGCTGCCCTGGAAACAGTGAAGGACTGGCCCGCGGTGCCTCTGCCCGTGAAAATGGAGCTCCATTTTCATGGGCAGAGGGTTGCAGGAAGCTGTTGCAGCCTAAAATGGAGCTTGCGAGGGCTGCGGGTGGGCCTCCCAAGCTCTGTTTTTGCTGGCTGAAAATGGAGCTTGGGAGACATAAGTGATGTCAAGTTGGCCATGCCCACCCTGGCCCCTTGAGGTCAAACACAACCCTGATTTGGCCCTCAATGAAATCGAGTTTGACACCCCTAGTGTAGAAACATGAAATATAAACAAGCAAACAAGTGTCTTCAGGTTTGGCTGGTCCACATTGTGGACAGGACCTTCTGAGTTAAACTTGATTTCTGATGACTTCATTTGCACACCTGTGTAGTTTTCCCAGCAAAAATACTGAAGGCCTCCACATTTTCTTCTTTGGAGATAGCTTTACTATTTCCCAGGCTAGCCTTACCATTCCTGGAAGAATTCCTTAACCAACTGCAACCCAGGTACTGTCATATGCTGTACCCCATTGACTAGTGACTAAAGATGTTGGGCTAGATTTTACAGTTGGGTGGTTTTGTTGTCATTTCGGCCTCTTTCTCTCTTTCAACAGATCAGAGCCAAGGTGTAAATTCTGATCCTGGGTCATATTTGTTCTGATTGCTGCCATGCCTATTCTCCTCCCTGCATTCCTGGGACTTTGTTTTTGCCAGTTGATTTCCGGTGATGTCTCTGAAAATGATACTGTAGTGGTCACCAGTTCTGGATCCATTAAAGGCATGAGAGTCCTAACTCGATCTGGTGCTGTAGATGCCTATCTAGGAATTCCATATGCTGAGCCTCCAGTGGGGAAATTGCGCTTCAAGAAACCTGTCCCACATCAACCGTGGAGCCATGTCTTGGAGGCTACCCACTTTGGGAAACCTTGTCACCAATGGACCTCTTATAGTTATCCTTCAAGAATATGGGTTGCCAATAAGCCCCATTCTGAAGACTGTCTTTTCCTCAATATTTGGGTGCCTCACCCACAGCCCTCTGTGTCAGTCCCTATCCTTGTTTGGATCCACGGTGGAGGATTTACTATTGGTGCAGGGTCTTCGGACTTATACAATGGGTCAACATTAGCTGCTACCGAAAATGTCATTGTGGCATCTATGAACTATCGGGTGGGGATCTGGGGCTTTCTCTTCTTCCCACCAGAAGCCCCAGGGAACATGGGCTTATGGGACCAATATCTGGCTCTGAATTGGTTGAAAGAAAATGCAGCAGTCTTTGGTGGAGATGCAGATAAGTTGACTCTCATTGGCCACAGTGCTGGTGCAGCCTCTGTGGGTTTCCACATGCTCTCTCCTATAAGTCAATCCCTTTTTGACCGAGCGGTGCTCCAGAGTGGAGCTCCCAATGCCCCCTGGGCTTCGATGCCACCTGAAAAGATCCAGGAACGTACCATTCATTTAATTCATCTGTTGAACTGCAAAAAACAGAACAACAGTGCCACAATGAGCTGTCTCCAAAATAAAGAGGCTGATGCGTTTGCGAATTTCAGATCTTTTCTCTTTCCCACCTATGATGGGCATTTCCTTCCTGAAGACCCAAAGAGACTTCTACAGAAGGGGGACATTCCAGCAAAGTCACTACTTATAGGTATTACAAGGGAGGATGGCTCAGTCTTTATACCTCGAGTTCTGAACAATGTAGATGATGACAGAAACAGGACATGGGAGGACGCCTTATCAGATATAGATATCATGTTACGAAGACAGTTTGAAGAAGATATTGTCAAGGCTGTAGCACTTAGGTACAGTGAAGAGAACCAAAGAGGGTCAAATCTGAACCGTCAGATCTTGGCTCATTTTAGCAGAGATCACAATTTTCTGTGCCCGCTCATTGAAGTTGCTGCAAGGATGGTAGCAGCGAACGGCTCTGTGTATGTTTACTCCTTCAATCACCAAATTTCAACTTCCATCTGGCAAGACTGGATGGGTGCAGCTCATGGAGTTGAGGTCCCTTTTGTCTTTGGAACCCTCTCGTCACTTCCAGGACTCAATCAGTCAGATGCAGAAGCTGACAGGGTACTAAGTCAACGGATGATGCACTATTGGGCCCAGTTTGCCAGAAGCGGGTAAGGTACACTTGTGCGATGTGTTTAAGCACAGCACTAGGCCATTTCTTCCACGAATTTGGGGTTCCGGTATTTGTATTAGATAGGCAGTATGGAGGAACTGGGTATATCTAGCTTAATGAAAAGAAGGACTGGGGGTGACATGATAGCAGTCTTCCGATATCTCAGGGGTTGCCACAAAGAGGAGGGAGTCAAGCTATTCTCCAAAGTACCTGAGGGCAGGACAAGAAGCAATAGATGGAATCTAATCAAGAAGAGAAGCAACCAAGAACTAAGAAGAAATTTCCTCAGAGGGGGGACAATTAATTAGTGGAACAACTTACTTCGAGAAGTTGTGAATGCTCCAACATTGTAGATTTTTAAGAAAAGATTGGACAACCATTTGTCTGAAATGGTATGGTGGGCCATGAGAAAATTTTGGTGGGCCGCAGATAAATCTTACCCCCAGAGCACCTCCGCCAAAGCAATTAATCCAGGCTGCGCAGAAACACAAGGCTGTTCCACCCACATGGCTGTGGGAACCCTTCCCGCCCACTCACTCCTTACCCAGCAAACTTGCCTGCTAAGTTGCTATTTTTCCTTCCGACCATCATCTGTTCTGCTGTGCCCAGAGTTTTAAATTAGCTAGAAAGCAGGAAATGGTTGGATTTCTTGCTTTATAGCTAGTCTTTAGAATAGATCTTCGGCTGTGCTTAGGCTGTGCTTTTAAGCACAGCCGAACCTCCCTTAGGACTGAAGGTTCTATTATTCAGTGCAGACTCACAGCAAGCAAATTTGAGAGACTGAGCTAGCCGATGGAAGATAGATAGATCACTGAATGATTCTGTGAGTAACTCAATCTGCCTGCCTGCTTTGCCTGATTTTGGGTAAAAGTTGCTATTTTTTTTATAAAAAAATCAATATTTATATAAATATTTATAATATTTACATACAAGCCATGCCCAGCCAGTCACATGACCACCAAGCCACACCTACAAATTAGGGCACACCCACAGAACTGGTTAGTGGTCCCTGAGATTTAAAATTATGAATTTGGTGGTCCCTGAGGTCCAAAAGGTTGGCAACCCCTGGAGTAGAGGACCTCCCTTCCAATTCTGTTATTCTGATGCTGAAATGACAGACAGATTAACCAAAGTCAATTTTGGCTCACATCAACTTCTATTCCTGAAGGAATGAATAGTATATGTTGTATGTTTCTCTAGATACTGTGGTCTGCCTTGTGATTGACTTCCACTGCTGAAAACAATTGATTTAGAAATAAAATTAATATCACTTGAAAATGCTCATCAGGAGGGAATGTGAAGTTGACATGTCAGTCATTGTATCCTAATCTTGTAGTTCAAGTTGACTGTAGTCTATAATCTGATCATTTTATTTCCTCGACAGGAATCCCTCCAAATTCACACCCGGTGAAGTTCAATGGCCACGTTACAATGCTACTGAACAAAACATCTACCATATCAGCACTGAGGCACCTCAAATCATGCAGTTTTTGCCACGTGAGCAGTGCAGTTTTTTGGAAACCCATATTTATAACACAACAGGAATTGGTGAGTTACTACTCCATTCCTTTATGTCAACCGGGGGTGGGATTCTACCGGTTTGGACTGGTTCTATAGAACCGGTTGTTATGATTCTGTGCAGTTAGGAGAACCGGCAAATCGCGTCACTGAATGGCCCCGCCCCTCTCCATCCAGTCAGTCCTTATTGCGCATGCACAACATCGCTGACTGCATTCTTCTTTGCCCAATCACTCCTTAAGGTATTTCTTTATTTCCCTCCCTCCCGATGATCAGCTGTTCCAATAATCAGCTGTCTCCACATGATCCCTCTTACTGTCTTACTGCTTTGCCCAGGAGGCTTCTCTGAAGCCCAGGAAGCAAAAAGTCCCCCCCAGGCTCCGTTTTTTGCCTTCCTGGGCTCCAGGGAATTTCCTGGGAGCAAAAACACTCCCCCAGGAGGTTTCCCTGAGGCCCAGAAGGAAAAAAATGGGGGGGGGGGCTTGCTGCAAAAAAAAAAAAAAGCCAGGCCCACCCAATCACATGGCCACGCCCACAGAACAGGTTGTTAAAAAAATTGAATCCCACCCCTGATGTCAACTCAAATCACTTCACATCTCCCATTTTTCCTTCCCATCATATGTAGTTGCCAAAGATGCATTTGATCTCAATTGGCCCCCAGAATTGGCCATTCTAGTGTAGAGGATGTTATGGCATGTGTCCCTAGCCTTGTGCCACTGAATGGTTTAAATCCGAATAGTTTGGATTATGTCTTTATTAACATTCGATTTAAACTCTGAGTGGCTTGAAAATGCACAAGGCAGTCGAATCACTTTAAGGATTTTATTTTAGATTTTTTTATTAAAAAAAAAAAATCCTGCCTTTATTATTTTTACAAATAACTCAAGGCAGCAAACCTATCTCATACAGGTAAACCTCAAGTTACAACAGTTCACTTAGTGACTGTTTGAAGTTACACAATAAACGCCCCCCCCCCTAGTGTTTACGACCAAGTCCCGAAATTACGAACGTTGTAGCAGCACCATGGCAGTCGTTCGCCCTGACGATCGACCACAGAGGCACTGCAACATTCATCCTATTCCCCCCCTCCTGTTCCCAACTACTGCTTTCCCCCTTCCATCCTGCTTCACCAAACTCACTTACTTGCAAAGATCTGTCTCCTCTCTGCCGTGGTTTCTTTGCCTTCAAGGGAGAGGAGAGCAGGATGATATTGCTCCCTGTATCCAGTCAGCTTGCACATGCTTTTCGCGCCGAGAATGAAATGTTCTAGGGTCCATGATCTTGTGTAGGGGAAGGAGACGGGGGAAGTATGAGGTATCTCAATGGGTCGGGGAGGCCTTGGGAGCCTATTCCATCACTAGACAACCCCCCATGGCCTTCCGCACCCTGAGATACGTTGTGCACTTAAGGACCCGCATATTTTATTAGCGAATGCATGGATGAAAGCAGGGCGTTTCAGTTACGTGATTCACTTCCTACGAATCCTCGAGTTACGAATGTAATTGGCAGGCTCCATTCCATTCGTAACTCGAGGATTACTTGTACTCCTTCCTCCTCCTATTTTCACTGCAACCAGGGATGGGATCTGACCAGTATAAGTACCGGTTCTGTCGCTCTGCATTGCGCGAGTCACGCAAGTGCAATTTACGACCCACTGAGCTGCCCGGACATCTGAGCAGTTCTGCGTGAAAGTGCGCAGCGGTTGGAAAAGCCCTTTTTTGCTGCTTTTTCAACCGCAGCTGTGTCACGCAAAGCAGCTAGCAGTTGAAAAAGCAGGAAATAAAGGTCAGGTAAGAGCCCTGGCTGGGTGGGTGGGCCAAAACAGCAGCAGACATAGAACCAGCTCTATGTATGCTCTCTGTCTGCTGCTCTTCAGAACTACCGGTTCTACAGAGGTGGACAGAACCAGTTAGAATCCTACCCCTGCCCACAACAACCCTGTGAGGTGAGATGGGCTGAGAGAGGATGACTGGCCCAAAGCTACCCAGCTGACTTTCATGACTATGCTGGGACTAGAACTCACAGTCTCCAGGTTTCATCCCTAGCTTTATGCCACTGAATGGTATAAATTTGAACATTTTTGTATTATGCTTTGATTAAACTGTGGATAGCTTGAAAATGGACAAGGCAGTTGTGCTATTTTAAGCAAGGTGATATTATGCCGAAGGTTCAGCAAAATATGTGTACAAGGAAACTTCACTGAACTCTGGTGTTTTTGTATTTTCACTACTGTACATACATTGTGGAATCACCGACAGTTACATAGTAGTGGCTGTAATAGTTTCTTTTCTTTTTCCCTTTTCCCGGTGCAGCCTAAAGAGATCAGACCAAACCAAATCCAACCACTGATCAGAATTTAATGAAAGGAAATCTCAGGCAACTTTACTGTGAACTGTGTACTGGAAAATAAAGTAAAAGATATATATATGGAGAACAACTGAAAGTGGATGCGAATGAAGAGGATTTGCTTAAAAATCATACTCAAATAAAAGGGTGATGGAAACTTCAGGTACATGGTTTTGTGCAAGTATACAAATAGTCCTCAACTTACAACCACAATTGAGCCCAAAATCTCTGCTGTTAAGCAAGACTGTTGTTAAGTGAGTTTTGCTCCATTTTATAACTCTTCTTGCCACAGTTGTTAAGTCAGCCATACAGTTTGTCAGCCAACTTGGTCAGTTAGGAAAGAAAGACTCTTGAATCCATTGTTAATGAAAGTATACTTTATTACAGCCAAGTGGTTACAGAGTTGCAAAGCCGGATCTGAAGTTTCGTGCGCAAGGCAGCTAGTGAACATTTCCCTTCTCTCCTCTTTTCCCCTGGCTATCTCAAAGTGTCCAATTACATTCAAGCAAATTGTTTCGGTAACAGTCCCTGGCTTGGTGGGCTAGACGGTTTCACATTCCATTCCACGACCTTGGAACGACCAGCAGCTCCCATGGGACGGGACAAAGAGTAGTTTTGAGTCCCTTCATCCCAACCTCCCCTTTACTTGCCTGCAGCTCTCTCTCCCCCAGATTGGCATCTGGGGAAACATGGCTGGTGCAGCAAAATGACAGTCCTGAGTCAGCTGTTAAGTTAGTTAGTAACATGGTTGTTAAGTGAATCTGTCTTCTCCATTGACTTTGCTTGTCAGAAGGTCACAAAAGAGGAACACATCAGGAACACCCCGGGACGCTGCAACTGTCATAACTATGAGCCAATTACCAAGCATCTGAATTTTGAAAATGTGACCGTGAGGATGCCGCAATACTCATAAAGTGTGAAAAACGGTCATAAGTCACATTTTTCAGTGCAGTTGTAACTTTTAATGGTCATTAAACGAATGGATGTAAATCAAGGACAACCTGTAGTCTTAACTTCACTGACTGACAACCACCTTCTGTCTTTTTGATTATTATGTAAGTGGCTCCTCAAAGACTCCTGTGTAATGAATGAAGGCACAAATACGAGTCCCAGGATCATGTTGGATCCTGTCATTCCTGTGTAAGTCATTAACCTTAATTATGAGCCTTTATGGCTGTCCAAAGAAATAATATAATAATAAAATCCAATAACACAACATAGCAGAGGTGGGCTGCTGGGAGTTTGCAGGGGTACAGGAGAACCCCTAGCTAAGATTCTGCGCAGTTTGGAGAACACCCCCAAATCCCACTCTTGGCTGGCCCCACCCACCCCACCCCACTCCGCCCAGGAGTCCCCATTCAGCCCATTTTGGATGCAGGTAAGTGCGGGGCGTGCGTGGAGGCTCATGGAGGGTGAAAAACGGGCCTTCCAGAAGTTCAGGAAGCCTGGAAATGGGCTTGTTTTCGGCTTCCAGAGAGCCTCCGGAGCTCAGTAAGCCCATTTTCCCCCTCCCGGAGGCTCAAGGAAACCCTCCGGAGTCTGGGAAGGACAAAAACGCTTCCCCTGCTGTGGTGCAAGAGGCCTACTAGGCCACGCCCACCATGGCCATGCCCACCCAGCAATCAGGAAGAGAATCCTAACCCTAACCCTAATCCTAACCCTAAGCCCACCCCTGAACATAGCATAGCATAGCATAACATAACATAACATAACATAACATAACATAACATAACATAACATAAAATAACATTTTTTCTCAAATTTTGTCCTCTTGTACCTTACTAATTTATTTGATTCTTTTTGTTAGTTTTTATTGTTTTTTATTTTTATTTTTTGTTTTAAATATGGTTTTACATTGTGTAAACCGCCTCGAGTCACCATGGGCGAATAGGCAGCAGTATTAAATAAATAAATAAATAAATAAATAATAGTTCAACACATTAATGGAGAAGTTACAAGCAGAAATTTTGCCAGATGGTCCTTATATAAAACTTAAAAGTGCACAGAATTGTATAGTTGGAAAGGATCTCAGAGGCAGCTACCTATTCCATTGGCTTACAGTTCTTACCATCAAGAAACTCCTTCCAATATCTAACTTGAATCACCTTCTCTATACCTTCAACCTATTGGTTGGAACTTGGAGGCCTGTGCTCCTGAGCTGCAGAGAACAAGTCTACTAACAACATTTTAGATATTTGAAGACTGCTATCCTTCAGCGTTCTCTACTGCAGGCTAAACATACCCAATTTGCTTAGCCATCCATCATGTAGTAGCCCTCCTGTGAACTATCTATGGTTTGTAAATTTGTCAAAGTCCTTTTTAGATTAGGGGTCTCCAACCTTGGCAACTTTAAGACCTGTGGACTTCAATTCCCAGAATTCCTCAGCCAGCTGGCTGAGGAATTCTGGGAGTTGAAGTCCACAAGTCTTAAAGTTGCCAAGGTTGGAGACTCTTGTGATGGCATTGAGGTGTCAGAACAGGACACAGTATTCCATATAGGGTGCAACCAAGGCCGAGTAGAATGGAACAATTACTTCTTGAGATCTGGATTTATGCTGCTCTTAATATATCCGAAAGTAACATTTGCATCACTCTTTGTTCTCTTTACCTACCTACTCAGAAGAGACACTATGTTGACTAATGACGTTAAAAACTCTTCCTCCGGATTTCAGTTGTGTGGGCTAGTTTTGGTTACTCAATAATGCAGAAAATGCCCATTTTAGGCCTTTCTTCATCAGCAATTTTAAGTATCATTTTGACTTCTGAAAAAAACATTTCAGGATCGAAATCATAAATGATATATATATATCAATGATGTTCAAACAGACCATTATTTATTGTCAGAAACTTAGCAAAGTGGGAGTGAACCCCAGACAGTTTGACAGCCTTTTTTTTCATTTATATCCCATCTTTATTATTTTTACGAACAATTCAAGATGCTAAACATAATTCCTTCCTCCTCCAATTTTCCCCACAACTATTATTCTGTGAGGTGAGCTGGCCTGAGAGAGAGAAAGAGAGAGAGAGGGAGGAAGGGAAAAGGAGGGGGAGGGGGGAGGGAGAGAGAGAGAGAAAGAAGGAGAGGAAGAGAGAGGAAGAGAGAGGGGGGAGGGGAAAGGAGGGGGAGGGAGAAAGAGGGAGAGGGAGGTGGGAGGGAGGGAGGGAGAGAGAGGAAGAGAGAGGGGGGAGGGGGGAGAGAGAGGGAGGGGGAGGGAGAGGGAAGGAGAGGGAGGGAGGGAGAAAGAGAGAGAGAGAGAGAGAGATTGGCCCCAAATCACCCAGCTGCTTTCATGGCCAAGGCTACAACTCACAGTATCCTGTTTCATTTTAGATGAATGGTTGTCTAATCTCTTAAAAACTTACAATGTTGGAGGCATTGACAACATCTGAAGGCAAGTCCTTCCACTGATTAATAGTTCTAATTGTTAGGAAGCTTCTCCTTAATTCTAGCTTGTTTCTCTCCTTGCTTAGTTTCTATCCATTTTTTCTTGTTCTGCCGTTTGGTGCTTTGGAGAATAGGTTGACTCACTCTTCTTTGTGGCAATCTCTCAGATATTGAAACACTGCTATTGGGTCACTCCTGATCCTTCTTTTCTATAGACTAGCTATACCCAATTCCTGCAACCATTCTTGATCCCGTAAGATCATTCCGGGTTTCAGAGATTTGGGGATGTCTTCTTTTTTTGCAATATTGGTTGAGGAAAGAACAATGATAGCCAGTGGATTCCCCTGAATATTTATTTATTTATTTATTTATTTAACACATTTATATACCGCCCTTCTCCCGAAGGACTCAGGGCGGTGTACAGCCAACTATACACATTACACTTTACAAAAATTAAAAGAAAATTAAATATGTTAAGGCTGCCACTGAAATTTATACCCAACCCCAATAAATTACAATAAAACCTCAAATTTAAAACCCCAAAATTTAAAACCCCAATATCTAAAATTACACTTTAAAACTCCCATTTAAAATCAGCCCAGGCCGGCCTGCTCAAAGAGTCAAGTTTTCAGTGCACGTCTGAATGCTCTCAGGTCGGCGGTCTTACGTAGCTCAGGAGGCAGCTCATTCCAGAGGGCGGGTGCCCCCACAGAGAAGGCCCTGTTCCTTGGGGTCACCGGGCGGCACATAGATGCCGTCGGGACCCGAAGGAGACCCTCCCTATGGGAGCGCACTGGTTGGTGGGAGACTACCGGCAGAACGCGGTCTTGCAAAGAGCCTGGTCCAATGCCATGGATCGCTTTAAAGGTCAGAACCAGAACCTTGAAGCGAACCCGGAAGGCCACCAGCAACCAATGCAGCTCGCGCAGGAGAGGCATCACATGGGAGTTTCTTGACGCTCCCATAACCACCCGCATGGACACATTTTGCACCAATTGAAGCCTCCGGGTGCTCCCCACAGGGAGCCCCAAGTAGAGAGCATTACAATAGTCCAGGTGGGAGATGATGAGGGCATGAGTGACCGTGCATAAGGCGCCCTAATCCAGAAAGGGCCACAACTGGCGAATCAGGCGAACCTGATAAAAAACCCCCCTGGAGACAGCCGCAATGTGATCTTCTAAAGACAGCCGTGCATCCAGGAGGATTCCTAAATTATGAGCCCTCTCTGTGGGGGTTAAGGTCTCTCCCCCAATAGCCAGCGACAGAGTCAGCTGACTATTTCGGGGTGCCGGAAACCACAGCCACTCAGTCTTGGAAGGGTTGACCTGGAGCCTGTTTCCCGCCCATCCAAATCTGCATGGCCTCCAGGCACTGGGACATAGCCTCCACAGCATCGTTGGAGTGGTTTGGGATGGAGATGTAAAGCTGAGTATCATCAGCATAGAGATGACACTGCACCCCAAAACCACGGATGATCTCCCCCAGTGACTTCACATAAATGTTGAACAAAAGAGGGGAAAGGATCGACCCCTGAGGCACCCCACAAATGAGGGGACTAGGGGTGGACCTCTCCCCCTCCGTCAACACAAATTGCGAGCGGTTTGAGAGGAAGGAGGAGAACCACCGTAAGATGGTTCCCCCAATTCCTAACCCCTCCAACCGCCGCAATAGCATACTATGGTCGATAGTATCAAAAGCTGCCGAGAGATCTAACAGGACCAGGACAGAGGAATAACCCCTGTCATGGGCCCTCCAGAGATCATCAACCAATGTGACCAATGCTGTTTCGGTACTATGCCTGGGCCTGAAGCCCGATTGGAAAGGATCAAGGTAAGTCGCTTCCTCCAGGTACTGAGGGAGCTAACGCGCCACCACACTCTCAACAACCTTCACCATAAAGGGAAGGTTGGAGACTGGACGATAGTTATTTAAAACAGCCGGGTCCAGGGCAGGCTTCTTGAGGAGGGGTTGCACCACCGCCATTTTCAAGGCAGTAGGAAGCGATCCCTCTCTCAACGAAGCATTGACAATCCTCTGGAGCCAGCCTCGTGTCATCTCCCTGGAGTTCGAAACCAACCAGGAGGGGCACGGGTCCAACAAACATGTGGTGGTATTCAGCCTCCCCAGCAACCTGTCCACACCCTCAGCGTCACAGGGTCAAACTCCTCCCAAATAACAGTCTCAAGACTTGCCCCGGACACCTCCCCCGGGATCATCCAACAGGAGTCCAGCCCGCCCTGAATCTGAGCGATTTTATCGTACAGAAATCGGGAAAACTCCTCTGCCCTGCCCTGCAAGATATCCTCCTGCACTCTTTGCTCAAGCAGGGAGTGGGTCACTCTAAATAGAGCGGCAGGCCGATTTTCTGCCGACGCAATAAGGGCGGAGAAATGTGAATGCTTCACCGCCTCTATCACCATAAGGTAAGTCCTAATATGGGACCTCACTTGTGTCCGGTCGGACTCGGCGCGACTAGCGCTCCAAACACTCTCCAGACATCTTTTCCGGCACTTCATCTCCCTCAGCTCCTCCGTAAACAACGGAGCTGGATGGGATTTGTGCCGGGTCAGAGGTCGCAAAGGCACAACTCGGTCCAGAGTTATGAGCCAGAGTCTCAGGAAATGGCTCAAGCTCCATCTGGATCCACTCAGGGTCCATCAGGCGCCTGGGACAGAACCACCTACACGGCTCCACCTCCCTGCAGTGGGGGGTGGCGGCACAGAAGTCAAGCCTAAGAAGAGAATAATCCGACCATGACAAGGGTTTTATAACTAAGTCCCCAAAACAACAGTCATTCAATCACTGTCCAGAGACAAAAATCAGGTCCAGTGTGTGTGTCCCCGTGTGAGTGGGGCCGGAAGCTAAATGGGTCAGGTCCATGGCCGTCATGGAAGCCATGAACTCCCGAGCCACCCCAGAGGTTTCCCCGAGCGAAGGCAGGTTGAAATCCCCCATGACTAAAAGCCTAGGGGTCTCAACCGCCAGCCCGGCTATCACCTCGAGGAGCCCGGCAGGACCAATGACACATGGCAGGGAGCCAGGTACGTTATCAAAAGGCCCATCTGAACCCCCTGACCCCACTTCACAAAGAGAGACTCACAACCAGCCGTCTGACGAACAGTGGCCTCCCTAGGACAAAGAACTTCTCTAATAATCGCCGCCACCCCACCACCTCTTCCCTGAGACCTTGGCTGATGAAATGCTTGAAAACCTGGTGGGCACATCTCCTTCAGAGGAATACCACCCTCTGGGCCCAACCAGGTTTCAGTGATACCTGCCAGGTCCATGCCCTCCTCCTGAATAAGGTCGTAAATCAGTGGACCTGGCATTGCACAACATCAGCCAGGTACTTAGGGCCTGAGACTCTGCACAACCAGGCCTGCAAGACGGGTGACGAGGGTCGGAGCATGCTACTGCTTGGAGACAGTGGCTGCGTGATCCCATAATCTGATATGGCCCTCTACCCCCGCCATATCTGCCCCTCCCACTTACAGTGCCGATGGAACGCCCCCCCCCGGTTGCCTAATCTCCATCCGCCCCCTCAACTCATGACCCTCTGAGCCCTCCCAGATGTGCCTACCAGCTTGGCTGCCTCCAAACCCCGCGGGCTGTCCCCCAAACCCGGTTTGGATTTCCCTAACCCCAATAAAAACCTATCTAAAAACTTAAACACCCGGGAACCCTCCCCAGAACGTTTCCTGCGGCCGTGCCATCTCTCAGGATGCCAGGATCCGTCATTAAGATAAGTTTTGAAAGAATGTCTGAATGCTTGCCCAAAATTCGAGAAGCAAGAAAGGGATCTCAGAGTCATGTTACATTAAAGTTTGGGAATGCTTCAAGAGCCAGGATCTCTAGTGACAGCAAAAACTGTCTCTTCAAGACTTTACTTATTGATGGAGGTGGCAACGGTAATTGTTTTGATTAAAGAGAAACATTTTGCATATATATATATGCAAAATGTTTCTCTTTAATTAATATATATATAAAACCCTTGATTTTAAGTTTTGATGACCAGGTTAACTTTGTAGCTATAGAGATGGCTTGGATGTAAAGCATAAGGTTAAGGTTGAAACGGTTTTTTGTATTCTGTTGCATTGAAAAAAATCTGAAGTCATTGCTCTTTTTTTTCCCTTTTTTACCTTGTGCCTGTTTCCCCTTTTTTCTGACCTTTATTTTCATTTGTACTTTATATTACAATAAATTCTATTTTTTTAAAAAAAGTCTTTACTTATTGATAGGCCCTTTAAAAAAGGCACTTCCTTTATGTTAGTTGTGCCTCTTCTTACAGTTCTTAGTACAAAACAGACTCAGAGCCTGAGGAATTCCGTTTCATTTAGATCCTAATGGTCATGATAAGCTACCCAGGAGGAGGACCAAGGGCTAAATTCCTCCTCCAGCTTTTGCTTGGTAAGCAGGTGGCTTCTTGAAGCCAGATGCTCCGGGGCAGCTTAGAAGGTGGTCAGTATGCAGAGAGTCCTTTATCTCACAGTTTGCATTTGCCTTGGCTTTGCACTCATAGGTAAGTAAACTACAATTATATGCCTTCAAAAGACTTTCTTTATTCTTGGCAGGTCCATGTAATTTCCTTGGCAGGATTTTTGAGAGTAGTTCATTGTTGCCTTTCCTGGATATGAGAGAGGGTGACTGTCCCAGGATCAACCATTTCATGTAAGACAGGAGCAGAACTCACAGTCACTGTTTCCTAGGCAGCACCTCTTCCCCTCCTTCCCCAAGATCATTCAGACATTCCACCATGTGGAAAAAACAAGCACAGAGGCGACATGCAGCTCAAAAACAGTAACTGGGAGAAGGACCTTGATCGATCACTTAAACACGAGCTGGCAGTGTGTGGCAGCAGCCAAAAAAGCTAATAGAATCCTGGGTAGTATAAAGAGAGGCACAGAATCAAAACCACACAAAGTATTTATAAAGCCTTAGTAAAGCCACACCTGGAATACTGCATCCAGTTTTGGTCACCATATTAGAAAAAACGATGTTGATACTTTGGAAAAAGTGCAAAGAAGAACAACTAAGATGATTCAAGGCCTGGGGACTAAAACATGACGAATGGTTGCAGGATTTGGGGTATAGTGAGTCTAGAGAAAAGAAGGAATAGAGGGGGACATGATAACGGTATTCCAGAATTTGAGAGACTGCAGGGGTGAGATTCAATTTTTTTAACAACTGGTTCTGTGGGCATGGCTTAGGTGATGGGCGTGGCTTGGTGGTAATGTGACTGGCTGGGCATGGCCAACTCAACATCACTCACATCGAGGCACGCATCTCCTCGCCTGGCCTCTCGTAACTGTGGGGATGCTGCAATAGTCGTAAGTGTGAAAAATGGTCATAAGTCACTTTTCAGTGCCATTGTAACTTTTGAATGATCACTCCACACAAGCAAAGTACCAGCAAAGAAGGGGAAAAAAACTCCAGAGAACTTCCTGAGACAGGAAGTGTAGTCCTGCCAAGAACGTAGTAAGGGTTAACAGAGAGGCAGTTTCTATAAGCAATACCAGAATGTTTCCTTCCTGCCTTCCTTACAGGATTAGCCTAGTAATTTCTTCTAACAACCGGTTCTCCAAACTGCTTAGAATGTTAACAACCGGTTCTAGCGAATAGGTGCGAACCTGTAGAATCCCACCCCTGAGGGACTGCCACAAGAGCAATTGAAGAGGGGATCAACTTATTTCCCTTTCTTTAATTTTTTTCCCTGTCAATCCTTTTTATTAGTTTATAATATTGAAAAAAATACAAAAGCAAATAATAGGAAAATAGGGGAGGGAAAAAGGGAAGAGAAAAGTGTAGAGAAGAAGGAAAAAAGAAAGAAAAGGCATTGACCTCCGAATCCCTTTGGTGCAGGAGGATAAGAAGTAACATCAAATCTCAATGTTTTACTTTTACATAATAGTATAAACTAGCCATTTCTATAACAACAGATCTATCTAAAACCCAAATAAAGTTTCCTTTTTTCCACCTCAAGCAAAAGTCCAGAAGCGATTTCTGAGTAGAAACAAAAGTATTTGAAAGCAGTCAATCTAGCCATCTCTGCTAACACCATCAGCTTTTTCAACCATTCATCCAATGTGGGGATTGAAGTGTCCTTCCATTTTTGTGCCTAAAATAATCTTACTTATTCTCCAAAGCACCAGAGGGCAGGACAAGAAATAGATGGAAACTAATTAAGGAGAGAAGCAACCTGGGATTAAGGAGACACTTCCTAACAGTGAGAACAATTAACCAGTGGAATAGCTTTCCTCCAGAAATTGTGGGTACTTCATCACCGGAGGTTGTATGGGGTATAGGATAGGCAGGGTCTCCTGATTGAGCAGGGAGCTGGATTACATTCTAGAAGACTTCTAAGTCTCTTCCAGCTCTACCTTGAATTGAAAGTCCACATTTCTTTTTTTTAAATATTTTTTTAATTTTATTTTAATACAAACAATCCATCTTCCACTAAACAGTGTGCCATCTGGGTATAAATGTCTTGTGCAATAACAGTTAAAATTTATAGCCATATTCATTATTTGTCTACTCTTAACTTAATACTGATATATACTGTATAACATATCTAATACTGTAACCGGGGTGGAATTCTACCAGTTTGCACCTATTCGCTAGAAACAGTTGTTAATATTCTAAACAGTTCGGAGAACTGGTTGTTAAAAGAAATTACTGGCCTAATCCTGTAAGGAAGGCAGGAAGGAAACATTCTGATGTTGCTTACAGAAACTGCCTCTCTGTTAACCCTTATTACATTCTTGGCAGGACTAGACTTCCTGTCTCAGGAACTTCTCTGGAGTTTTTTCCCCTCCTTTGCTGGTACTTTGCTTGTGTGGGGTGACCATTCAAAGTTACAATGGCACTGAAAAAAGTGACTTATGACCATTTTTCACACTTACAACTGTTGCAGCATCCCCACAGTCACGAGAGGCCAGGCGAGGAGATGCATGCCTCGATGTGAGTGATATTGAGTTGGCCACGCCCAGCCAATAACATGACTAACCCACGTCCACCCAGTCACATGACTGCCAAACCACTCCCAGCACCTAAGCCACACCCACAGAACTGGTTGTTAAAAATTTTGAATCCCACCCCTGACTGTAACGATACTGTAACAACAACAAAAACAAAACCCTAATCTTTATTTATTTAATTCTGTTGATATATTTTCTATATTTCACTAATCTACTTTTATTTCTAACTTTTATATTTATTCTCTAGCCATTGGTAGAATAGTTCGCATATTTAATATAATGTTCAGTTTGTTCCTTCTCTTTAAGTGCAAGTGTTAACCTATTCATTTCTGCACATTCTAATATTTTCCTAATCACATTCTCATCCATAGGAATCTCTTCACTTTTCCAGTTTTGTGCAAATACAATTCTAGTTGCAGTTAATACATGAATAATAGATACACATTTTCTTTACTATAAGTTTCTGGTAAAATCTCCAGCAAAAATATTTTGGGTTTCAAATCAATGTGCTGCTATATCATCTTCTCCAACCACGTATGTATTTTTGTCCAATATTTTTTGGCTTCTACATATGTCCACCACATATAGTAATACCACCCAAGTGTCTGCTGGCATTTCTAACATTTAGCTGATTTGTCTTTAAACATCCTTGCCAATCTTGCCAGTGCAAAATACCATCTATAAAACATCTTGTATAAGTTTTTTTCAATATGCAGTTGCATAATTAATTTATAGTTTCTATCCCATAGTTGCTGCCATTTTTCTAGTTCTATTGTATAACCAAATTTTTTTGCCCATGCTATCATTGTCTCCTTCACTTGTTCTTCTTCTAATTTAATAACCAATAAATAGCTATACAGTTTTTTTACCAACCTCTCTTCTGTTAATATCTTATCCAATTCTGTCAATTCAATATAAAAAACCAGACAGTTTAGCATCTTTTTCATATCTAGACTGTATTTGCAGTTGTGTATACCAAACCATATCAATCCTTCGTTCGTTCAATTCTAGTTTAGTTTTGAGCTCACTCTTTTCATTCAAAATGTCATTGTATCTAACGATCCCATATTAATAGTATTTGGATGAATAAGCGCTTCCATTATCAAAAGCCAATGGTATCTTCAAATAATGCTGTTCTCTAATTTTCTCCCAAACTAACAATAAAACATTTCTTATATGTCTTTGAAAATAACCATGCATCTTACTTTTCCCATACCATAAGAAGGCATGCCAACCCAATTGCAGATCGTGTACCTCCAATGTCAATAATCTTGTATTTCTCAATACAATCCATTCTTTCATCCATGTTAACACTGCGGCCTGGTGGTATAGTTCCCAATTTGATAATCCAAAACCTCCTCTAGTTCTTACACCCTGTAACATTTTTAAATTAATTCTTGCTTCCCCCCCCCCTGCCAAATATATTTAATTATTATTTTATTGAGATCCTCAAAGTATTTTTTCCTCCAATTTTATCAGAATTGTTTGAAACAAGTGCAATAATCTTGGCAATATATTCATCTCAATTATGGCTATTCTTCCTATTAACGATAATTGCAAACTTTTCCATTTTTTCCCAATCTACTTTAATTTATTGTATCACCTTATAATAATTATCTTCTTTGATTGTTACCTGGCGTTGGTTTTCCTTGATGCACAGAAGGCATTTGACAATATGAACTGGCAATTTACGCTGGCACAACGAAAAGTTATAGACTTTGGGGAGAGATTCATTAAGATGATTAAGGCAATACACTATAAACAAACTGCAAAGATGATGGTAAATGGAGATATGACTGAAAAGGTTGACATTAAGAAGAGTACAAGACAGGGATGTCCCCTGTTGCCATTATTATTTGTATTGACACTGGAAGTATTAAATAGAAATATTAGACAGGATAAGGAGATAAAAGGTATGGAAATAAAATAAATAAAAAGGAAAATATAAATTACAGGCATTTGCAGATGATTTGGTTTTTATTTTAGAAGATCCACAAGAAACAGGGCCAAAATTAATAAAAAGAATAGTATGGCAAAGTGGCAGGATTGAAAATAAATAAAGAAAAAACCAAGATTTTAGAGAAAAATATTACAGAGAAACAGAAAAAAAGAGTTAATGAGGAGATTAGATATTCAGATTACCAAGAAAGTAAAATACTTAGTGATCCAATTAACAGCAAAATGTGTAACGATTCAAGGAAGTCTACATTTCTTGTGGTTGGAAACCTCTGATGTAAACTGTAATTCTGGAGAGTTTGTGGGCACCAAGAAATGACTACTTGCATCCATCAGATCTCTTCAAGAAGAAGAATACACACTCAGCCAATGCATGCAATATTATATTATATTATATTTCAAAAAATATAAAAACATGGGTACCTTCATACACAACTGGTTTATAATCACCAAACCAGCTGAGTTTTGTCTTTCTACTTCTGCAGCATATAGCTTGAAGTGCCACTATTGTTCTCGAAAGAATGCTGGGAAAAGCTGCCGTAGGAAAGACACTATCTGCTTCCCAAGGAAGAAACAGCACTGCATAAAAGTCCAAGTTATTTACAGTAAGTTAAAATCTTGTAGAATAGCCGTGTTCCAATAGGGCAGGAGTGAAGAATGATTGATCCATATTTATGAGGGGTTGAAATCAGTGGTGGGATCCAAATTTTTTTACTACCGCTTCTGTGGGCATGGCTTGGTGGGCAGGGAAAGGATACTGCTAAAATCCCGTTTCCTCCCCACCCCACTAACCTGCTTCCTAGCTCCGTTCTCCTGTGCAGGGCAAGAAAAGAAGACCCAACCGCAGGGGTGGGATTCAATTTTTTTAACAACCAGTTTTGTAGGCATGGCTTAGTTGGTGGGCATGGCTTGATGGTCATGTGACCAGGTGAACATGGCTTGTGGTCATGTTATTGGCTGGGCATGGCCATCTCAACATCACTCACATCGAGGCACGCATCTCCTCGCCTGGCCTCTCATGACTATGGGGATACTGCAACAGTTGTAAGTGTGAAAAATGGTCATAAGTCACTTTTTTCAGTGCCACTGTAACTTTGAATGGTCACCCCACACAAGCAAAGTACCAGCAAAGGAGGGGAAAAAAACTCCAGAGAAGTTCCTGAGGCAGGAAGTCTAGTCCTGTCAAGAATGTAATAAGGGTTAATGGAGAGACAGTTTCTGAAAGCAACACCAGAATGTTTCCTTCCTGCCTTCCTTACAGGATTAGGCCAGTAATTTCTTCTAACAAATGGTTCTCCGAACTGCTTAGAATGTTATCAACCGGTTCTAGCGAATAGGTGCGAACTGGTAGAATCCCACCCCTGCCCAACCGATCAGCTGGGACTCGAGAGGACAGAGCATAGATGACGGTGGGGCCAGTCACAGGTGGCAATTGCCGGTTCTCCAAACTACTCAAAATTTCCGCTACCAAGTCTTTTGCAAACTTCTGACAAGCAAAGTCAATGGGGAAGCCAGATTGACTTAACAACCATGTTACTAACTTAACAACTGCAGTGATTCACTGAACATCTTTGGCAAGAAAGCTTGTAAAATTGGGCAAAACTCATTTTACAGTTGTCTTGCTTAAGAGACAAAAATTTGGGGCTTAATTGTAGTCATAAGGACTACTTGTATTTTAATGGCTCCTTTTGTAGGAAAATGCATCCATGCCGGATTCATTTTACTTTAGCTTCTCCTTCTGTGGAATACCATTTATCATTACTCTGAATTATTAAAATCTGCATTCTGAAAGTCCAAGATAAGCCTTCAGTCATACCCCACTTTAAATTCTCTTACGGTTATGACTACACCACGATATGATCGTTTCCTCCAAAGATCCTCTTGTTTTCACTTCCTTAATTAAGTCTTACCTACTGTATTTGTTATTAACCAACTTAAATCTAGCTTGGAAAGGTTCTATTGAGAAAAACAAACCACTTTTTAAAAAACTCTTCCTGTTTTGGTGACTTTGGGTGATATCTAAATTAGACTTTCAGTGGAAAACAAAATGGAACTAAAATCAAGTATAAAGAAGAAGACCAAATTAATAACCACAGGTACAACAACCAGAATTGGCAATTTATTCATTTATTACATTTCTATGGTATTCATCACACTGTCTAATGAACATATTGAAGTGAAGGGTAGCTTCTGCCTTTTAGGATCAACCATCAACAGTAAAGGAAGAAGCATCAAGAACTACCCCACATTTGGTGGAGCAGCCATGCAGGGCTTGGAAAAGACATTTAAATACCATGATGTGTCTCTGCCGACAAAGATCTGAGTAGTGCAAGGAATGGTATTCCCTGTGACACTCTATGGCAGAGGTCTTCAAACTTGGCAACTTTAAGACTTGTGGACTTCAATAGCTGGCTGGAGAATTCTGGGAGTTAAAGTCCACAAGTCTTAAAGTTGCCAAGGTTGGGGACCCATGCTCTATGGAAGTGAAAGTTAGACTTTGAAGAAGCAGCCTAGGAATTGGCACCCCTGAATTTTAAGTGTTGGAGAAGGCTCCTGAGAGTACCATGGACAGCCAAGAAAACAAACAGATCGTCATACAAATCAACCCAGATTTCTCACTCAAGGCACAAGTGACCAGGCTCAAATTGTTGTTATTTTGGTCACATTATGGGATGACCCAGCTGTCTGGGAAAGGCTCCAGTGCTGGAAAGGTAGGAAGAGAAAGAGGATGACCAATAGTAAGATGAATGGATTCAGCTAGCGTAATAATGGAGGCACCATTGGAAGACTTGAAAGCCCAGGTTGGGGACATATTGTCTCAAACAAAATCTATGTGATCACGAGGAGTCAAACATGATTTTGTGGCACATAATCAATCAAAGAATAAATAGAATAAGAGAAAACTTGCATGTGAGCTGTGGTGGCACAGTGGTTAAGAGTGCGGTACTGCAGGGTACTTCTGCTGACTGCCAGCTGCCTGCAAAACAAAACTGTTGTAAGTCGAGGATTACTTGTAGTAAGTCTCCATTTTAATCAGGAGTTGAGTTCAAGGCTTGCATGATGTTAGCTCTTCCTATCAAAACATTAATTAAAATTCTCAATGCTCTTGCTTCATGAAATATTATAGAAGCATAGCTGCTTGATTTGATCTTCAAGTTACAACCATACCTTTGCTGACCATTGAAAGTTTACAACAGCATTAAAAAGTGACTTTTGACCGGTCCTCACAGTTATGACTGTTGCAGCATCCCCACGGTCGCATGATCAAACTTTGGCCACTTGGCAACCGGCGTGCATCTACGAGAGTTGCAGTACCTCAGAGTCACATGATCGCTATATTTTGCGACCTTCCCAGCCAGCTTCTGACATGCAAAGTCAATGAGGGGAAACTGGATTTGCTTAATGACTGTGTGATTCACTTAACAACCATGGCAAACAAAGGTCATAAAATCGGGCATGGCTCACTTAACAACTGCCTTGCTTAGCAACATAAATTCTGGTCCCAATTGTGGTTGCAAGTCAAGGATTACGTGTGTGTGTGTGTGTGTGTGAAGATGCACCTTTGAGGATGCAAGCTGTCCTATTGGTTTTAGCAGATCAGGAACAGACTATCCAGCTATGATGATTTATGAATCATCAAAGTGAATCAACCACTGAAGTGAGTTGAGTGGAACCAGTGAGTTTTGCAACACATTTTACAACTTTTCTTGCCCCATTTGTTAAGCGAATAATTGCAGTTGTTAAATTAGGAACACGGTTGTTTAAGTGACTCTGGCTTCCCCATTGAACTTTGCGGGTTAGAAGATCGTAAAGGGGGACCACATGATCCTGGGACACCGTGTCAGAGTATATTCATGAATTGGAATAGAGCATGGTAACAAGGTCAGCCAATGAATAGGCATAGCAATTAAGTCAGCCAATGAGAACTGTTTGGAAACTGAAACTAGAAGTAGCCTAGGAAACTGAAACTAGAAGTAGCCTAGGCGTAGCTCTATATTAAGCTCTGAAGCTCTGAAGCTATGTTGAGCTCTGAGTCTGTCTATTGATGATGAAACTGCTTCTCTCCTCTGCTTGCCTGCTGAACTAAAGTGAAACTGATGTCTGTTTCTGAGCTGCTGAGTTGTGGCTGAAGCTCTGAACTTGCAACATGTCTACTTCTGTCTGAGTTCGCTCCCTGTTGAAGAAATCTACAGCTGATTTTTAAAATCTACTTATTATGTTTATAAATATGTTAAATGAAGCATCAGCCATCGGTGTATATTTTTCAGGAGCTGAATTAACGTTGCAAAACTCTAAATACACTGCAACCGTCATAAATGTGAGTCAGTTATCAGGCATCCGAATTTAAATTGCATGAGCATGGGGATGCAGCAACAGTCGTAAGTGTGAAAAATGGTCATAAGTCACTTCCTTCAGTGCCGTTGCAAGTTCAAACAGTCACTAAGCAATCTGTTGCAAGTCGAGAACTATCTGTATCTCTAAAGTAGACACTTTAAAATATATGCAGGTCTTGGTGTGTTCGGGTCTTTTCCTGTGTAAGATTGAGACTATTTGGGCAACATTTCGACGAGATCTCACTCGCCATCTTCAGGCTGGTGCTTTTGGCTTTGTGCTTGTGTGAGAAAAGCGTGATCTGAGCTGCTGTCTCCTATATATACTGGTGGGGAGGTTGGCTGTGTCATCATTCCTTGATTGGTTGATGTATAAAATATAATATAATTTATAAATATATTTAAAATATATATATACTTTGTATTACAACACCCTGTTAAGCCCCAATTAAGGGAGAAAGCATACTGCTTTCTTTTCTGTCTTTCGGCTCATCACCAGAGACCATACCAACAGAAAGCTATTTGTTTCATTGTCTTTTTGTTTTACATGTGTGTAAGGTTTTTAAGCTGATAATTAAATAATAAATAAGGGAGACTAGGATAGATCTATTTCGAGCTAGTTAGCTCTCACAAAGTATATACTTATTCCCCTGCCTCTGCTGATAAGGATAGAGCCAGGTGGTGTAGTGGCAATTACAACTGCCTCACATGTAATACTTCCCTGGTTCGAATCCCAGTAAGGGTATGGCTAGCTGAAGAGAGCTAACTAGCTCGAAATAGATCTATCCTAGTCTCCCTTATTTATTATTTAATTATCAGCTTAAAAACCTTACACACACACACACACACACACACACACACACACAACACACACACACACACACACACACACACATATATATATATATATATCTGTGGCTATTCGGGTTTTCTCCCGTGTAGAATTGGATGTATCTAGGCGACATTTCGATGAAGTCTTATTCATCATCTTCAGGCTTGTGTCTTCGGCTTTGTGCTTCTCGGAGTAAGAGTAAGATCCACATACAAATACCCGCGAAAATCTCAGAAAAATATATATATATATATATATATATATATATATATATATATATATATATATCTTTGGTTCTTCAGGTTTTCTCCCGCGTAGAGTTGGAAATATCTAGGCGACATTTTGATGAAGTCTCATTCATCATCTTCAGGCTTGTGTCTTCGGCCTTGTGCTTCTCAGAGTCTCATTCATCATCTTCAGGCTTGTGTCTTCACTCTGAGAAGCACAAGGCCGAAGACACAAGCCTGAAGATGATGAATGAGACTTCATCGAAACGTCGCCTAGATATTTCCAACTCTACGCGGGAGAAAATTCGAAGAACCAAAGATCCACATACAAATACCCGCGAAAATCTCCGAAAGCATATATATATATATATATATATATATATATACACATTCAATCCACATTAGGAAGAACTATCTTTGGGGTTCTCTGTTATTTTAATTGCATTCTTATTTTTGCATAAATTTCTTGTACAGTATTCGCTTCTATAGTCTTGTTTGTATTACAATCCTTTGGTCCGTGATTCCAATAAATTCAGCACTTGCAGATGCCATAGTGTTCTTAATACCAATTCTGAAAACATCCAAATGGTTCTCAATCTCTATCTTCATGTCTTTTTGCAGAAAACAGGCTGATATTCTCAAAGGCGGGTTGCTCTGATGAGGAAAACTGTGATCGAGGAAGGAGAAGCAAATATGGCTTCGTTGTCAGAATTAACTGCTGCAAAAAGGATCTGTGCAATAACATACAGTATGATAATTGACTGAGGTTGTGTGTTAAGAACTTGCCTTTTTTCTATGTGTTCCCTGGGCAGTTGCAAATTTCATTTCTATTTCCAAATAGATAATGCACTCATGCTACCTGACTGAGATAAAATTAAGGAGACATGTATTAATATATAATATTAAAAATATTTTAATTTTTTTAAAAAAATATCATGGCCTTTTATTTCCCTATTCAGTATTCCATATATAAGGTAGAAGAGAATAGTTGTAACTCAGGATTGTAGCTGTGGGATCCTTAGTATTGTCTGAGCTTGGTTATTTTCTTGCAGACGTTTCATTACCCAACTAGGTAACATCATCAGAGCTGCTACACTGTCACACCGTAGCACTGATGATGTTATCTAGTTGGGTAATGAAATGTTTGCAAGAAAACAACCAAGCTCAGAGAGCATCAAGGACCCCACAATACATAAACAAACTCCATACTTATATAAAAAATAGTTTTCTAATTTATTTATTTTTATTTATTTATTTGATTTGTCAATCGCTTACAAAATAATAGGTATAAATATAAACATGAGTAAGAATACAGGAAATAGGTACGATTAAATGGGGACAATAGGACAGGGATGGGAGGCATGATGGTGCACTTATGCACGCCCCTTACAGACCTCTTAGGAATGGGGTGATGTCAATAGTGGATAGTTTGAGGTTAAAGGAGTGGGGGGTTTGAGGATGTAACTACAGATTCCCGTTAGTGATTCTTTTTGAGCTAAATTCTCTGGCAACATTTCAATTTTCTTTGTGAGTGTTTACTTTCCACCCCTCCAATACTTCAACACTGATTACTAAAGCAGGACCTCAGGGACCACTAAACACTTAGTTTTAAATCCCGCGGACCAGAGACCCTGAGAAAATCCCAAAAAAATTCTGCAGGAAAATTCCCCACCCCATTTTCCTACCGACTGTCATTCTTTATTTGGAATCACAGGATACTGTCTCCAGCTCAGTTCTCGGGGGTGGGTGGGTGGAGAGATAGGAGAGAGAGAGAGAGAAAGGAGAGAGAGAGAGAGAGAGAGACTTTTGCCTTCATGGAAGGAAAACAGCAGAAGCAACAGAAGTCTTTCTTTCTTTCCCCCCAAACTCTGCCAGAAATGAGTCTTTGTGAGACTTGTCACACCAGCGCAGCCTCTTGGAGTAGGATGCCTTGCAGGATCCCAAAGATTCATTTCTGGTGAAGTTTGGGGGAGAGAAAGAAAGACTTTTGCTGCTTTCCTTGTGTGCAGCCAAAAGCAAAAGAAGAAAGAAGCAGAAAGAAACAGCCCGGTGGCCAGGCAAGGTGCGTGGGGCAATTTCCCCCCTCTGCCCTTTCCCCCCTCCCCTCACTACCTCGTGTTGTTTTCAATGCAAGGGACGCAAGCCTTGTGTTCCCACGGGCCATGTGGGCAGCACAGGCTTGTGTTCCCGCACAGCCTGCATTAATTGCTTTTGGGGTGACATTTCTCTAAAGACCACCAAAATTTTCTTGTGGACCACCAGTGGTCTGCGGCCCACTGATTGGCAACCACTGATCTGGACTATTGCAATGAGCTCTATGTGAGGAAGTGGAGGCTTTTGAACACTACTCAGAAGCAATAGCTGTTCCAGAGTGAAGCAATGTGGATAATTAATGGGTGTATCTGGTAATGCCTACCTAAAACATCTCAGCAACTTGTGTTGCTTCTCAATGGCCTTCTGGGTGGAATTCAAGATGCTGGGTTTTCACTTATATAGGTAGTCCTCAGATTATGACTATGAGATCCACAAATCATGCAAGTCATAAAACAGGTCACCACATGACTGTACTGAATTTTACATTGTTGAGTGAATGCCACGGTCATTTGCTATGGGACACTTTTTTCCCCAAGAACCTGGAAGTAAATGCCAATTTCTGACAAAAACACCATAATTTGCAATCATGTAACCACGGGGCGCTGGAAACAGGTGTAAAGCCTTTTGCCAAGCCCACAAAACATAGCCATGTAAGGGGAGGCAGATGTCAGAACTTCAAAACTGGGTTGTAAGTCTCTTTTTGAGGGTCTGTCAGAAGTTTGAACAGCTGCTGTTGTAAGTTGAGAACCATCTATACAGCCAGTGGTGGGATTCAAAATTTTTTACTACCGGTTCTGTGGGTGTCGCTTGGTGGGCATGGCATGGCTTGGTGGGTGTGGCTTGATGGGCGTGGTAGGGGAAGGATACTGTTGTCAACTCACTGAACACTGACAGCAATTTGGGAGAACGTTAAAAAAGGGTTAGCTAAAGCAGCACAGACCTATAAAAAGTAGGCAAACAAACCAAAAGCACAGCGTGGGGGAGGTCTACTTCTCCACGAAATATCTGAGGCTAAAACTCCCTAGCAAGAAACTGGGTCCAAAGTTTATGGGACCATTCCCCTTAGTAAAGATGATCAATCCAGTCATGGTGCAGTTGAAATTGCCCTGATTGCTAGGGAAGATACACCTGGTATTCCATAGTAGCCTCTTAAAACCTGTGGTTGGATCGACCCTGAGGCCCCTCCCTCGTGAGCCTCCAGACCCCGTGGTCATAGGAGGCCAAACCCATTATGAGGTGCAGAGAATCCTTGATTTGAGGTGGCACAGGAGGCAACTCCAATACTTAATCAAGTGGAAGGGCTACCCATTATCAGAGGCATCTTGGGTAAAGAGTAGGAAAGTCCAGGCCGATCACCTTATAGCAAGATTCCATGCAGAAAATCCAACCAAGCCTAAGGGGGCTTCGCAACCCTAAATTCTATATCTGCACTCAATTTGTTTTGCTTTATATAGGTCACCTTCAAGAAGTGAGAGGAGCTGAATGTCAACTCATAAAACATTCCTATGCCTGTTTCAGCAATTGCCAAAAAAAAAAAAAAGAGGGAGGAAGGAAATCTGGAAGAGCAGTTGAAAGTGAAAGTACATTTCAGTTCTTATCTTTAAAAGATTGTAAGCTCTCAAATATATATAATTGAAGAAAGTGAATGATGAAACCCAGCCTGTGAACGTGCTCAATTGGAGAATCTGGTTTATGAGACACCCAGGGGGGTGGGGAGAAACAGGGTCACAGGTGACTGTAAATTATGTGTGCCAGAGTTGGCTTCATACAGGGCAGTGCCAGTATGTCACCTCTAATGAATCCTTTGAAGTTTTTTGAAGTTTGGCTCGAGAATCATGACTTAATTAGAGCGATTGCTGGAATCCTGACAACTGTAAAATCTCCATTCCCTCCCCATTCCTGGGGGAAGATTATCACTGTTTCTCCGAACTACTCAAATTTTCCGCTACCGGTTCTCCAGAACTGGTCAAAACCAGTGGTGGTATTCAAAAACTTTTACTACCGGTTCTGTGGGTGTGGCTTGGTGGGCGTGGCCATGTGACTGGGTGGGCGTGGCTTTTCTTTTTTGCAGTTCTCACCCATTTTGGGGAGCTTCTTAGCCATACAGGAGCCTCTGGGGGGGCGTTTTTGCTTCCCTAAGGCTCCTCTGAGACTCAGGAAGGAAAAAAACAAGAGCATAGGAGGGGCATGCAGCACTCCTCCAAGCTCCGTTTTGGGAGCTTCCTAGCCTCAGAGAAGCCCTTGGGGGGGGGACGTTTTTGCTCCCCTGAGGTTCCTCTGGGGCTCTGGAAGGCAAAAAATGGAGGGGGGCGGGGCTGAGATCCTCCCTCCATTTTTTGCCTTCCTGGGCCTCAGCAAGGGGAATCCCGGCACTGCTGATCTTATCTACAGCTGATTGTCGGGAGGGGAAAAAAAGAAAGAAATACCTTATGAGAATGTCAAGCAGGCAAGTGGGGTGAGCGAACATTGGGCGGGAGGGCGACCCAGTGGGGGGCGTGGCCAGCCAGAACGTACTACCGGTTTGGCGACCCACGCCAAATTCTTGCTACCGGTTTGCCCGATCTGTTGCGAACCGGCTGAATACAGCCCTTTTTGGCACAGGACCCAGTTATTGGTGAGACTGTCTACCTCCAATCATTTCTGTTCATCCCATGAGATCAGAGAGGGTAGACATATTCCAGATCCCTTTCATTAAACAAATCATGTAATGTGACCAAGGAAGTTTCCCTTCTGTGACTTCATACCTACTCCCCACATCCCCCAGCATTCAGATGGACCTGGCCACATTGGCACTGAAGACTTGTTTGTCACTCAAAAAATGGGCCAATTTGTTTCGGTCTTTCTACTCATATTTTGATGGGAACGGTACAAGTACGTTAGGTTGTTTCAATTATTTTTGTCAATTGTTTACAAGATAATAGGTATGAGTAAAAACATAGTTATGAATACATGGATACATATAAGAAAAATAAAAAAAGAAACAATAGGACAGGGACGGTAGGCACGTTGGTGCACTTAAGCATGCCCCCTACAGATCTCTTAGGAAAGGGGTGAGGTCAATAGTAGACAGTCTAAAGTTAAAGTTTTTGGGGTTTGGGGAAGAAACCACAGAGTCAGGTAGAGTATTCCAGACATTGACCACTCTGTTGCTGAAGTTGTATTTCCTGCAATCAAGTTTGGTGCGATTAACCTTGAGTTTGTATCTATTGTTTGCTGTTGTGTTGTTATGGTTTTTTTATACTTTTAAATTGCTTCTTGTTGCTGGTTATTTTGCTGTTTGCTGGCCACCCAAGGCATAGAAAAATACACAAGCAAGTAGTAAACTATTACAGTGATCCTATTTATTTAGCATTCGGTTTCTTGAATCAGTCAACAGACGTACAATCTCAAAGAATGAAGCCACCAAATTATTCGTTTCTTACACCTTAATTGTTCTACTGATTGATGTTTTCCTTACATTAGATAAGCAAGTTAGGAGTCTGGCTCAGTTGCCCGTTTTGTTAATGAAGTAAGAGAATTATATCCTCTTGCATTGTGACTTTTCTATGGATTGTGTGCTCTATTTAAAGAAAACATAAAGAATGGAAGTTAGAATAGCAAAACATGACCTCTTTGGATTGATTGATTGCTCCAGAAGTTATCTGTTGAGAATTATTAATCAAATATTTTGATTAATAATCAGAAGGCTGATATTTTAGATCCATTTCAGGTACAAATACAAGCTATTTTTAAATGGTAGCACTGCTTCCAGCTGAGTTTTGAGTTGGTTTCTTTGTCATTAATATTCTTCTACTGTTCTTGTTTTCCTGTTCTTGTATAATGTTTGCTGGGCTCTTGAAATATTTCCTGGGACAAGAAAAGAAACCAAGACGTTGCTTTAAAAAATAGTAAACATCAAGATGGTTTGCTATCTCACTCTCCTCAATCCTTGGGCCTTCTGTGAAATTTGCTTTTCTTTTTCTTAAGGACTGAGATGTTGAGCTGCTTTGACAAAAGAAGTGTTGAAATTGCACTTCAAACTCAGATCCTTTTGGATGTGTGTGAAATGTCATGATGCAAGTACAAAATTTAGGTGGGTTTGTGTTGCGGTACAGGTAGTCCTTAACTTACAACCATTCATTTAGTGATTGTTCAAAGTTACAACACCATTGAGAAAGGTGGTTACAACTGATCCTTGCAATTATGATTGGAATTAGGGTGGATTTTCATCGGTCTGGTATTTGTAATTGAAAAAAAGTCTTAATCTAAAGTTTGAAAATGTATTTTTTCCTTTATATATAATGCTTA
This sequence comes from Bungarus multicinctus, assembly GCA_023653725.1. Lineage (NCBI taxonomy): Eukaryota > Metazoa > Chordata > Lepidosauria > Squamata > Elapidae > Bungarus > Bungarus multicinctus. The sequence goes on from CM042834.1 coordinate 30,954,701, forward strand.
AGTAATTTCTAAAGTTTGTAAAATATTATTAAAATGTATTTGAAAATGTCAATGTTAAGAGAAAATTAAAGAAAAAGATGTATTAGCTTAAAGAAAAATTTAGAGTTTTAAAAAAGATGTATGCAAGAAGAAGAAGAAAATATTCAATGAGGGTAACTTGGAGGAAGTAACATAAATTGGAGTTAGTTGGAATTATATTGGTCTGAAAATGAACTTTAAAGTATGTATGTTAAGAGGAAGTTTAAAAAATATCTATTAGAATGTTTTGATTTTAGAAATGTTTTAAAGAATAGCTTAGTGTTTTAAAATGGATGAAAAAAAGTATTTTTCTCTTTAAGGTTAAAGAATCTGAAAGAAGACAAGTGAATTTTGTTAATATAAATGGTGATAGTTTAAAAAGATTAAGTGCAAATAGAAATACATATTATTTCAACAGCAAGGAAGATAAAGCAGAAATGGTTAAATTGATTTAAAGAGGAGAATTCAAACATTATTATATTCTCCTATTCAAAGAGGAGAATATATTAATGTTTTACTTGGATATCCCTTCTGGATTTTGCACTTGCAATGAAAAAAAAAATGAAACCTTGACTTTAGCTACGCTGATTAGATTTGTTGTTATAGAAATGGGTAGTTATATCCTAACGTGTAAAAGTAAAAAGTTGAGGTTGTAATGCTGTTATCTTGTACTATGCTAAAAAGAGTCAGAAGTCAATGCCTTTTTCTTTCTTCCCTTGTACCTCATATTTCCTTTCCCCCTTTCTTTTTTTTCCCCTTCATTTCCCATTTTTATTTTTCTTTATATTTTATACAATGATACACAGTAAAGGTCATAAAAAAGCAGTTGTGGTTATAAGCGGGGTGGGCTTCAAAAATTTTAACAAGGGGTTCCCTGCCTTGTTGCAGGTGGGCGTGGCCATAGTGGACATGGCCATGATGGGCGTGGCCTAGTCGGCCTCCTGCACCATGGCGGTTGGAGCGTTTTTGTCCTCCTCAGACTCTGCAGGGTTTCCTCGAGCCTCCAGGAGGGCAAACACTGCTTCCCTGAGCTCTGGAGGCTCTCTGGAGGCTCTCTGGAGGCTGGAAATGGACTCATTTCCAGCCTTCCCGAACTTCCGGGAGGACCTGTTTTTCACCCTCCCTGAGCCTCCGTGGATGCCCTGCACTTACCTGCATCCAAAACAGGCCATGTGGGGATTCCTGGGAGGGGTGGGATTGACGGGGCCAGCCAGGAGTGGGATTTGGGGGTTCTCCGAACTGTACAGAATCTTAGCTAAGGGCTCTCCCAAACTCCTGCGAACCCCCAGCAGCCCACCCCTGGTTATAAGTCAGTTGATCCCAGTTTTGGTCATAAGTCAAGGGCTACCTATCTTGCAATGCCACTTTTCCCAGACTGACTTGTCTGACTCCTTTTCAGCAAACAGTGCTATCTAGAACAAAACGCAATTCACTGTACAAGCAGGGGTGAGATTAAAATTTTTTAACAACCGGTCCTGTGGGCGTGGCTTAGGTGGTGGCTGTGGCTTGGCGGTCATGTGACTGGGTGGACATGGCTTGGTGATCATGTGACTGGCTGGGCGTGGCCAACTCAATATCACTCATGTCGAGGCACACATCTCCTCGCCTGGCCTCTCATGATTATGGGGATGCTGCAACAGTCGTAAGTGTGAAAAATGGTCATAAGTCACTTTTTTCAGTGCCATTGTAACTTTGAATGGTCACTCCACACAAGCAAAATACCAACAAAGGAGGAAAAAAAAACCTCCAGAGAAGTTCCAGAGACAGGAAGTCTAGTCCTGCCAAAAATGTAATAAGGGTTAACGGAGAGGCAATTTCTGTAAGCAACACCAGAATGTTTCCTTCCTGCCTTCCTTACAGGATTAGGCCAGTAATTTCTTCTAACAACCGGTTCTCCGAACTGCTTAGAATGTTAACAACCAATTCTAGTGAATAGGTGCGAACTGGTAGAATCCCACCCCTGTGTACAAGCCTGTATATGGTCCCTCATGAATAACTATTATTAGTTTACTCATTTCACTAAGGAAATAAATTAACTTCTGTGAAACAAATTATTAAAAAATCACTTTAGGATCAATAAAGAATCAGCTCAGCATTAATTCAGTTTTTTTCACCACATTATAAAAAAGATGTTGAGACTCTAGAAAAAAGTACAGAGAAAAGCAAGGGGACTGGAGACTAAGGCATATGAAGAACGGTTACAGGAACTGGGCTTGGCTAGTCTAGTAAAGAGAAGGACCAGGAGAGACATGATAGCAGTCTTCCAACATTTGAGGGGCTGCCATAGAGAGGAAAGGGTCAAGCTATTTTCTAAAGCACCCAAAAGGCCAGACAAGGAATAATGGATGGAAATTGAACAAGGAGAGATTTAACCTGGAAATAAGAAGAAACTTTCTGACAGCGAGAACAATCAGCCAATGGAACAGTTTGCCCTTGGAAGTTGTGGGTGCGCTATCACTTGAGACTTTCAAGAAGAGATTGGACTGCCATTTGTCAGAAATGGTGTAGGGTCTTCCGCTTGAGCGGGGGGTTGGACTAGATGACCTACAAGGTCCCTTCCAACTCTGATTATCTGTTGTCTGTTAATTCCCCTTCAACAGTGAACAGAAAAAAAATAATAGGGCCAGAATTTTAAAACTGGAACTTGCCCTTATGGTACACTACTGCTAGTGCAGCAGCAGCTTTTTGTGGGTAGAAAAGTCACAAAATTCTTGAGAAATTACAGAAGTTCAAGAAAACCTGCAGTAAATATGTAAGAAAAACCCTTGGATCCTCATTCACAATCAAGAGGACTAATTATACAACTCTACAAAGAAAAGCCTACCATGGACGTATAAATGGCTTCCAATTGCATAAATTATTATCAGAACAGCAACTCAATTTGTATCGAAAATGGGTCTTTGGATCTTCCCAGTAACTCCCACATTTATTCTGTTCATCTTCCAAACAGGTTAGCATAAGCTTCTCCAGGCGCATACCTGCATTTAAAGAGAAAGGACCCACATTTCAATTCTCCCTACTAATTTCCTGTGGAATATGCGCCTTACATTTTTGTAAAGTCCTTTGTCCCATGACAAGAGTCCTTGACTTACAACAGTTCATTTCCTGACTGTTGGAAGTCCCAACGCCATAGCTATTTATTTATTAATTTATTTGATTTATATTGCCACCTATTCGCCCAGGGCGACTTGAGGTGGCTTACACAATGTGAAACCATATTTAAAACAAAAACAAACAAATAAACAATAAAATCTGACAAAAAGAATCAAATAAATTAGTAAAGTACAATAGAACAAACTTTGGGAAACCAAAAAACAAAACAAAAAAAAATTAAAAACCAACTCCCACCCCCCTCCCGACGATAGCAGATCACACTAGCCACCTGATGGGCTCCATCCCTCTCTGGGTTCCCCAAGCCCACTGGCAAAACCAGGTCTTCAGTGCCTTTCGGAAGAGGGGGGCCATTCTAATCTCTGGGGGAATGATGTTCCAGAGAGATGGAGCCACCACGGAGAAGGCCCTTCATTTGGGTCCCACCAGGTGTATCTCCCTCAGGGGTGGGACCCGCAGCATTCCCTGCCTCATTTGCAACCTTCTGACAAGCAAAGGCAACGGGGAAGCTAGATTCAACTAACAAATGTGCTCCCAACTTAACAACTGCAGCGATTCGCTTAACTGTGGCGGCAAGAAAGGTTATAAATGAATGGTTGTAAGTCAAGGACCAGCCTGCATTACTCCTAGGAAAGCCAGCTCTGTCACAGGAATGTAGTAAGGATCCTTACTTCCGAAGACTTGCAGGTGGCCACACACTCCCTCAGAGGTGAGGCAGAAGCTGTTAAGAGGAAGGCACTGGAGCCACTGGCCATAAGGACATGCAGTTTCGGCAGGTCAAAGTATCTACTGGGAAAAAGACAGAAAGATTGTATTCTGCAACAGAGTTCCCCAATTGGGGGCAGGGGAGAGGAGATGGTTTTGCACGAGTGGCTAGCAAATGTGTGCACCAGAGGTGGTATTCAGCAGGTTCTGACCAATTCTGGAGAACCGGTAGCGGAAATTTTGAGTAGTTCAGAGAACCAGCAAATACCACCTCTGACTGGAGATTTTACAATATCCTTCCCCTGCTACGCCCACCAAGCCACGCCCACAGAACTGGCAGTAAAAAAAGTTGAATCCAACCACTGGTGTGCACATGCACGCACAGCTCCATTTGCATGAGTGGCATGCACGTACGCCTGCCACTCGCTTAAATGGAGTGCACCCACTTGCCCGCTGCTCACACAAGTGAAGGTGTGCGTGCTCGCGTGCTCACTGGCCATTTCCATGACCTGGTTGTAATCCCCTCACTGCCCACTAATAGGCCGCGGCCCACAGGTTGGAAACCCCTGTTCTACAAGTATCCTGGCCCTGTGCCATGTAAGGTTTTTAAACCCAGCAAGCTACAGGCTGATAACGTACTTAAAATGTATTCATTCTGCACTTTGTTTTTTCTCTCCGTTCATTCATTCTTATTCTTAACATTTAGATAATGTCACATTTCCTGTTTTGTAGTTTCTAAAATCCAACAAAGTTAGGTTATTCTAGTATAGATATAGAAATCTGTATCAATAACAATAACATTTAGGTTTATATACTACCCTACAACGCTGTACAACACTTCTTACAATGTCAGTTAGCATTATTCGCATATTGTCCCCAACAATCTGGGTCCTCGTTTTACAAACTCAGAAGGATGGAAGCCTGAGTCAACCTTGAACCTCATCAGGATTGAACTCCAGGCTGTGGGCAGAGTTTGCCTGCGATACTGCACTTAACCACTGCGCCATCAGGGCTCCATCAAGCTACCTATATATTACTAATACAAACAGTTGAAAAGGGACAAGTATTAATGGTAGATAATGTTTGGTTTAAACATCACTGCAAGTGTCTGTTCTGTAAAACACCTTATCGATGTTGGGCTCAGTTGGGCTAATTAGTATTCGTAGTCCATAGGTCTTATCTTCGCTGGGAAAGCCCGGCTATCGATTCAGTCACATTAATTACAAACCTGATAGGCTATAGTAAAAGATAAAGAGGATTTCTTGTTCTGCTCTCAGCCTATCTGAGAAAAGAGATCCCCTAATTCTATGAAAATAACCTCTGGTTACAGATTAGACCTGGCTGGGGAATGTATTGGGCTTTTTCGAAGACATATATAGCTGAAAGTGCCAGAAGCTAAGGGCTCACCCCAATGCAGCCAAAATCACCATTTTCACTCTTTAGAAGCAAAGTGTCCTTAACTATACTAAATATTTAATAGGAAGGGGGGATTTAAAACTTTCTCCCAATGAGCCTAATGAAGACCTCTATCTTATCATGCTAACAGCAATAACAATCGTGTTTTTGCTGCCCTCACTCAACTCTCTCTTTCGTGCTTTATTCCCTTAGATCGGGGTGGCCATCAGTAATTTTCAACCAAGAGAGCTTCGGGTATAATTGACATCAGGAAATGTTTGTGGGGGTGGGGATAATAGATTGCCAATATATCCCTATTTTTATTAGGGACTTACCTCCCATCGTGATGAAGAGAAGAAGATAGACTGTAAGTAACCAAAGCTGAACCATGCCTGTTTACTCCCAAGTCTGTCAGAAAAGGCTTGGATAGATGTTGGCATGAAAAGAAAAGAAGGGATTTTTTTTAAAAAAAAATCTGTGGGTAGTTTGGTTTTTAATTTAATCACACATCTATATTTCAGAAATCAGCTTGTACTTGTGTAGGTGGATCAACCATACCAGTGATGGACATTGAGATCATGAAATAACTTTCAACTGTTTGATCTGTAGATAAAATTTTTCAGTATCAACAGCAATGGGGAATTTTGAGGCCCACTTATTGCTTGGAGAGTTTCACAATTCAGTATCCATCTCTCCTATTATAAAGAGTTTCTACCTTAGACATAAATACCACTAGAAAAAAACTATACAGGTCTCTAGAAAGAGGACAATGCACCTGTTCCACCTTATGGTTTCACTGTTGGCAAAATGCAGCACATACTCTCACTATCTCCAATCCAACTCCTCTTTCTGAAATTTCTAGCTATGAATAAGAGTTTTATGTTCCCTCTTCCACACATTTTTCCTTCAATAGAAAAAAAAAAAGGAAGAGGGTAAGAATAGCACTGAGGAGATTGTTTATGAAAACTGCAAATATCTCAAGAACGACAAAATGTTGTCTTTCTCTCTCCGGATCTTCTCTACTAGTCCCTAAGAATACATTCATAGGATTTTTCTTGTCAGAACTCTGCATAACTTCAGATTAAAGAGGGGGGAGTTCAAAAATAATGCCAGAAGTTATTGCTTCACAGAGAGAGTAGCGGAAGCTTGGAATCAACTTCCAGTGGAGGTGATTGGGGTGGGATTCCACCAATTCGCACCTATTCGCTAGAACCGGTTGTTAATATTCTAAGCAGTTTGGAGAACCGGTTGTTAGAAGAAATTACTGGCCTAATTCTGTAAGGAAGGCAGGAAGGAAACATTCTGGTGTTGCTTACAGAAACTGCCTCTCCGTTAACCCTTATTACATTCTTGGCAGGACTAGATTTCCTGTCTCTGGAACTTTTCTGGAATTTTTTTCCCCTTCTTTGCTGGTGCTTTGCTTGTGTGGAGTGATCATTCAAAGTTACAATGGCACTGAAAAGTGACTTATGACCATTTTTCACACTTACGACTATTGCAGCATCCCCACAGTCATGAGAGGTCAAGCGAGGAGATGTGTGCCTCGATGTGAGTGATATTGAGTTGGCCACACCCAGCCAATAATATGATCACCAAGCCATGTCCACCCAGTCACATGACCACCAAACCACGCCCACCACCTAAGCCATGCCCACAGAACCGGTTGTTAAAAATTTGAATCCCACTCCTGACTGCAAGTAAAGATAGTCCTCAACTTACAACAGTTCATTTAGTGACCATTCAAAGTTACAATGGCACTGAAAAAAAGGGACTTATGACCGTTTTTCAAAGTTATGACCTCTGCAGCATCCTCATGGTCATGTGATTAAAATTCAGATGCTTGGAAACTGGTTCATACTTATGACTGTTGCTGTGTCCCGAGATCATGTGATCCTCTTTTGTGTCCTTCTGACAAGCTAAGCCAATGGGGAAGCCAGATTCACTTAACAACCAGGTTACTAGCTTATCAACTGCAGTGATTCACTTAACAACTGAGGCAAGAAAGGTCGTAAGCTGGTCAAAACTCACTTAACAGAAATTTTGGGCTCAACTGTGGTCATAAGTTGAGGACTAACTGTGTCCTTAGATGTTTAAATATGCTTGAGGTAAACAGTTGTCCTCCATCTGACAATTTTTTTAAAAAAATAATAAAATAAATTTTATAGAAATTGTCAGTCATCCAGATCATGATTGTCCCAAAGGTGCTTTTTCAGGAGGCAACTGGACTTTCTGGTTTTTTCTTTGAAGCTGTTTTGCTTCACGTTCAAAAAGCTTCTTCAGCTCTGTCAGGATAATGGGGAATGGGCAACCATGACCTGGATCAGGGCTCGTCAACCTTTTGGACCTCAGGGACCACCAAACTCATAATTTTAAATCCCAGGGACCACTAACCAGTTCTGTGGGTGTGGCCTAATTTGTGGGTGTGGCTTGGTGGTCATGTGACTGGCTGGGCATGGCTTGTATGTAAATATTATAAATATTTATATAAATATTGAATTTTTTATAAAAAAAGAGCAACTTTTACGCAAAATCAGGCAAAGCAGGCAGGAAGATTGAGTTGCTCCCAGAATGATTCATTGATCTATCTACCTGCCATTGACTAGCTCAATCTGTCACATAAAATTTGCTTGCCGTGAGTCTGCACTGAATAATAGAACCTTCAGTCCTAAGGGAGGTTGATCTGTGCTTAAAAGCAGAGCCGAAGATCTAAAGACTAGCTAGAAAGCAGGAAATGCAACCATTTCCTGCTTCCTAGCTAATCTAAATCTCCCAGCACAGCAGAACTGCTGATGGTTGGAAAAAGAAAAAATAGCAATTTAGCAAGGCAAATTTGCCAAGTAAGGAGTGAGTGGGCGGGGAGGGTTCCTGCTGGCCATGTGAACGGCACAGCCTTGTGTTTCTGCGCAGCCTGGATTAATTGCTTTGGGGGGGGGGGTGCTCTGGGGGTGAGATTTCTCTGTGGCCCACAAAATTTTCTCGTGGCCCATTGAATGGTGTTGGAGTAGGAATGGATTTCCAAGGGAAAAATTGCAGACCAGAGGAACCAGGAGTACTACTCAGGTAACCCTGAGGACACAGATAAACCTCCAAGTGCTTCAACGACCCTCTAAAACAAGAGCTGTCGAATTCCTAGCCCGTGAGCCTGAAGTGTCACATTCTGGCCATGCCCACACCCGGTTTAGCGAAGGGGTGGGGGGAAAGTCCTGATATGTCACATGATGCAGCCATGATGTGAATTTGCCATCCCTGCTCTCAAAGGATGCAAACGACCAGCTGTCTGCAAGGAATATAAATCCTTCCATTCCCCACTATCCTGCCAGAGTGAAGAAGCTTCTTGGATGAGAAGTGAAACATCTTCAAAAAACAAACAAACAAACAAGAAAGTCCAGTTGCCTCCTGAAAAAAACAAATTAAAAACTCAAAAGGGCAGACTGGATGGACCATTAGGTCTTTTTCTACCAGCAGTTTTCTACAGAGGAATGGATGGATGGATAGGTAATCTGCTCCTGTAGCCTTTCTGAAAGTGCAATCCAATGCACATCTACTCAGACAAAAATCTCACTGATTCAACCTTTTTTGGGGGTTTTAAATTAACTAGGCTTTAAATTTTAATATAATTCTTAAATTTTAAATTTATTAGTTATATTTTTGTATTTAAATTGGATTTCGGCCGGATTAATTTGTTTAATCTGTTTTTAATTGTATATATTGTTTGTTTTTAGTAGGCTGTACACCGCCCCGAGTCCCTTTTTGGGAGAGGGGGCAGTATAAAAATTCAATAAATAAATAAATAAACCTTGGTTCAGTCTTCTGTGAAAGCAGGAGGCACAGCCACACTTACTGGATCCTTTTGAATCCTTACCATGGTTGCCAATCTGGTATCCCACAAGCTCATCTGAAATGGTGTCAATTCAGAGTGATGCCCTGCAAAGCAATTCTCAGCTCCACAAGGTCCATTCGCAAATCATTCCAACCCGATCCTTTGCAGCTGCATCAGTGTAGCTTTCCTGAACGCACATAGTTTGCCCATAAAGAGCTATAATGGCATCTTTGATGACATTTCTTCTGGTCTGGCAGGTATATGTTTCATTTTGTATTATATCATAACTGTTTTTAAACTATTTTACAACCATTCCTCGCCTAGAGTCACTTGTCTGAGACAGAAAATAAAATATGTGCAAAAAAAAGCCAACAGCCAGAGGCCAGCCTGCTGAGATTCCACCAAACTGGGCTTCGTGCTGCCCTCTGCTGAAGCTTTGTTGTGAAGCTTTTAAAGCAGAGCCTATGAGAGCTGACCAATGTGCTCCATCCACAAGAAACTCACAATCCCTTCCGAGTTTCCCCACTCTTGAAAAATCACCATTGCCTTTTCCAACAAGACACGCAGCGTGGTCTTTAACCCTCTTTTTGGTTGTTAGTTTTTATGTATTTATTTATTTTATATTGCCGCCTATTCGCCCATGGCGACTTGAGGCAGCTTATACAATGTAAAACTATATTTAAAATAAAAAATAAAAATAAAAAAACAATAAAAACTAACAAAAAAATCAAATAAATTAATAAAGTACAACAGAACAAAATCTGGAATTTTTTTTTTTAAAAAAATCACTCCCCAACTCCCACCCCCCTGCCCTGACAACAGCAGATCACACTAGCCATCTAATGGGCTCCATCCCGCTCTGGGTTCCCCAGGCCCGCTGGCAGAACCAGTTCTTCAGTGCCTTCCAGAAGAGTGCAAGAGTGGGGGCCATTCTAATCTCTGGGGAATGATATTCCAGAGAGAGGAAGCCACCATGGAGAAGGCCCTTCTTCTGGGACCCACCAGGTGTATCTCCCTCAGGGATGGGACCCGCAGCATTCCCTGCCTCCTTGCTCTAATGGGTCGGGTAGATGTCACTGGCAAGAGATGTTTCCTCAGATAACCCGGATCCAAGCCATAAAGGGCTTTAAAGATGACAAGCAAATTGGCAACCAATGCAGCTCCTGCAGGAAGGGTGACACATGTGCACACCAGGGTCTGCACAAAAACCATGCGGGCCGCTACATTTTGCACCAACTAAAGCTTCCAGATGCTCTTCAAGGGCAGCCCCATGTAATGCGCGTTGCAATAATCAAGACAGGAAGTGACTAGAGCATGAGTGACTGTGAGTAGGGACCGTTGGTCCAGGAAAGGGCGTAACTGGTGTACAACCCGCAGTTGTACAATGGCCCTCCTGGCCACGACCGCCACCTGCTTGAGCAAGAGTCGTGAATCCAGGAAAACCCCTAGATTACACACCCTATCTGTTTGGGGTAGTGCCACCCTATCCAAGACCAAAGGTGGTAATTCTCCCTGAACCAACAAACCCCAAATCCAGAGGTACTCGATCTTGCAAGGGTTTAGTTTCAACCCGTTGCTCCCCATCTAGCCCCTAACAGCCTCCAGGCACTGCGAGAGGGAGGACACAGCAACACTTAACTTACAATGGGCCAAGACTTTTTGCTGGAGACTTTGGCTGTTCAATGGAACGGAAGGGCAGGATCGGAATCGATTAAAGAAAGCAAAGCGTCCAGATAGGTTGGATATTTCTCAGAGCTCTTAAGACTACACGGTGACCCCCAACAATCCTCAGTCTTTCAAAATATGTGCTGGCCCAACCACCGGCAAATGTACCCCCAGTCGAGGGGCATCCCTTTCTTTGTTACCTTTCAGGAAACCCCAAAGGCTTCTTCCTTGGTCAAATCCTTGCTCCTTTGCAGGCAATTGAGTGGCAATTACTGTTTTCCATCTGTGCTTTGATCTGATCGGTTTTGATGCAAAGAGTCAGAGGAGAGGTCTATTGCCTCTGATTAACCCTTGTGCATAAAGTCATAACACATGCAAAAAAATCATTCATAGCTTTTTACAGCCAGTACAATGGTACCTCTACTTACGAAAGCCTCTACCTACGAAAGTTTCAGGTTACGAAACGCGTCTTCGAGAAAATATCGTCTCTACTTACGAATATGTTTCAGGATACGAAAGGCTTTCCTGGAAAATGGCGCATCCGAGCTGCGCTGCCATTGGTTAACTTCCTGGCATGTCTTCCTGGCTAGGAGGGATCTGTGCGCATGCACCGCGCCGCGTTTCAGTCTCGCGCTAGCAATCCAGCAAAGCAGGAAGTAAGAACGAAGAAGTACAATTCGGGGGCTTGGAACGGATTAGGATATTTACAGGTAAAGTGTACTTCTAGTTACGAAATTTTCAGGTTACGAAACGGCTTCCGGAACGAATTAATTTCGTAAGTAGAGGTACCACTGTACAGTGGAACCTCTGGTCACGATCATAATTCGTTCCATAACTTTGGTTGCAACCCGAACCTAATTTCTCCCATTGGATTGTATGTAAATATGATCAGTCTGTTCCAGACCCCTATGAACTGTATATAAACATTGTCTTTTAAAGATTTTTAACCACACAAATGTTAATTATGCCATTGAACTCACAGTGTAATAGTAAAATGAAAAATCCTTTAATAAAAATACTGAGAAAATTTTGAACAAGAGAGAAAACTGTTCAGTCGGTCAATTCTGAGAGAGAGAGAGAGACAGAGAGAGAGACAGAGAGAGACAGAGGTTACTATTTTGAGGGAGAGTCCAGCTCCGCGATGGAAGAACATTCTCCTTCAGGTGTTTTGTCTCTTGTGATTTCTTCATCTTCTACTGTTTCGTCTTCAGAGATTTCGGGGTCAGGGGTTTCTTGGTTTTTTTTAATCAATTTAGCTGGTGGACTAACAGTCACCAAAAACCGTTCTAATGTGACATGTCTTTTCCTGCGTATCAAAACTTTACGGAAATGAGAAATGACATGATCGTTCATCATGTTCAACATTCTATTCATAAGGGTTTTGTCGGGGTGATGCTTTTCAAAGAAATTCTGGCACTCATTCCATTTTCTTATGATGTCTTTCAACACATCACTTTTAATCCCCTCGCTTTCATCTTCTTCCCCCAATGACTGCTCCTCAGTGAGCACCTTATGCTGCTCATTCTGGAGTGCAACAAGTTCGTCCGCGGTCAGTTCTTCATCGTGATCTTTGACCAATTCCTCGATGTCATCACTGTTGACTTCAAGACCCATGCTGTTACTCATGGACACGATCTCATCCACAATAGAGGGCTCAAATCCTTCAAAATCTCGCTCAGCAACGCATTCAGGCCAGAGTTTCTTCCACGCTGAGTTCAAGGTTTGGTACGTGACATCTTCCCAGGCTTTGTCGATGAGGCTGAGGCAATGAACAATATTAAAATGGTTCTTCCAGAACTCCCTCAGGGTTAAAGACGTCTCTTCGGTGACATTAAAACACCTGGTGAAGAGTCCCTTAGTGTACAGCTTCTTAAAGATGGAAATTATTTGCTGGTCCATGGGCTGCAGAAAAGGAGTCGTGTTTGTGGGGAGAAACTTCACCTCAATGAAGTCGTACTCATTGTCCAATTGGTCAACCAAATTGGGAGGGTGTGCCAGTGCATTGTCCATCAGAAGAAGGCACCTTTCAGGCAGATGATTGTCGGAAAGATATTCCCTAGCAGTGGGAGCGAAAGCCTCATGCAGCCATTCCAAAAACAAGCTCCTTGTGACCAGACCCCTTGTATTAGCTCTCCACATCACGGGCAGTCTGGTCTTGTTTACATTGTGCTGTTTGAATGCACGAGGGTTCTCATATTGGTAGACAACTAGCGGTTTAATTTTTAGATCGCCACTTGCGTTCGCACACAGCAGAAGGGTCAATCTGTCCTTCATTGGCTTGTGGCCCGGCATAGCCATCTCCTCCTGTGTGATGTAGGTCCTCTTTGGCATCTTTTTCCAAAACAAGCCCGTCTCGTCGCAGTTAAACACCTGTTGTGGGACATATCCCTCAGCCTCCACGAATTTAGCGAAATCTTTCGTGAACGCTTCCACAGCAGCAGCAGCAGTGTCAGAACTAGCAGCCCCTCCATGCCTTACAACATTATGAGTACCATTTTTCTTACAAAACTTTTCAAACCATCCTCTGCCGGCTTTAAATTCATCACTTTCTCCACTTGAAGAAGGGTATTTCTGACGTAAATTACCATGTATCTTCCTAGCTTCCTCACATATGACTGCTTCGCTTACGCTGTTGCCTGCAAGTTGTTTCTCTTTCAACCATTCCAGCAACAGCTTTTCCATCTCTTCCAGCACTTGAGACCTCTGCTTGGTTAGCACTGCCACTGCCCTTGCAGCATGAGCTGCTTTAATAGCCTTCTTCTGCTTCAAAATAGTCGAGATCGTAGACCTTGGTTTATTGTACTCTAAAGCAATATCGGTAACACGCAAGCCACTCTCATACTTTTCAATAATTTCCCTCTTCACTTTCATTTCAATTTTCCTTAAAACCTTCTTCTTACCAACATTCTCACCCCTCTTCACTTGATTAGAGGCCATGGTTAATCGCAAAATTAGTGTAACGGCCACACGTAGGTTGAGAGGAAACAACAGGAAATTTGGCACTTACAAGCAAAATGCTGCTGAAGAAGAAATCGGCCGCGCCCGTGTTTGACTGCCACCCAAATATTTGTTCACGACCAGATGCAAAAATGTTGCGAAAGAAGTCTCAATAAAGAAGAATATTTGTAGTTCAGGGTTGAAATGAGGGGTGGATGTCCCTTGGTGATGCACATGTGTCAGACGGAATTTGTGTCTCCGCACCTCCTTTAGCAGCGGCAGTTTCACTTTCTCATTTGCAGGCGGGGTGGCTCTTGTCTAAAGCAAGGGCTCTCCAAACTTGGCAACTTTTAAGATTTGTGAACTACACGGTTTTTGCCCCGGTTTCTCTTCTCAGTTGCATTGCTGCGGTGCTGGTTTTCAGCAGACAACTATGGTAAAATCCGCAAACGTCAAGCACCAGAATTTTATAAATCAGCGTGTTTGGGTTGTTTTTTTTTTTTTTTTTCCAGCGCTCTGAACGTCAAGAAGCAACACTTTATAAATCAGCGTGGGTTTTTTTTTTTTACATCCTTGGGAACTTTTAAGAGTTGCGGGCTTCAACTGTCAGAATTCTTCAGCCAGCGCGCTGGTTGGAGAGCACTCTGAGATTTGAAGTCCATAGAACTTAAAGCAAGTTGTCAATATTGAGAAACAGAGTGGTAAGATTCTTTCGGCGTAGCTGGCTGAGGAACTCTGGGAGTTGAAGTCTTCGTTGCAGATTCTCTCACTTCCACCCTAACATTCCGCCCTACCCTATCCTATCCCAAAAGGGAAGTGCGGGGAGCGGGGAGAGAGAGGAAGAGAACAATCAAAATGATCCCAGAAGTTCGCGTTCTTTTATAATTCTATATGGAAGAGTCTATAGCCAGCCGGAAGAACCCTTTGAACTTAAGCACCCCGGAAAGGCCTTGCGACTGTGATCCTCGATTTAAAAAAAAAAAGATGGCCAAGAGTCCTCCTCACCATCGAGTCGGAGACCAGAACAGGCCTCGCCGAATCGGATGGTCTCCGCGGGGCTAGAAGGGCCGCTTCCGGTGACGCCAGAGCGGAGAGTGTTCTGCGTTGGGAGGGAAGATGAAGGCGGCTGGAGGCGGGCTAGGCCGTGCAGGGAGCCCGCTTGCCGCCGGCGGGGATTGAAACTTCGGCGGGGAGGGAGACAGGTGAGGGACCGGGAGGAGGAGGAGGAGTCGTCGCAGGCCGGGGCTGCTGGCTGGGGCCTGATGGTGGCTGCCTAGGCAGGCGCGTCCAGGGTGGTGCAGCCCCATGGCAGTCCCGCCTTTGCCCGTCTCGTTGGACCCTCCGGGGGATCGAGCCTTTCCTCCGCGGGCAGCGCGGCGGCCGTCGCCGGTTCCCCTCTGACTCGCCCGCGCGTGATTTACACGGAAGGTAGGTTGCTAATAAAGGAGAATATTTTGAAGCTCAGCATTGAAATCTTTGGTCCTTTCTGAGCTTGGCTGTTTTCTTATGGACTTTTCCTTACCCAAACTGGGTAACATCATCAATGCTAGCTAGTAAAAAGTGGGGTTTGCTCTCAGTTTATATTCTGGTGGCTTGCCTAACCAAGATGCGTGTTTGATATAAAAGCTGATAGTTGCATTCTTACCCAAAGTCTTTTTAAGCCTCTCAACTTAATTACCCAACCATTTGCATAGCAGTATTCGGAGAATGCTGGACTAGCATTGGAGAGTGCATAATTTTAAGAAGCCATTTTCAGGTTAGGGTGAAGTCAGACGTGTCCTACTCCTGAGTGGCTTTCTAGTAAAAACTGGAGAGAATCCAAGCAGGAAGGAACTGGTAAAAGTTGGAAAGAGTCAATTTCTTGAGCTTTTCCTGGAAAGATCCATTCTCCAATCTATACAAGATAATTCACTAGGAGTCCTTGATGTTCTCTCAGCTTGATTGTTTTCTGATAAACTTTTCCTTACCCAAACTAGGTAACACTATCAAGGCTAGTAAAGAGCATAGTATGCACTCAGTCAATATATTCTGGTGACTTGCCTGACAAGTGTTTGATATAAAAGATGATAGTTGCATTCTTACCCAAACTAGACTGGGAACAATTCCCAAACCATTTGCAGAGCAGTAATTAGAGCAGCTGGACTAGCACAGGAATGTGCATAATTGTAAGAAGCCATTTTCCAGTTAGGGTGAGGTCAGAAGTGTCCTAGTCCAGTCTGGGTAGCTTTCTAACATGGAAAAGCTGAAGAGAATCCCAGCTGGAAGGGACTGGTAAAAGCTGGAAAGAGTAAACTACTTTAGCTTTTCCTGGAAAGATCCATTCTACAATCTATACAAGATAATTATCCAGGAGTCCTTGGTGTTCTCTCAGATTGATTGTTTTCTTATAGACTTTTCCTTACCCAAACTGGGTAACATCATCAGTGTTAATAAATATTTGGTTTTCTCCCAGTTTATATTCTAGTGGCTTGTCCTTTTACTGTTAGTAGGGATGGTCTTAGAGATTCTTTGGCTGGGCTCTTTATTGTTGGCCCCCTTGGCAGTTTGTTGACTGGGTTATTGTTTACTTGATTGTGGTCTGATGTTAACCTTGGAGTTAATCTATGCTGATCTGGGTGCTGACTGTTTGGGTCTTTTTGTTCCTTTTTGGCTGGTTGATTGTCTCTTTTGCATAGTCTATAAATACTGTTAATGTATATGTGTCTATTGACTGATTTGTCAGGGTGCCAAGCTTCTAGAAATTTCCTGGCATTTTTGAACTTGGCTTGTTCTAGGATGGTCACATTTGCCCAATTTAAACTATGGTTTTTAAATTCTTATGTTGCGAAATTAAATAATTTTCATGATGTCTTCTGACTGCTGCTTGGTGTTCATGCAAGTCTTCAACCTGTTTGTTCTACATAATAATTGTTGCAGTCCTTACATTGTATCTTGTAGATCGGGGGTCTCCAACTTTGGCAACTTTAAGACTTGTGGACTTCCGAGAATTCCTCAGCAACCTGGTTGAAGAATTCTGGGAGTTGAAGTCCACAAGTCTTAAAGTTGCCAAGGTTGGAGACCCCTGTTGTAGATGACTCTTGTTTTTTCTTCTGGGATTGTTGGGTCTCTCTAGTCTGCTGGCTTGGCTATCCTGGGCCGAAGCCCCTTTCTCAAACCTGCTAGATCAGGGGTGTCAAACTCAATTTCATTGAGGGCCGCATCAGGGTTGTGTGTCCTTGGGGGGACCTGGGGGGGCGTGGCCAGGGTGGGCATGGTCAGCGTGACATCACTTGTGTCAGGGGCGCCTATTGGGGCCCAAGCGCTCTGCCAGCGAAAACAAGCTCTCAAGCTCCGTTTTCTACTGCAACTGCCTCCTGCAACCCTCTGCCAACAAAAATGGAGCTCACAAGGGCCACATGCAGCCCTCCCGAGCTCTGTTTTCTCTGGCAGAGGCACTGTGGGCCAGTCCTTTCCTATTTCCAGGGTGGCCCAACAGGCCAGATTTAAGCACCCTGTGGGCCGAATGCGGCCCACGGGCCTTGAGTTTGATACACCTGTGCTAGATAGAGCATTGAACGAGCTGGATGAAGCCTGCTTCCCCACCCCTTCATCAGAGATAGGCAGCCATTCACCCATGGACCCTTTCTAGGTGGAAAGGGCTGGGCGACCATGTGGTGCTCTTGCAGTACTGATGAAATGAAGGTAATCCTCAACTTAACGACCACAATTGAGCCTAAAATTTCTATTGCAAAGCAAGATAGTTGTTAAGTGAATCTTGCTCCCATTTTACAACATTTCTTGCCATAGCTGTTAAGTGAATCATTGCTGTTATTAAGTTAGTAACATGGTCGTTAACTAACTTTACTTGGCAGAAGGTCACCAAAGGTAATCAAATGACCCCGGGACACCGGAACCGTCATAAATACGAGTCAGTTGCCAAGCACATGAATTTTGTTCACATGACCATGGAGATGCTGCAACAGTCATAAGTTTGTAAAATGGTCGTAAGTCACATTTTCAGTGATGTCATAACTATGAATGTTGAGGGAGAGAATAATTTCCTCTCCTTCAAGTAAAGAGGGTCTCTGGGCAGAGAAACAGCTGTTCTATGAAGCAGGTTGTTGTGTGTTTTTCAGGGGATTGGTGTAAATCTGTATCTCAACAGACCGAAAGTGACAAACTCACACAAGCACAACATTCTGAAGGAAAGGGAACAAAGGCAAATTTAAAAAGGCAGACATTTTCGGAAGTGAAAGCGGATGGAATATTTGGCATATCATCAATTGTTTGGATGCCTAAACCAAAGTTCGCCCTTTTGTAAGCCCTCTTCTGGGAAGCAAAGAGTGCTCATTGTTGTCAACCAATTTGGGATATTAGCCACTTGTTGACCATGACACTCATACCTCTGGCTTCTCTTTTTCCTGCAATAAAGATATTGTACTTTCTGTGTTATGGAGAGGAATCGTGTTGTTAGATCACATTTAAAATAGTAGTATCGGTATCCTTCTTTGCAGTCATTGAATAGCCTTCCACTTTTGGCAATGTCACTGATTGTCTAGGACAGGGGTGACAAACTCAATTTCATTTAGGGATGCATCAGGGCTGTGATTGACCGCGGGGGGGGGGGCGGGGGGGGCTTGGCCGAGTGGGTGGATGTGGCCCAACTGGGTGAGCATGACCAGTTTGACACCACTCCCCAAACTGCTGGCATGTTTCCTCTTCGCACTGGGTAGATCAGGCCAAAGTACATTGGCCTGATCTTTCCTCTTTGCACTGGATAGACCAGGACAGCCCCTCAGGCTGGATCCAACCACATCACGGGCCAAATCCAGCCCATGGGCCTTGAGTTTGACACCCCAGGACTAGGAAAATCCTAATAATCATCAGGAATTTCCGTGTAACATATCTTTTGTGAAGGTAATGGCTGAGTCAAATGATTGTGAATTCAGATTTTTCTTGAACCAGGAATTATTTTTAGGTCAGTGAGACATTTGCAATTTGGGTGAACCATGTAGTCCTCATTTAGTGACAGTTCAAAGTTGTAACAGCATTGAAAAAAGTGTCTTATGACCAGTTTTCACATTTATGACCATTACAGCATCCTCAGAGTCACATGATCAAAATCTGGGTGCATGTATTTTAAAAAAATTATATTGCCACCTACTTGCACATGGCAACTCAAGGCGGCTTATTTAATAATTGCACTGTCCCAGGTTCATGTCACCATTTGTAACCTTCCTACCCAGCTGCCCACAAGCAGAGTCGATGGAGGAAGCCAGATTCACCTAACAATTCAATTCTCTTAACAACTGCAGCGATTCATTTAACAACTGTGGCAGAAAAGCAAAAATAAATGCTCATAACTCAGCAATGACAATTTTGGGCCCAGTTGCGGTTGTAGGTTGAGTACTCTCTGTATTGGTGTTCTTTAAGGTTTGTAGATAATATACTTAATGTGCTTTGAGCTACAGAAGCTGTTTTATGAATATGAAGTGCTGTATTTATTAATTTTAATTTTGCTTTCTTTTTGGCACAACCAGATAAGCAGATTATACAAGAAATACCTTATTTTGCAAGATAAACTGGTGTTAAAAGAAGAAACGAAAGGAATCAGCCTCCATATTTGGGCTGCTTTCACTCATCAGCTCCTGTGGATAAATCTCGACTATCCTCACTCTTGCCCAAAGAAGAAGATGCCTGTGATAATTGATCAGCTCCAGATAAATGAAACAAGGGGTAGGTAGAGTATTGTTAAAGCCATTGATCACAGCTACCCAACAGTCTAATCTCATGTAGGGGGTGAATATTAACTTGTAGTTTTGCTGTGATAGAGCACGATAGACATTCTGCTACCTCCTTCCTCGTTGCCAAGGCCAGAATAACAGAATTTGATGTGGGTGCAACTCTGCTTATAGTTTCTATAGTGATGGAACTGTGTAATTAAGAGATGTTCTAGAGCAGGGCTGTCAAACTCCTGGCCCATGGGCTGGATGCATCATGTGCTGGCCATGCCCATGCCCGGTTTAGTGAAGGGGGGAATGATACGTCAAGTGACCACGTGAGTTTGACACCCCTATTCTAGAGAAAATCCTTTGGCTCCATCACATTTTCATAGCTTGCGTGGAAATTTTGATTGCTCAGGGAAAAACTAGAGTAGAAGTTGGTTGTGTATGTTGTAGGCTAATTGCTTCATTATGTAGATTTATTACTGTAGAATGCTCTGGATTTTTTTTTTTTGTTGTTGTTCTTTGAATAGTGCTTCTAAGAAATGCTGTAGACATCCTTTTCAAAGGAAGGTGGCCCAGGTTGACATGATTTGTAGCAGCCGGATCTGAATCCCTTTCAGGTCTATAGTAATGTGATTGTACACTACTTTGACCAATAACTGAGGAGATAAAATAAGAAAAGGTGGATTCATTTTTGGTCATTGGAACTTTTCCCATTTTTGGAGGTGCCCTGAATTGGCCCATTTAGAACTCTGGATATCCTTATCAACTTTGAAACATGTCTATGCTGCCGCAGCCATCTTTTCATTTCTCAGCTTGCCACACAGCATTTGGGGGGAGAGGGAGGGGTTTGGAATGTTAGCCTAGATAACAAGAAGAGATTGTCTTGTGAGAACCAAGGTCATCTCAATGGGTGTTTGCCAGAGACTTGAAGGAAGTGACCCTGGAGACACCAGAACACTTAATTTGGACAATGTGACCTGTGCTAAGGAGGGGAGGGAAATGTTCATTATGTGAAAATCGCAGGAAATAGCTAGAGTTGGTTTTGCTTCACGCGTGCCGAAATGATGTACTCAATAAAGTTATGCTTAAAGAGATCTGATCTTCTCGATTTTGCTGGCTTGCTTGGGTTCATCAGTCTTGCTTCCGATATCTTTAGAAGGTTTATTGGCGGTCATGCCATCCATTTTTTGGCTTCTCAGTTCTTGGCTGTCCAGATCCTTCCCAGTCCTGCTGTGCTTGTTGGTAGGATGTCCATTACTTCAATATCTGTGTTGGCGTTACACTAGTAATACTATTGCTAAATTTGCAGATGATACAACAGTGGTGGGACTTATCTTGGGGGGGTGAGTCTGCCTACCGAGATGAGGTGGACCGGTTGCTTTCGTGGTGTGGAGACAATAACTTGATCCTCAACACCAATAAGACCAAGGAGCTTATAGTGGACTATAGAAGGAACAGATCAGACATCCAGCCCTTGCTTATCAATGGATCAATGGATTATCAGTGGAGCAAGTGGCCAGTTTTAAGTTTCTTGGTGTTACCCTAAAAGAGGACCTGACCTAGGGTGCCCACATTGCAGCTCTGGTCAAAAGGGCCCAGCAGAGATTATACTACCTGAAACTTCTCAGAAAACAACAACTGAATGAAAAACTGCTGGTGACCTGCTACTGCTGCACCATAGAGAGTATCTTAACTTACTGCAACTCTGTATGGTTTGCCAATTGCACAGTGGCAGATAGGACAGCACTCCAGAGGGTTTAACGTCATTGCCCAGAGGATCATTGGTTGCCCTCTCTTCTCTTTGGAAGAGCTTTATAGCTCCTGCTGCCTTAAGAAGGTTCAAAACATTCTCAAAGATCCCTCTCATCCTGGGCACCCTTTTTTTGAACTATTATCATCTGGCAGATAGTACAGAATAATAGTAACAAGACAAATTGGCTGAAAAACAGCTTCTATCCCAGGGCAGTAGCTTTATTGAATTCTGCTGTATAGTGCAGTGTTGGTGCAGTGTCAGGGGTTTCCAGTTCAATGTGTGGAGTGTGAAGGATGTGTGTTTGTATTTATTTTCAAGGTCATGATGTGCACTGAAGATGGTGTTTGATTTCGTTGTACGAGGTGCAATGACAATAAAGTAAACTAAACTATTGACTTTTTTTTGAAGAGAAACCTCTTCGAATTTCAGAGGAGGAGCAGATAGCCCTCAACTTGCAACCATTTGTTTAGTGACAGTTCAAAGTTGCAACTGCACTGAAAAGAGCAACTTTTTCATGCTTACGACCATTGCAGGATCCCCACGGTCACATGATCAAAATTTGGCTGCTTGGCAACCAGGGCCGCAAAGTCATTGTGGGAAGCCAGATTCACTTAACAGTTGTGTTATTAAATTAACCATTGCAGTGATTCACTTAACAACTGTGTCACGAAAGTTTGTAATATGGGGCAAAGTTCACTTAACTGCCTTGCTTAGCCACAGAAATTTTGGGCTCAGTTGTGGTTGTACGTTGAGGACCATCTAACCTCCCAAGTTCAGGGAAGGAGCAATTTCCATTTGTCGTTGCCATCTTTCAATGTCTTACACGAAGAGCACATGTAAGCTTTGCTAGAGGAGGGGTGGGAAATATTAAACTGGGAACTTGGTTGATTCTGACTTAAGATGTTCCTTCCCGTCTGTGTTACAGGAACCATGGCCACCACAAATCCTCTGGAGAACCTCCAAGTGGAAGCCAGCTGTTCTGTCTGTCTGGAGTACCTGAAAGACCCTGTGATCATCGATTGTGGCCACAACTTCTGCCGGGTGTGCATCACCCGCTGGTGGGAGGATTTGAACCGAGACTTCCCATGCCCCGTGTGCCGTAAGACTTTCCGCCACCGCTCTCTGAAGCCCAACCGGCAGCTCGGCAACATGGTGGAGATTGCCAAGCAACTCCAGGTCACCAATAAGCGAAAGATACGGGATGAGAACTTATGCGAGAAGCATAACGAAGTGCTTCGCCTCTTCTGTAAGGAAGACCAGGAGGCAGTTTGCTTAGCGTGCGAGATCTCCCACGAACACCGTTCCCACACGGTTGTGTCCTTGGATGATGCCTCACAGGAATACAAGGTAGGATGTTGGCATTGGCACACAATGGCTTTCCTACAACCAAGAGGAAGAGTAAAGATCACCATGACTGGCAGTGGGATGATATACAGGTAGTCCTTGACTTTTAACTGCTCGCTTAGCAACTGTTCGATGTTACAATGGGTGCTGCCCATCTCCTGTGGAGATATGACCACATTTGGGGCTGTTAGCAGCATCCTACAGTCACGTGATCACAACTTACAATGTTTTTGCCAGAAATTGACATTTAGCAATAGCACTTATTACACCACTTCATAGCCCTCAACAATCTGGGTCCTCATTTTACTGACCTCGGAAGGGTGGAAGGCTGAGTCAACCTTGAACCAGTCAGGATTGAACTATTGCAATATTGCATTCCAACCACTGCACCACCGCAAAATAATGCTCCATAGAGAACGATTGATTCTCTTTTTAACTACTGCAGCGTTTGCCATATGATGGCCACATTTGCTTAAAAGCCTCTGCAAAAAAAATTGAGACTGTCGACTTGACGACCACGACTTACAACCATAATTGGCAGGCTCCATTATGGTCATAAGTTGAGGACTACCCATATGCCTCTTCTTTTCTTGGGTTCTGTATCAAATGAGTTTGTGTAGTATCGGTATATCTTCTTGTTTCGATCAGTTATATTCTGAAGTTTTGCTTCAAAAAAATGATATTCAGAACCTGTTTTGTAACAAGAGCATTCGTGATCATGTCTTCTTTCGAAGTATTTTAGAACAACCTTTTCTAACCCAGGATGCTCCAGAGGGTATTATAAGCAGTGGTGGGATTCAAAATTATTCACTACCGGTTCTGTGGGCGTGGCTTGGTGGGTGTTGCTTGGTGAGTGTGGCGGGGGAAGGATACTGCAAAATCCCCATTCCCTCCCCACCTCAGCTCCATTCTCTTGTGCAGGGCAACAAAAGGAGATCCAGCCAATCAGCTGAGACTTGGGAGGCAGAGAATAGATGGGGTTGGCAGGGCCAGTCAGAGGTGGGATTTGCTGGTTCTGCGAATTATTCAAAATTTCCACTGCTGGTTCTCCAGAACGGGTCAACCACCTCTGGATAAGTTCTAGTTGTCTTTATGTATACTTCTAGTTGTCTTTATGTATACTGAGATTATTTACACCAAGACAAATTCCTTGTGTGTCCAATCACACTTGGCCAATAAAGTATTCTATTCTATTCTATTCTATTCTATTCTATTCTATTAATGAAGGTGAGTTTGCAGTTCTTTGGTTCCCACATAGCTAGAAAGTGCTGGTCTGAGAGGCAACTCTGAATTCACAAATGAAGGCAAATATACATGCGACATTCAGGATAATGTTGCAGGACCCAATCTGGGTCAGTCACTGGGACCAACTTTAAACTGTTAAAGGCATTTTGTGTCAGCCTTGCCCTCTGTTTGTTTTTCTGTTTTTAGTCCCTCCCCCAACTGCAGTTCAGGTATTCAGTAGTTTCTGGTGACCTTTGAGCAGTTGTTAACTTTTGAGATTTATTTTCAGATTTCTTTAAATCTCAGTATTCCCCTGAATATCTACTTTTGCTTGGCAAACTCATTTCGGTTCCAGTTCTGTTAACCTCCTGGGGAAGAGGCCTGTTGTATCAGTATCAGTTACATTAAAAACACCAGTGTGAAATATAAAGCGGTACTATAGATGAAAATATTGATTGTTGATTCTGGTTTGTTTAATAGAAAGTTAGTCAGGACCTCAGGCAGAATTCAGTAATTGGATATGAGGTAGAGACCAAACTTCAAGCTTGCGTGCAAGACTGAGCTATGTTTTTTTTTTATGAGATTGAAATGACACCTGTCTAATTCTGGCTGTGGGATGGTGTGTGAATATTAATAACAGGGACTGAGTATTTGGTTGCTTGGTCAAAGATCAATTCTTAAATTTATGGCTGAGTAAGATTTGGAATGGGAGATATTTTTTAAAAAAAAAAAATCCCTCTTCATATCGTTATCTGTATCTTCCTCAATCTAGGGTTCTCTGCCAGAGTCCTGGGAGTTTGAGGATTCGGTGCAGTATCTTTGAAGTTCCTAGCACTTCACTCTTTCCAGACCGAGAGCATTGAGGTTGTTCCTGGGAGCTATTGGAGCTGAAAGTGTCCCAGCTTAGGAGTCACAGCCCCAAGTGCTCCTACCACCACTGAGACCATTTTGGGCTTTACTGTCCACATTCCTGCTAGTTTCCCTTGCACCTGGCATGTGGCACTTCTCCAGATTCTCCTTCCATGATGTTACTGTCACAGCCTGCCCTCTTTCTGACTGGTATATCGTCTCTGTAGTTGGACTTGGGGTGGAAACCTCTCCCTACTTTCTGAGGAGCTTCTGGGTCTTCACATTGTAGGCTCCCTCTCCTCTTTTGGGTGTGTACTGCTGCTCTGGTAGCTGTGCATTTCTAGGACTACAGCATCTGCGCATGTGTTGGTTTGTTAGTAAGAGCTCTATGGGCATCTTTTTAACATATTATATAATGAAACTTTTTTCCTGAGCCTTGATAATCAGTGTTGAGGGTTTACTGTAGCTAGTGTCAATTTTGAAACGGATCAGGCCTTTCACAGCCATTTTCTCGGCCTGACACACTTTGAGGGGAGGAGGAAGCTTTGGAATGTCAGACCAGACATCAACAACTTATTATCTTGTGGGAATCAAGGTCATCCTACTAGGTGCTGGCCAGAGACTGGAAGAGGTTACCAAGGAGACTCCAGAACATCTAATTGGACAGTGTGACCTGTAACCAGGAGGAAGGGAGCTGTCTAATCTTTAATTATATTGAAAGTGCGGGGAAACAGCCACAGCTTGTTTGCTTTTCAACTGTGCCAAAATGATGTGTTCTGTAAAGCAGTTCTTTGAGAAAGCTAAAAGTCTCAGGAGATGCTGAATTGATTGGGTTCATTACTTGGAACTTTGCCAGCTGGTTTATCCCTGATCTGATGCTTCATCTCAGCTGCTGTGCTTGTAATGGATGGGATGGCAGTGATGTTCCAGCTTCAAGTATTGGCTGCACAATCCAGTTATTCGCCTGGATATTCTTGGCCCTGGGATGTTAATGTGTAGTTGATCTATCCCAAGTTGTGAGAGCAGCTTCTTCACTATACTGTATTGAATTGTTGAGTAACTACAGTAGTTGTTTCTCAGGTTGTTTTGTCTCATCTATATATGGATTGTTCTAGCAGCTATAGTAGTAGTTCTGGTTCTGGTCCATCTTAGATGGACCTTGTCAATCTGGATGACATCTAAGCTCCCATTACTCTCCTCGTTCATGCCATTCTCTAATTCTGATATCTCATCTAACCTCAAAAGAAGGTACAACTTATGTAATAATGCCATTTAAAGTTAAGGAGCTAATTCAAGAGTTGAAGGTGATGGGAGAAAAGGAAAAGGGAAAATCAACTAATTTTCCAGGCACAAATATTGTATACACCCAGTCATAGTTTACCTAGAACTGTATAATAGGAATAAGATTACAAGGAAAAAGCTTAGATCAAGGGATTTTCAGCTCATCAACTCAGATCAACAGTTTCAGATTATTCATCAATCCCTAAACTTATATGAAAACAATTTAGTAAATACTGCTTGGTTACTGCTACTGATAATAACAATTATGCATAACCCTTATTATGTTTTGGGGTCAGTATTGACCATTTGGGGAACCTGGCTTGGATCAATCTGTAATCTATTTATTAAAACCCCATGCATATTTAGCTTGTTGTTTCCCTAAATGTCTGTTTCCTTCCTATTCTCCACCTCTTCTCCGAGAAGAGATGGCATTAAGTGGTAGGAGCCAGATTGAGAAGATAGGCTGACTCTTCTTGGGATGGAAGACACAAGAACAAGAGTTGTCCCCCTTTTAAATCCTTAATGGAGGGAGAAACTTTTTTAGTTTGATACTATAGGGCAGGGATCTCCAATCTTGGCGATTTTAAGACTTGTGGACTTTAACTCCCAGAATTCCCCAGCCAGCAAAGCTGGCCTGGAACCCGGGTACTTACGGGACCGCCTACTGCCAACATCGGCGTCCCGCCGACCAGTGCGCTCCCACAGGGTGGGCCTCCTCAGGGTACCGCCGGCTAGACGATGCCGGCTGGCGGCTCCAAGGGTGCGGGCCTTCTCTGCGGGGGCACCTTCCCTCTGGAATGAGCTTCTTACGGAGATACAGGCCATCACTGACCTATGGGCCTTCCGGCGCGCACTGAAGACCCACCTTTTTCAGCAGGCCGGTCTGGCCTAGTCCCATTAGTAGGGTTCAATTTTAAATCTTCATTTTTAACGGGGTTTTATTGGTTTTTACCTTTAATTCAGCTGTTCATTTAATTCTCTTTTAATTCATTTTAAAATTTTCATTGATTGTATTTTTATTATGGCTGTTCACCGCCCCAAGTCCCTATTTGGCAGAGGGGGCAGTATAAAAGTTTTAATAATAATAATAATAATAATAATAATGATAATAATAATGATGATAATAATGGCCATCGTGGAATCAGGAAGTGCTTGAATTCCTGGGCTTTGCTGTTATCTGCCCTCTATCCAGATTGACAGGTGTAGTTTTGTTTGATAAACTCTTTGGTACCTGAACCGTTTTTGGGAGGTTTTCTTCTTTTTCACTTCTGTTCCTTATAATCGATTTATGATATTTATATATTCATCAGTACGGCTTTTGCTCCTAACTACGACTATGAATTACACCAGCTTCATGAAATCCTCATGTATGTAAGCTGCATGCAGTGGAACACCATTGGCTGAACTTGATTGTTTTGTCCTGTGTGCATTTTCCCAAAGCAATCTGGTGACATAGACTCTTACCCCTCATTCTTTTAGCTACTTTTGCAGGCTCTGACTCACAAACGGTACTTTTTATTTTTAAATTCAGGAAAAGATGCAGAAGTGTTTGGAGCCCTTGGAAAAGAAATTGCAAGAGATCGCCCACTGCAAATCCCGAGAAGAAAAGAAGGCCGGGGAACTCAAGGCAGGTGTTAAGTCCTCTGTTCACTATCGGAGGACAGAGTATTTATTTTTAATTTAATTCCTCACTGTAGCCAAAAGAAGAAAAAAACAGTTGTAAAGTATAATGTTAAAACTTTGGCCTTTTGTACCTCTGTCCCCAGAATAGAATAGAACTGAATTCTTTATTGAGCAAGTGTGATTGGACCACACAAGGAATTTGTCTTTGGTGCATAAGCTCTCAGTGTACCTAAAAGATATAAGGGATAAATCATGATCATAGTCATCATAAATACATTCATCATGAATCATAAGATACAATCATAAGATACAATCATAAGATACATAAGATTATGGGGACGTCACGTAGCACCCATGTGACGCCTCTCCTGCACGAGCTGCATTGGTTGCCGGTGGCTCTCCGAGTTCGCTTTAAGGTTCTAGTTTTGACCTTTAGGGCGATCCATGGCATTGGGCCAGGTTATCTGCAGGACCGCATTCTACCGGTGATCTCCAGCAGGCCGGTGCGTTCCCACAGGGAGGGCCTTCTCCGGGTGCCGTCGGCCGCTATGTGTCGTCTGGCGGCCCCGAGGAGTAGGGCCTTCTCTGTGGGGGCCCCTGCCCTCTGGAATACTCTGCCACCTGAACTTCGTACCAGCACGGACCTGAGGGCCTTCAGGCGCGCGTTGAAGTCCTGGCTCTTTGAGCAGGCTGGCCTGGGCTGAAGTGGTTTTAAATTGTCTCCGAATTTTTGGATTTTAATTGGGTTTTAAAGTTGGGGGGTGGGTTTTTTATCGAAGTAATCAGCCAGTATTTAATTGCTTTTTAATTTTTGTATTGTTTTTTGGGGTTCGGATTTGGCTGTACACCGCCCTGAGTCCCTCGGGAGAAGGGCGGTATAGAAATCTTATAAATAAAATAAAAAATAAAATAAATAAACACTTAGTGATAGTCATAGGATACTAAATAAACAATCAAAATCATCTTAGGAAACCAAATAAAACAATATAAATTATAAAGATACAAGCAACAAGGTTACAGTTAATTTACACATTTTTTTTTCAGCTGAGGGTGCTTATGACATTACTAAATCCTTAAATGATACCCAGGTCAGATAAGAAAGCCCCCTCTTGGTTTCAGAAATGTTTAAAAGGTATAATATCCCAAATAGTAACAGTACAGGTAGTCCTTGTTTTACAGCCATTTTTTAGTGATCATTCAAAGGTACAATGGCACTGAAAAAAAAAAAGACTTATAACCATTCCTTGTAAATACAACCGTCAAAGCGTCCTCATGGTCTGTATAGGCAGAATACAGGCACTTGGCAACCAGCATATATTTACAAGGCTTGTCGTTTCCAGGGGTCACGTGATCACCATTTGCAACCTTCCCAGCCAGCTTGGGACAAGCAAAGGCGATAGGGGAAGTTGGTTTCTCGTTAACAACCAGGTGACTCACTTAACAACTGCAGTGATTTGCCTAACCATGGCACAGAGGACATAAAATCAACTCACTTAACAACTGCCTTGCTGAACAATGGAAATTCTGTCCCCAGTTGTAAGTCGAGGACTACCTGTAAAGAAAATAGGAGTCCAAATATAAATTCTTCAGAGATATTTAGAGGCATTAAGAACATTCAGAAAAGTAATGCGATAGTACTAAAGCTCATTAAAAATAACTGGCCTGTCCAAGAAGCTCAAGAAACGAGACATAGAAATGTTTTTTTTCCAATATTATCCAACCTTTTCTTATGTATCTGCAGCGGAAGGTTGAGGACCGCCGTCAGCTCATCATTAATGAGTTTGAGGAGCTACACCTATTTCTGGCAGATGAGCAGGACATATTAATGCAACGCCTAGAAAATGAGGAGAGGGAAATTTTACAGAGGTTGAAAGAAAATGTGACGGAACTTTCAGAACAACGATTTGCCCTCAACAGCCTTATCACTGAAATCGAGGAAAAGTGTTTGCAATCAGGCATGGACATGCTCAAGGTATGAGCTCCCCCCTCCCCCAGAAATTTTAAGTGTTTCTGTCTGTGAATCTCAGAATGACGTGTGTTCTGGAGAGAAACTGGGCATTTCTGGTATAATTCAGATAGTTTGGGCATGTAACAAAAAAGCGTGTTTGGAATCAGAGGGAAAATCTGGGAGAGTTTCAAGAAATTTCCACAGAAAAATGCTTTCTGAGAACATATCTAAACTCAACTTTTCAAGAACTCAAGGCAGCATACTTAAGTGCCTGCCTAACTTAGCTGTTTCTAGGTAGTCTCGAGTTATGACTGGACATTTAATGACTATTTAAAGCTACAATGGTGTTGGAAAGGATGCTTTACAGCCCATAAAGCCTTTCCAGCTGTTGTAAAACGTTGCACCAGGCCCCTCCACAGTTACATTATCACATTTTTTTGGTGCTTGACTATCACAAACACTTGCCGTATCCTGTAGTCATGTAGCTGAGATTTGGGAAGTTGTTTATTTTGCTGATTTTTGACAAATAAACGTCTCTTTTGGGAGAATGGAGTCACTTAACGACTGTGATTTGCTTAACAACCACCATACAAACGGTCAAAAAATTGGATCCAGTCACGTGGATTTCTCAATTTCTGACCACAACAATTTACAACTGAAATTCTAGTCCCAATTTTGGTCATAAGTTGAGGACTACCTGCATTTTGCAGTGGGTAAAGGGATAGTTAAGTTGAGTGATGTAAAGAATAAATTCAGGATTTGGGGAGAGGGTGGTTGAGTCAGGGCTTCCTTAACTCCTAGTCCAGCATTGATGGAAGCCTTTAATAGGAATGTTGGACTCTTCCATCTGTGTAATTCTAAACTTAGGCCAAAGTGTTTATTCCTTCCCTTAGAAGGCTCAAGAATTACAAGCTGTTGTTTACTTCTTTAAAAGATGTGTATGGCTGTCCACCTTAGATGTTAATATCTAAATAGCCAGAAAAATGATTGAAATAAAAGAAGCAATATTGCGTGATCACACAGGGTAATTAGTTTTGAGTGTCTGCTACTGCTACAGCTTCACAATTACAGTTTTCTTTCATTTGAACTGATTTTCAAATGCCAGCTTTAGGTTACCTGTCAAGGTTGTGTAAACCTATCTTGTGTATATCCTCTTTTGACTGATCTTTATTTGATAGTTGATAAGGCTAGAGCTAATTTCTGTTTCTTTGTGAATGTAAGTTGCATAGTTCTTGTGGCTTCCTGTTTAAATGTGCTGGTTTCTGACTCTGCAAACATGCTGTGAGAGGACAGAAGTAAGTTGATGGGATCCCCATCCCATGTGCCAATCCTTTTGGTGTACAACTTCCTATGCGAGTGGGATTTTTAAATTTAATACGTGGGTTTTCCTAAGATCAGATGAAATCTTAATATTATTTCCTGTCTTTATACAGGACGTGAGGAGTACATTTGAGAGGTAAGGAACAAATTTCTTTTCAATGAATTCAGTTGAACTACTACTTCTTATAGAGGCTGGCAAGATTGTTGTTATCACTAGAGAAGCAACACAACTAACTTAAAAATGAAAAGTCAAAGTTGAGTATCTGGAGGAATGTGTGTGTGTTCCTATGTTGACACCATTGTTAAAATTCATTTAATTTTTTAAAGTGAAATTAAGGTGGGATACTTTACACCAGGATTCACCATCTTTAGTGACATTTGCTATGTTGCTTGGGCTTTGAATTGCATTTTGGGAGCATTAAAAAAAATAATACCAAGAAAAATGTCCAAGAAAAATGCTTAATGTGAATTTTATTTGAAATAAATTACTAAAAGTAATTTGTACTATCTGTTTCGATGTTATCAGTAAGCATACAACATCAAGGTCTTATTATTAATAAAGTAAAAACAAACAAAAAACTCAAAAGGGCAGACTGGATAGACCACTAGACCATCTTTTTTTGCCATTAGTTTTCTGTGTTTCTGTGTCTTCGGCCCCAGTCGGATAACTTTGGAATTCAATTCAATAAAGGTATAGATGTGAAACAGAGGTTTGCTCAAGATGTGTAGCTTAGGGGTCTCCAACCTTGGCAACTTTAAGACTTGTGGACTTCAACGTTCAGAGTTCCTCAGCCAGCTTTGCTGGGAGTTGAAGTCCACAAGTCTTAAAGTTGCCAAGGTTGGAGACCTCCAGTGTAGCTGATCAGATCTTCCTAGATCCAACCTGATTATAAATAGTCCTCAACTTACGACCACAATTGAGTTCAAAGTTGCTGTTGCTAAGCAAGACAGTTAAGTAAGTTTTCCCTCATTGTCCTCCTTGGGACTGTCATCAAGTTGTTAAGTTAATAACACAATTGTGAAGTGAATCTGGCTTCCCCACTGAACTGTGGAGTCACAAAAGGGGAGTCACATGACCTCAGGACACGGCAACTGTCATAAATATGTGCCCATCGCCAATCATCCAAAGTTTTGAGGATGCTGCAGGGGTTGGAAGTGCGGAAAAACGATCATAAATCACTTTTTTTTCCCAGTGCTGTTGTAACTTTAAACTGTCACTAAGTGAACTGTTGTAAGTCAAGGATTACCTGTACTGGCAGAAAAAGTTGTTTCAGTAATGTGGCATGTTTATCAGCTTTGGCTAGGAGGCCAAGTAAAGCCTTATTTAGGCAGAGATAAGGCTGGTGTTAGAAAAAAAAAGAAAAGAGGGGTGCATTCTGAGAGTTGAGGCTGACTGGATTTTACCCAGTTGTTCTGTCCTTTTCCTTGCAGGTGTGAAGAGGCGCAAGCCCAAGGGTCAAGTCAGGTCTCCATTGAGCTGGAAAAGAATTTCTACAGTTTCCCAAGGCAGTACTTTGTCCTGCGCAAAATTATTAAGAGCCTCACAGGTGAGTTACGACGCTGCCTCCGGTATTTTTTCCCCATGTGGACGGAAAGAGCTTTAAGGAAGAAAGACTAGCCTTTTTGATCTAGAATCTGCCAGGTCTTGCAACATGGTTATAGGTAGTCCTTGACTTACAACCATGATTGAGCCTGGAATTTTGGTTGTAACTTCGAGGCCAGTAAGCAGGTCACTACACAGTCTGACTTTATGGCTGCATCTTGACTTTCCCAGGCTTGATCATTAAATGGAATTCAGAGTGTCTCGGGATGGGGGAGGCCCTGGGAGGTCTGTAATTTTTGAACGGTCACTGAATGAATAGTTGTTAAGCGAGGACTATCTGTACTTGCCCATTCACTAAATAATCAGCATGGGCATTTAAACTATTACACAGTGTCCATTTATTAGAAGGCTAATGCCTCTGGCTGCTCTTGTGGGAGTACACTTCCTGCTTCAAATGTTTATTCTGGAGAATGTGGCACATTTCCAGGCAAAACCATTCGTTTTCTAAGAAAGATTGTGGAGTCCAGAAGTGCTGTATCCCTTGAGTTATACTTTGGGACAAAAAGCATTAATCAGAAAAGTTGTCAGCTGGATCTCCCAATACCTTTAATGATCTGTCATACAATGCTGTGAAATAACAATAGCTAATGCAGATCAGGCTTTCACAATCTGTTATTTTACAGATGTATTTCTGAGAATTCTGGAATTTGCTATCCCAATACATCAGGAAGGTACCAAATTTGGAAGGCAGATCGAATTAGTCATGTTACCCAGTTTAGACTTTTTGTAAATAAAGAACATTTCCTCAGAAAATCAGCTGCCGCATGGCTTATATATCATAACAAATGTCTTATATTTTTAGCTGCTTATTTGTCTGCCAAATTGTAACTTACCGATTTCACTAGACAACAAACATTTTGCTCCCTGAAAACTTTTTGGTGTTATCTTATAGATTTTTGGTTGCTAATTGCAAAAATAACCTGTAATTTAATGTATCATGTAGCGTTCTATAGATAATCTTCTGTTTTTACACAAAGGCAATGTACAACCTTCAGCACCTGTTGGCAATGCTGCAGATATGAAAGAAACATATGAATACTTCTGGAATACTTTGAGAAATCTAAGAGCAGTGGCTCGGCTGCATGGAACTGAACAATGAACAATGAACTGTTGTTATATATGCAATTGGGACAGCCATGCAAGAGATTTGCACTGCATTAAAAAGAAATGGCCACGCTAAAATATTTGGTTCCAGGACTGAAAAACATGGCAGATGAACCTCTTATTGACCCAACAATTATTATTGCCTCCACTCCACATAAAACTCAGACTGATGAAAAATTCTATGACGATGAACAAAGAAGGTGATGGTTTTCGTTATTTGAGACAGATGTTCCCAAGGATAACTGATGCCAAGATTGGGAAAGGAATTTTTGTTGGTCCACAGATCAGATATGTCGTCAGTAACAAATTGTTTGAAGATGTGTTACTGGGGCCACAGAAAATCACGTGGAAAGCATTCAAGGATGTTGATAAGAATGTTCTTGGCAACTATACAACAAATTATATTCAGCTGGTTGACAAACTTCTTACAGCATACAAAATCATGAAGTGCAACATGTCATTGAAGATTCATTTTCTGCATTTCACACTTGGACTTCTTTCTCCAAAATTTATGTGCATTCATTGATGAACACGGTGAGAAAAATGGTATCAGGGCAACTGGAATCCATCAGAGCTGGCTGGCTATTGTTGGACACTGCAACAAGATGCATCAGACACTTGAGTATAAACAAGCCCTTAGAACTAGATCCTCTTCACACCAATTCAATTGAGAAGAATCTATATTGAAAGGGCGATTTGAAAGCAGTCCCTTTTGTTCTTGGGAATTCAGTGATCCCATCAGTGTTACTTTTTCCTTGATCTTAGATGATCTGTCTAAGATCCCCAGAGGGTATCTGGGATTTCTCATTGAGATAACACGTTATGACTGTAGGAATG
This sequence comes from Bungarus multicinctus, assembly GCA_023653725.1. Lineage (NCBI taxonomy): Eukaryota > Metazoa > Chordata > Lepidosauria > Squamata > Elapidae > Bungarus > Bungarus multicinctus. Next base: position 30,988,946 of record CM042834.1, read on the forward strand.
TTCCAGTACAGGATGTATCATTGAGTAGGAGGTTGATAGATACTGATCAATCTCAAAAGGAGTTGTGGCTCTCCCGAACACATTTTATAAAACCACAAACGGTAGCATTTATTACATTTATTACCATTTGCCACTTCTTGGGACAGGGCTATGGTAATCTCATTTTACCTTCCATCATTTAGGATGTTCTGCACACATTTAATACACACATATAATAATTATTCACCAAATATACTTACTGGAAAATAACAACTGTGGAGGATGGTACCAGTGGGATGGTTAAGGTACCATGGTTATTGCAGAAGCTTCTTCTACCACCAGACTTTCCAAACGAGCACAGTCTCCATTTTTAATGAACTGGCATAATGGCACATCTTCTGGAGAATTTGTCAGAAGATGGGAAAATGCTTCCAGATCCTCTTAGCTGACCTCCTATGTTGATCTGCAGAATGTGGAGGTGCACGTCCTTTTTCCTTGCCTCGGAGAACATAAGTTTCTACTGAATCTCAAGGATCTCACATTTTAAAACCCTGAACAACCTGATTGGTCTCTACAGGATCTGGATTTCCAAGTAGTATGGGACAACACAACCAAATTGCAGCATATCAAAAGTCAAGGATGATGGCTCTCCGTTCTTTTTCCAACATACTATCATTGTTGAGGCACCACAGTCATGTTCACAGAACAGACAACATTCAGTTCCAGTGGATTAAAAGGAACGGAAATTCAGTTCATGGAAGCATTGGGAAGCTTGTCCTTAATGGATTATAATATGTATTTTTATATTATCTGCTGCATTTATCTTTTTAGCTAAACCTATTAGCCTTCTACCATCTTCCCTAGCTATGTTCACAGACCAAAGGAAGAAAACACTCATTGTGAGTGTTTCCTTTAGTAGAGTGGGACTATTTAGTTTCTAAATGGAGGGCATATTGGATGTGATGTATGCACTTGAAACTTTATGGATCTTCAGCAAAATCAAATTTCTTGTTCTTGATAATGGAATTAAACACTCACTCAAGCATGATGCTCACTTCACTTTTTCTAATCACTTCACAGTTAAATGTATTAAGGAAAACTGCACCTCAGTTCCAAGGATAAAAGTCTTGAAGAAAATCCTTTCAGTCTCATAAGCAGCAATTTCAATAGACAACAAGACTGTGACGATTTTGGCCCATTTACTGATCACCCTAATTGCAACTACTATAATCAGTTGGGTAGCTTTCATTGTCAACAATAATCAGTTGGGTAGCCTTCATTGTCAACAATAATCAGTTGGGTAGCCTTCATTGTCAACAATAACCAGTTGGGTAGCCTTCATGGTCAACAATAACCAGTTGGGTAGCTTTCATTGTCAACAATAATCAGTTGGGTAGCCTTCATTGTCAACAATAATCAGTTGGGTAGCCTTCATTATCAACAATAACCAGTTGGGTAGCCTTCATTGTCAACAATAATCAGTTAGGTAGCCTTCATTGAGTTTGTATTCCCATCCTAGTCAGTCAGTCATTCTTCTGGAAGGTACATATGTTATTATTCAAAGACACAATAGAGATTTTCCCCATGACATCTGGCAGAATTTTTATTCCAGTTATGTTGCTACCCCTAAGAACAGACACTTGGGGCCTATCCTGGACGTGAGGGATATGAACTCGCCTCTCATCAACATTCAGGATACTATCTTCCATGTTACCCTTCCACCATTACAAGAAGGGCAGTGCTTTGCCTCCATCAACCTGACTTGATATTGTAGGCGTATGTTCTCACATCAATACCATTTTCAGCCATCAAAAATCCTGATGCCTTGCCTTCAGCTGAACCATGGCTTTGTGGTTTTCAATATCTATAACAGCAATAGTGGCATCTCTACAAGCATGAGAAAGTGATTATCAAACAGTCAGCCTGGCTGTTGATAATTTCCACCAGAAAATAATTATGTAGGGCATATGTATGGCCCTATTCTTGCTTGAGTATATAAGCTTGAAAGTTGACTTCAGAAGGAATCATACTTCTCTTTCTCTCAGGTTCCAAAATCCCTTGGAACTAAGATCGTTGAGATTGACTTCAGACAAAGTGGATACAATCTCTACACTGGTTCCATGTATCCATTCCATGAGTCCAGCTTTTGCTCATGTGTTCTTACACCTCCTGAATCCCAAGAATGCAAACTGCAAGACTCCTTTTGTGACTGGTGCTTGGAACCTCCTACTGGTTGCAGAGATATTAAACATCGGTCAGATGGCACTTTACATCCTAGAAGAGTAGGTACCTCACGGGAATATGTGGACAGTTTGGTAGGAGACCACACAATTTGATCAAACCTGCCTCTCCAGCTCTGATTCTGGATGCCTGCTTCATAAAATGATGGACATATTGTCTATTCCTAGGAATACAAGAGTCATAGAGAGAGAAGATGCTTCATATCAACAAGCTAAGACCTCTAGTGCTATTTAAGACTTAATTGTTTTTGGAAGTATTACTGAACATTCCATATTGGGCAGCACAGTTACATGGGCAGGAAGGAACCAACTTCTCCCCTTAATTGTTACTCTCACTACACCTTTGGAACCGATGCATGAAAGAAGTGATGAAGGTTCCTGGATGCCCATCAGATGCTCTAATCCAGGGGTGTTAAACTCGCGTCATCACGTGATGTATCGTGACTTTTTCCCCCCCTTTTGTTAAAATGGGGGTGGATATGTCCGGCACTTGACATATTTGGCCCGCAGGCCGCGAGTTTGACCCTCCTGGTCTTTGCTTACATGATGTGGATGGAAAGTGATAAAAGGATGGAGTTACACTTTTCTGGCATTGTTCCTCCAGCAGATGTTCTATTTACCACTGTAGCCAAACTCAGTTCCTACATTAGTATTGCAGCTGGTTAAGAGGCTCCAAAATCCTTTTCATCCTTGTAACCAGAATATTTCAAGTCAAAGAGACAGAACTGATTGGATCTTAATTGCCAACTCATAGCCTGACAGGCCCCGGTTTACATGGTTTTGTGTTTACTATTAACAGCACATCTGTCTACCAAAAACTTGTTGGAACTTTATAAGGACTGAATGAAATACCTGGATTTTCTGCCACTCACATTCATGGTGTGGCGGATTGAGACCTGAATTCTCCTTGATTTCAGATGGAAGACTTTTTTTTATACAACACAAACACTTCGCCTGTAAAGGGTATACTTTGGATGGCAGACATCCATGAAGTTTGCATTTATGTTACTATTTTCTACTTCGTTGTTTTTGTTATCTCCAGCATTGCAAGTCTCTTTTTTTTTCCTCAGTAAAAGTTGGTGTCACCTTAACATCCATGTTTAGATAGGCAGTGCTTCCATTTTCTCAGATAATACTGTTCATGAAGAGATTGTTGAGTCTCTCTCTCTCTTTTTTTGGCTTCTAGCCTGGAGTTTCAATATTTACATTTTAAATCTTTTGAACTAAAAACTTGTTTTTCATCATACCTCGGGAAGAATTACCTTCCTCATGGCAATTGCTTTAATTTGTACAGTGAGGGAGATATCTGACCTCAGAGTTGTTCCCCCATCCAAGCTCCAACCTTCAGCCACATATTTCTTACCTCTCGAAATTTGTTCCCCCCCTTTGCAGATTATTTCACTAACACATTCAACAGTTTAGAACATTCTGTCGGCTTTGTTTGGAAGCCATATTAGCCCCAGAAGCTTCCATACTGCCACATTTCCTGTGCCTGGGAAATTGGGAAGGGGGAATTTTGTAGAGTGGTTGTAGTTAGACATAATAGCATTCTTTGTAGTCAAAGTCATGTTATTCCTGCACCTGGATGAGGAGTGGTTTAAGGGAGGTCTCAAGTTGGAACGGATGGTGATTGGGCCATGTGATGGAGTGATGGGTACGGGGATGGATTTTGTGTTTTTTTAGTTATTGGAGGAAAATCCGGAACTCTCCGATTCGGGTTTTCCCAGATGTGCCAGTATGACAGCTCTAATAAAATGGAACTTTTGAGAAAACGCCTGTCTCGGAGTTGTGGTGTTGGAGTTTGTTTCCCTGGAACGCTGACACATTCATTCTACACCCTAAATCTGGAGATGATTTTATCTTCGTTGTATTGTATCACTTAGCAGGAAAGGGAGGGAGGGAGGGAGGAAGGAAGGACCCACTGCTATGGAAATGCATTCTTGAAATTCTGAAACTTTGCTCTGTCATAGCAAAGCAACTGAGTGTGAAGTCAGTTCATCAAGATAGTGTTGCGTTCTGCTGTTTTTCTCAAATAGGCCACTTCTGCTAGCCTTAATGCGAAATAGCTTTTATCTCAGTTCTCAGTGTTTATGAGACACTATGTATTCCTATTAGCTCCAGAAAAGACTCCTCTTTTCCTCTCCTCAGCCTTTCTGAGCACTTCCACACCAAGTACAAGGTTTATAAATCACTATGTTTGTAAATCACAGACGAAGTGTTGGTTTCTTACCCATAATTATTTATTGGAGTGGTTTATCTGTTAGTGCTACAGTGCATTCTATTCTGGTGCCAGTGATATTGGTTGGTATCATTAGGTTACGTTAAATTGATGAGACAGGTGACATTTGTATCTAAAGATGCCTATTGGCGTAAGGATATGTTTTTGCCTAAAACCCTAGGTAGTCCAAACATAATGTCTGTATGGCTGCTATAATTATATTTCTGAATTCACAGAGGGCCACTCAGAGAACTAAAGGTACGGGTAAATAATCACTTTTTATCTTGCTGAATCAGATCACAGTTCATTTTCTCCTAGGTAATGGGGCACCCATGGGAACGAAGGCATCCAGACTAGCAGCAAGGTCTTGGGGACGGGGCAAATATAATTTAAGAAAAACATTTTCAAGCAATTTACTTGAAAATACAGAACCATCCTAGATGGTTATTGTTTAATTTTTGAATGAAAAATTTTTTTTTAAAAGTAATGCCTGATTTTAAAAACAATTGGCAGAGTTTAGAATTGATTGGTGTCCATTGATACTTAAGTTAATACCACTGTTTGGTTTCTGTTAATAGTTGGACACTTTAGGTTTGTAACAGTGGTGGGATTCAAATTTTTTTTACTATCAATTCTGTGGGCGTGGCTTGGTGGGCGTGGCAGTGGTAGGATACTGTAAAATGTCCAGTCAGAGGTGGCATTTGCCGGTTCTCTGAACTACTCAAAATGTCCGCTACCGGTTCTCCAGAACAGGTCAGAACCTGCTGAATGCCACCTCTGGTTTGTAATCTCACAAACAGCACAAGTCACATATTGCCCTTCCTTGAGTTCCTGTATTGTATTCTACTTGGAAACGGAGGGTAGAAAACAAAATATCTGATAAGCAGTGAACAAAATATCTGTTAGCTGGGTGACTGGGATTCGCTTGGAAGAATATATTTTATTGGTACTTTAGAAGATGCACTGCCTTCTAGTGCATTTTTAATTAAAATTCAAAAAGTAAGGAATCTTTTCGGGTTGGGACAGGAGTATATAAATATGTGTGCTTGATTGCAACCCACCCTGTCTGTGTGTTGCAGTTGTCTTCCAACATTCCTAAAGTAAGACATACAGTTGAAATGGTTGTTGTTGTTTTTTTTGTCTCGGGTATACCTCACCAAAGGAAGACCCTCTTGTGTCCTCACTTTGATTTGCCTGCTGCACCAAGAAATGTTTTAAATATGTGTTTTGAGTCTTTTATGCTTCTGAAGGTTGCAAGGTATTTTTCCTGCTTCCAGGGGTTGAAGGCAGCATGGCAGATAACAGAGAATCAGAGTTGGAAGGGACCTTGTAGGTCATCTAGTCCAAACCCCTGCCCAAGTGGGAGACCTTACACCATTTCTGAAAAATGGCAGTCCAATCTCTTCTTGAAGGTCTCAAATGATGGTGCTCCCACAACGTCCGAGGTCAAGCTGTTGATTGTTCACACTGTCAAACTGTCAATTGTAAAGTAACAGCTCTCCATTTCATCGAGTTTTGTTCTGTAAACTGAAATAAACGGCTTCCAGATGAGGACCATACTGGTAGGAATCTCCAACCTTAGCAGCTTTATTATTTATGGACTTTAACCCCAGAATTCCTCAGCCAGCTATGTTAGCTGGGGAATTGTGGTAGTTGAAATCCACAAGCCAAGGTTGGAGAGCCCTGGACTATGGAGAACTAAGACAACTCCATGGAAGTCTAAGCCTACTGAGAGATTGAAGTGCACATGTGTCGGTTGTGGATGCTGCTTTTTTTTAAAAAAATATTTGCACCCTCATTTCATTGTGTAGAAGAACCTGCTTGAATGTTGTTATGGGGGAAGGCTGGGGAATTGATAGCAAAAAAACAGATTTTAAAAGACTTGTAATGGCTACAATCCAAATCGACTGGGGGAATAAAATGAGCCAAATGGACAGACTGTATAGTAGCAATAGCACTGAGACTTGTATACTGCTTTATAGTGCTTTCCAGTCCTCTCAAAGCGGTTTCCAGAGTTAGCCTATTGCCCCCAACAATCTGGGTCCTCATTTTATCCACCTTGGAAGGATGGAAGGCTGAGTCAACCTTGAGCCTGGTGGGATTCGATCTGTCAAACTGCAGTAGGAGTAGCTCGCAGTATTGCACTCTAACCACTGCGCCACTGAGGCTCATTTATAGTCCAATAGTCCAATCATGAGAGAAATGGCAAGAGATGAATATATGTTCTTTGTTTCCCCTGCAGGAGATTTGACCCTCGACCCGGAAACAGCTCACCCCAACTTAGTGATCTCTGAGGACCGCAAGAGCGTCAAGTTTGTGGAGCAGCGCTTGCGAGATCTGCCCGATAGCCCGAAGCGTTTTACCATTTATCCTTGTGTGCTGGCCACAGCAGGTTTTACTTCAGGCCGTCACTACTGGGAGGTAGAGGTGGGGGAAAAGACTCACTGGGCCCTGGGGGTTTGTAAGAACTCAGTAAGCCGTAAGGGGGAGACAACCTCTCTCCCAGAGACTGGCTATTGGCGGGTACGGCTATTCAACGGAGACAAATACGCAGCTACCACAACCCCGTTCACTCCGCTACACATTGCTGTCAAGCCTAAGCGAGTAGGCGTCTTCCTGGACTACGAGGCAGGCAAGCTCTCCTTCTACAATGTGACGGACCGTTCCCACATGTATACTTTCACCGACATCTTCACCGAGAAACTTTGGCCTTTCTTCTACCCAGGAATCCGGGCTGGACGCAAGAATGCAGCCCCGCTAATCCTCCGTCCGCCCACGGACTGGGAATAACAAAATGGCCCTGATCCCCATCTTCCTTTGCTACGCTTAGCCCTTGAATTAATTGTGTAGAGAGAGAGTTTTCCCAGCTCAGCTTCTCTGTGGGAAAGAGAGCCCAGCAGCAGTGGCCTGCCTACTAAGCCACGCCGTCCCCAGCCAAGAGAAGCAAAGCATCGCAGAAGGGAAGGGTTTCCACACCTAGTGTTTAATGTTGGGGCTTTTAAGGCTATCAAGGTGACATTACACTAGGAAAGGTTTGGAGAAGGCAAACCCTTGTTAAGGTTTAAAGGAAAGACCTGGTCCTTTTCTATAATCTGCAACTTCCGTTTCTGAAATATTGGGTTGCAGTTAAATCTGCGGAAGAACACCTGTTAAGCTTAGTCTAGTGTTTGGCAACGGGCCATAAAGGATTGCATTGGCAATGGGCAAAGCTGGTCAAATGTGGGAAAGGTAGCCGTTTTCTGTGCACTGTAGAGGGAGGGGATCTCCCCTGGAAGGGGTTACAAACATGCTTGCTTGTAAAAATGGTGGAAATTATTTCTCGACAGCCTGTTTTTACCGGCAGGTCGAGTGGATGCAGAATAGGAGGAAACTATAGTGCATAGTTGAGAATGCTATAAACCAAGGAAGCTAAGGAACTCATTCTCTCCAAGCTTGATTGTTCAAAGCCACCAATGGATTGCTGAAGCTTTATTGTTTACATGTGGCTGTAAACAAGTGGCAGAGGTGGGCTCTCACAGAAAAAAGTATTGAGTCAATCATGATATTGATGTAGCTACCGAAGGAAATTGCTTTCTGGCGGTACCGTTTGATGGTGTGTCTTATGAGTCAAATGCATTTGTGATTGCATCAGAAGAGCTAGTGCACAGTCTCTCCCAGCTCATAGATTTTGGCCTGTGATTGACATTTCAGCTATGTAACCTCAGATGCAAGTAGGAAACTCCCTCAGAGATAAGTTGAGTGTTGGGCATCTGGATGGTGAGACAAATATCTTATGGCATTCGCCTAGTCAGGGAAACTCCAGATTCAAAAAAAGAAAAAACGGGGGTCAGAAATCAAATACAGTCACTTTCCATGGAATTTGAATGTCTTCCAGTACTTTGCCACAAATATAATCTCCTATCCTGGGCTTTCTTCTGTATAGATGAATGTCCATTGACAGGTACAGCTGAGCCAAAATAGACACAGGAGCACATTTTCAGTATAAAACTGACCACCGAGCTTCTCCCCCACTATTCAAAGGCATCTCTCTCCAGGAGATGGGCATTGGACAAAAGCCAAAAACTGTTTGCACATTCAGGATCCAGGTAGATTGGTTTGACTGTGCAGTGATGTGCCATCACCCTGCTAGCTAAAGGATCTGTGTCCCTCTCAAATAATCTTTGCTAATCTATTGCTCTCTATGTTTGTTAGGGGACAGCTTATACCAGGGGTGTCAAACTCGATTTAATTGAGGGCTGCATCAGGGGTGTGTTTGACTTCAGGGGCCCGGGGGTGGACGTGGCCAGGGTGGGCATGGCCAGATTGAAATCACTCGTGTCAGGGGCGCCTGTGGCCTGAGCACTCTGTCAATGAAAATGGGTTCCCGAGCTTCGTTTTTGGCTGGGATGGCCTCCTGCAGCCCTCTGCTAGCGAAAATGGAATGCCCCGAACTCCGTTTTTGCTGGTAGAGGGCTGCAGGAAGCTGTCTTGGCCACAATCAGAGCTCGGGAGAGCCATGTGTGTCTCTCCTGAGCTCTTATTTTCACTGGGCGAGGTACTGCGGGCCAGATTTTTGCTGTTTCCAGGGTGGCCCCCCCGCACCATTTCTAAGCACCCCATGGGCAAAATCCAGCCCCCAGGCCTTGAGTTTGACACCCCTGGCTTATACGATTCCCATATAACTTGACCAATGGTTGTACATCATGGAAACTTTAATCCTAATATACCCAGTAGCATCAGCGGAAGGCTATCTACCTTTGAAAGAAAGCCTGTCTTGCTTTGAATAAGTATTTGGGCAAAACGTTAAAATACAGACAGAAAAAGGTAACCGCAAATATGTGGTTAAACAGCATGCAAAATAATAAAGTGGAAGATATTATGTGCCTCTGTGTGTACGTAATTCTCTTCCCTGCTCCTTTGACACGCCCCCCCCCCCCCCCCAAAAAAAAAAAAACCCTAACAAAAATAATACAATCTTTTGATAATGGAACCTCAGCTGCCTTCATTTTAGCCTCCAAGGTTTTGTTCTGGATTTAAAAAAAATCCAAATGAAACAATTGAAGGGGGGGAAAAACACAGATCCTTAATCAGTTCTTAATGTTTACAATTAGATTTCTCTTTCAAATTATGCATGAAATTTGGAGTACTTTATATGTTAAAAAAAAAAAAAAGACATCTGCAGGGTAGAAGATGCTGAGTTGAGCAAGACCAGTCCACTTTTCTTGCTTCTGGGAGAGCTGGTAGTGGCCTTTCTGAGCTTCTGCAGCGTATGCTGCAGACGCCTGAACTTTAAAAAAAGAAACCTGCCTTTTCCAGGCAATTGTTACATGAAAAGAGAACTTGCTTGATAGCCAAGGATTAGATTAAAAGGTAAAGGTTTTCCCTTTCAGTCGTGTCCTTCTCTAGGGCATGGTGCTCATCTCCATTTCTTGGCCAAGGAAGCCTACATTGTCCAAAGACATTGTCCGTGGTCATGTAGCCAGCATGGCTATACACCAATGGCGCACAGAACCCTGTTACCTTCCCCCTGAAGTGGTACCTATTTATCTACTTGCTTTTTACATGCTTTCGAACTGCTAGATGGGCAGGAGCTGGGGCGAGAAACTGGAGCTCCCCCCTTCTTGCGGCGCTCGGGTTTCGAACTCAGGCTGTGAGTTTTCCAGCTGACAAGCTCAGTGTCTTTAACCGCTGAGCCATCACGGATGAAGTGTGAGTTAAATAAAGCGCACCCGGCGGGAGCTTTCCTGAATAGCTGAAGGAGTTCAGAAGTGGAAGCGACGATCATATTTTGAATGTGAAGACCTTGCTACTTTCTGAGCTTGGTTGTTTTTCTGCAGATATTTCATTGTCCAACTAGGTAATATCATCAGTGCTGTACTGAATGTGAAAATTCTTGAATGTCAGAAAATATTGCTCCTGGAATCTTTCAGTTCATTCCAGTCTCAAATTAGTACTTGGCCAATCAGACTCAAAATGAACGAATTGATGTTTTGATGGCTCTCATATAAATGTTGTTGGCCATCTGGGAATTGAGAATTAGACAGACCTGTTGAATTTAATTTGCTTTGCCTTCTAAAGGTATTGTATGTACGTATGCACGTGCATGAATGCAAAAGTCTATAAGGTGGAGCTTTGAATATGACTGCATTGACAGTTAACCCACAGCTTAATGCAAGATATCAGCGTTGTAGCTTCAACATTATTAATAATAAAATAATTGTTTTAATTGACAGTGGGCTATTCATGATTTCTCATCCTACAAAGTATCAGGGTGTAACTTAAGATTTGAGATGAGCCAAAAGTATCAAAGTTCAACCCAGACCATTTCACACTAATGCTTGAAACAAACAAACAAAAAAAGGATTGCTATAGAAATGATATTGAAAGTTCAGTCTAAAAATATTCTGGCCATGAGCTGAGATATGCACATTAGGATTTTTCCTTATAATTGTATTCCTTAAAAATGATCTCAGTACCAGAAAATATAAATATCAATTGAATTAATAATTAAATAAAATCCCTTGTGTAATAAAATATTCATTTTAGAAAAGTAACTTCCTTGGACAGTAAAGGGGACTAAGAAGCAAGTACTGCAGCGCATAAGACCAGACATGTTCCTAGAAGGCAAAAATCACAAAACTCTCTCTTTGGCTATGTCATGCATAGGAATTCACTGGAGAAAACAATTGTATTAGGGTTAGCGGTAAAAGGAAACCAGGCTGCCAAAGAACACGATGGCTGGACACCCTTCAGAGCTGACACCAGCCAGAGCATAAAACAACTCGAAGAAGTGCAAGATCAGGAGATGTGGAGTGGTTTAGTCCATAGAACTGACAAATCGGACTCAACGCATAACATTATCATCATCAGAAAATTAATTGATCCCATTTACTTAGATCGTCTATTCTTTCTCATACAAACAGCTATTACACAGAGACACAAAAATACATGCTCTGATCCGGAATGAGATGAAGGGAATGATTGGCTGGGAAATGAAGGGAAGGAAAGCAGAGCAACGAACAACATTTGATGGAGTTCAGAGGAGGGAATAAATTCCCAAACACAGAAGGAAAGAAAAGTTACAGTTAATGCATTGTAAAAATTAACATTCGTTAGGCAAGCGGCGCTTTCCAAGTATTTTCATGCTAAAATTCAGACATCCAAGTTTTTGCAGCAATAAATGTTATTTACACCTCATTCCAGGAAGTCCTCAACTTACAACCATTCATTTAATGACTCTTCAAAGTTAAAAACAGCACTGAAAAAAAATTACGACCCGTTTTTCACAAATTGTTGCAGCATCCTCATGGTCATGTGATCAAAATTCAGATACTTGGCAAATGGCATGTACTTATGATAGATGCAGTGGTCTGGGGTTCTGTGATTACCTTTTGCGACCTTCTAATAAGCAATGGGGAAGCCAGATTTGCTTAACAACCATGTTACTAATAACTGGTAATTCACAATATCTGTGCAAGAAAGGTCATAAAATGGGGGAAAACTCAGCAGCTGTCTTGCTTAGCAATAGAAATCTGAGGCTCAATTGTAGACATAAGTTGAGGAGACTCTCTATTTACCCTTCTCTGTTAGAAGTAATTCTGCAGCAATACTGCCCCTGTTTCTTCTGATCATTTGGTACATATTAAAAAAAAATAAATCCTCATTTCCTGGAAATCTTAACTTGCTAAATAGCCCTGTCCTTTCACTATCAGAAACCAGATTCTTATTCCTCATCCCTGTGTCAAGGCACTACGAATTTTAATGATGTTTATAAAATATTGGCTATTTTCACAAAGCTTGGAATGTATTGTCTATTGGAGTTAAATGCTCCTATATAGAAAAAAAAACACCTCAGTGCCATTTTGGAAGGGAAATGATAGAGCTTTATTATTGCAGAGAAGCAAAGGGTCACGTAACAGATAAGAAAGGAACGCAAGGACAAACATTAAGCTCAGCCACAGAGATAAGCTGTGCCCATTAGGATAGGGAGAAAGCAAAGTTTATGGGGGAAAGTTACATTTGAAAATTCTAGAATTAGGCAAGCACAGCACGAGGGTAGTCCTTGACTTACGACCACAGTTGAAACCATTGCTAAGCAATGGTCAAGTGTTAAGTGAGCCGCCCCTCATTTTATGACCTTTTTTTGCCACCATTGTCAAGGAAATCACTACAGTTGTTAAATTAATTGCACTGGTTCTTAAACAAATCTGGCTTTCCCCATTGATGTGGCTTGTCAGAAGCCATCTTAGGTGGTCACCTATGGGAATCACAGGATGCTGGGATGCTGCAACCATTGTAAAGTACATGCTGGTTGCCAAGTGCCTAAATTTTGATCATGTGACCATGGGGATGCTATGACAGTCATAAGTGCGAGGATCAGTCCTATATCCCTTTTTTTTTTTCAGAGCAGTTTCAGTCCAAGTTCTTAACAATCTGTTTTACTTGTGGCTAAATCTGGATGGTAGGTTTAACATAGCGATCCTTTGCTAATGGAAATTATGAATTATTACAAATCCTGGACCAGAATTTCAGGGTAGACATTTTATCTTCGTTTAAAATAACATCAGCAAACGTCTGTCCTTTTAACAATGGTCTTAGATTCATTTGGAGTTCCCTGTTCACAAAACTGAAATTTCTAATTGGTGGTTTAATTCTGATTATAAGCCAATTTGTTGAAGAATTTATCTCTTGGTTATCAATCTGAAAAAAAAAAAAACCAGGTTTGCAACTGTGTGATTTTAATACCCCAGTTAAATCATCATGTTACGCTAAAAAGCTTTGTTCTCTTTTCATGATAAGAGGTTCCATCTTACTGTTAAAGGTAAATACTTTGGGTGTGATCTGGGTTCACAAATTTCACAAGCAATCAGACTGCTATATTATTATTTTTACTCATTAATCTAACCCCTGCAATTTTTCAAAGCGTTAAACCATGTCTATTTCAAAGCAGTCTATGCCATTATTTGTAGTAATTTCTCTGGCACTATAGTTGAAATTTAGCTATATATCAAACTGGCCAGGAGCATTATTTATAATTCAGTTATTCAAACAGCATTAGTTCTGCTTATTCCAGCAGAAGAGAAAGTATCTCTTGAGTAGAAATTTCTCTCACTGGTTAAATCTGGAGTTGCACAGTTATATTCAACTTTGGAAAATGGAGACTTTACAGGAAACACTCTTTGAATGTTAAGTGGGAATGCTACCAAGATTGAAAGAATGCTACTTTCAAAATATAAGATCTGTTCAATGGAAGATCCCCTGAACTCTTTGCTACTTTACAATCACTTTAGATTAACTTTTGCAATGGCTCAGGAGTATCCTTTTTTACACTCTTCTAATGATTCAGATAATTATTTTCTACTGAGCATTTAGCTGATTCAAGCTCCAATTCTAGTGTTAGCTTCTTAGTGTTTCTGAACTAAGTAGTTCAAGCAGTGTATGAAAATGTAAATTTTGGTTGGACAACCATTTGTCTGAAATGCTATAGGTTCCCTGCCTAAGCAGGGGGTTGGACTAGAAGATCTCTAAGGTCCCTTCCAACTCTGTTCTGTTCTATTCTACTCTCCCGCTTTAGCAGAAGTGGTAGATGCTGTTGAGAAAGCCTTTGTTCCTTTTGCTTGCTCCAGCTTTCTATCCAGTGCCTCTTCTTCTGTTTTCATCTACAGTACAGGCAGTCCTCGACTTGCAACAGTTCCCTTTGGTGACTGTTCAAGTTACAAATGGCCCCGAGGAAAGTAATGTATGTTTTTCGCATGATCTTTGCAGCATCCCCATGGTCACGTGATCAAACTTCTTATACTTGGCAAGACTCACATTTATGACGGATGCAGTGTCTCAAGGTCACATGATCAGCTTTTGTGACCTGACAAGCAAAATCAATGGGGAAGCCAGATTTATTTAACCACCATGTTACTAACTTAACAACTTCAATGATTTGCTTAACTGTGGCAAGAAAGGTGGTAAAATGGAGTAAAACTCACTTAACTGCCTCACTTAGCAACAGAAATTTTGGGTTCAATTATGTTCGTAATTTGAGGGCTACCTATATAGTGTTCCCACTTAATCTTTCTATTAATAATCTTCTGGACCTGTTTCTATCAGATTTTTGCCTAAAATACTGTATGAAGTCTTCATAGGCTCACATCATTAACAACTTCCTGGTGGCCAAGACAAAGCATCTCTTTGGATAAGACTTTTGTCCCACATCTGACACCTTGGACCACCAAATGTCACTGCCAAACCCTTCGCTGTGAGAAAGCAAGTGCTGAGACAGGAAAAAAAAACATCTTCTCTCCCTTTTATCTTCATTGTAATACAAATATTGTGGGATCTGTATCTAAGACATACCCTAACAGTTGAATTAGAAAGAGGGTGAATTAGAAGCCAAGGATATCATAGAAGGAACATGACACCCAGTTAACAATTGAAAACTTTATTTAAGCAATCATTAAAAAGAGAGCAGAAGAATACAATATAGGAAATACACAGCATTGATGGATTCCTGGATTGGAGATAAAAAATGATTGCCCTACAAGATTCTGACCATTAATTACTTTTTATATATGATTTATCTACAGCTGTTTACTGAGTGAAGCAATTCTGGAATTGTGAGCTGATCAAACAATCCGAAGGAGTAATCTTATCAGCAGCCAAATGATTGATAGGCCCAGTACACTGGTAGGATCCCAGTAACTCTGCATGTGGGAAAGTATAGTGAGAAGATGCTTCTGTTTATAATATAGGTAGGCCTCGACTTACACGCATTTAGTGACCGTTCAAAGTTACGATGGCGGTGAAAAAAGTGACTTGTGTCTGTTTTTCACACGACAATCTGTAGTATCCCCGTGGTCATGTGATCAAAATTTGGGTGCTTGGAAACTGGCGCACATTTATGACCTTTTGTGACCTTTTGACAAATTTCAACGAGGAAGCCAGATTTAGTTAACTCTATTACTACCATGTTTTCCCCAAAATACAACCTGCCCCGAAAACAAGCCCTAGCCCGATTTTCATGCCTACACCTAAAATAAGCTCCAGCCCCAAAAACAAGGCCTAGTTAAGCCTCTCCCCAGATGCAGCAGAGACCCTGGTTTGTTTCTCTCCACCAAACTTCACAAGGCTTGTCGTGCCACTTGCGGCAGGACACCGCAAGGCTTGTTGTGTTGTTGCACACGAGTGGTAGAACTGCTGCGAGGCTCGTCATATCTGTGCCACTGCTCGGATGCTGCAAGGTTTGTTGTGCTGCTTGTATGTGCAATGACACAACAAATCTTGCAGCATCCTGCCACTGGTGCGATGAGCTTCATGGCGTCCTGCGAGGTTCATTGTGCCGCTGCAGCTGCTCACGACAGGATGCCGTGAGATTCATCAGCGCTGGTACCGCCGCTCGCAACACGCAACAGCACAGCAAACGATAGAGGGAAATTAAGACATCCCCAAAAATAAGGCCTAGCACTTATTTCAGAGGTTGAAAGAAAATAAAACAAGGTCTTATTTTTGGGGAAACACCGGTAACAACTGCCGTGATTCGCTTAACTGTGTCAAGAAGGGTCCTAAAATGGGGCAAAACTCATTTCACTCATTTCATACCAACAGCAATTTGGAGCTCAATTGTGGTCGTAAGTCAAGGACTACTTGCAAATCATTTGCCTCTACAGCAGAACCACAAAGCTTCCACCCACACCGTCTTCTTTGATATCATTCCTTAACTTAGCGCCTTCTGAATAATCTGGCCAACCGAGCCCATCCTTTTGCTTTTACATTAAACACAATCTCCCCCTGCCCATCTTTGTATACGTTGATTTCATTCTCCCCAGCTTCCGAATGGAAGGTCACATTACTCCCTCCGCATGAGACCTGCAACACGGCGTTGTCCTGCACAGCATGCGGTTCCTTGGGAAATTTCTCTATCGTCTTATTTAGGCACTGTCGCAGCACCTCTGACCCTTCAAAGGAGACCAGCTGTTGGTAGACATTCAAGAGGCTGCCAAGGTTGAGGGGTTGCCGCCCCAGCCTTGCTGCATAGACTTGTGAATTGGCTTCTTTGACCGTGTAATGTGTTTGGCCATCCACCCAGAACACCTCGATATAATTTTCTCCTTTTCCTGATATAAACTCCTCCCTCGTTCCGTTACACTCGAGGATCATCTTGGCATTATCCTTTACAATCTGTGGCTCCGATTTGAATTTACTGACAGCTGTGTCGAAGCAATTTTTCATGGCCTCACAAAATGGTTTGGATTTCTTGGCGTCCAGCAGGGCTGTCACAGCGAGAACTTTAGGGATGGTTTCTATGTTATCTCCTTTAACAGGGACAACACTGGTGGCCGCATTGTCCTGAAATAATAATAAAATTAAAACTAATGAAAGTAACAAAAAAAACAGGATGAAAGCCAAGTTTTTGAAAGCCAAGCTTTTGATGAAAGGCAGATTCATTGGGTACTTGCAGAAGATGCAGGACACAGTATTTTTGATGCCACTTTTTATGTTGTGCCACAACATTGTGGATTGTTGTAAGAGGAGCTCCCAGATTTTCTTCGGATAGGAAGATCTACAAATCAGTTTGAACTCATTAGCTTCTTCATCAAGCAGAAAAGGCTTAGGGAAATCATTCTCCTCTTTCATAGTGGCAAAAGCTGTCAAGGAAAAAAAAAAGAGTTTGGAATTAGGGACTCCTAAGCCACAAAACGGAAAACAAGATATTGCCATAACTGCCACAGTACTGGCAAAGCCTCTAAAGGGTTTTCTTTGAACTTTTAAAGGGGTGAAGATTTTGTTAAGATTGCCCAGTCTCATGGGGTCAAAGCTGCCCCTTATCTGAGAAGGTAGCTAACTCCTGCTTCTTTGGTTTATCCCATTACCAAACACAAATTAAAAAACAGTTCAGTCAGATGCTTTATAGGTAGTCCTTGATTATGATCACAAAGGGAACTGGAACTTCCATCGCTACTGGATGCAGTCATTAAATAAGGTGGGCTCAATGTTATGATCCTCTTTGCCATTGTTAAGTGAATCACCAGTCATTAAATGAATTCCTGTTGTCATTAAGTGGATCCAGCTTTCCCCATTGAGTTCGCTTGCCGGAAGCCACCTGAGGAGGTCACAAATGGCAATAACATGACTTAAAGACACTGCAACTAGCATAAATACTTTCTGGTTGCCAAGTGCCCGAATTTTGACCATCGGGACACTGTGAAAGTCAAAAGCGTGAGGACCTGTTGTCACATTAACATCATAAGTGAATGTTTGTTAAATGAGTGGTCATAAGTCAAGGACTACTTGTGTGTGTGTGTGTGTGTGTGTGTGCGTGCAGGTCTTGGTATGTTCGGGTCTTTTCCTGTGTAAGATTGAGAATATCTTGGCAACGTTTCGACGAGGTCCCACTCGCCATCTTCAGGCTGGTGCTTTCGGCTTCGTGCTTGTGCGAGCATGAAGAGAGTTGGCACAGCATTGTTTCCAATGATATGAAACCATTTATCCAACTTCTTTCCTAAATCTGAAAGGTGTAGGCCCTGCATGGGGTGTGGAGAGGAAGGCACTGCTCCAATGCTACTAGGAATCCCTTACAGCCCAGTAAAATGCCATTAAAGAAGACTTCTAAGATTTTACTCTGGTTGCCACAATGTAAAAGCTGGGACGATAAAGGTCAGTATAGCGCAGGCGGGCAGGCCCACATAATCGTCGCAGCGTACCGGTTTGGTCCCAGCTGATCTTCGGAGATAGGGATTCGCCCAAACTGGTCCAAACCAGCAGAATCCCATCCCTGGGGCTATCACAAAAAAGAAAAGGTCAACCTATTCTCCAAAGCACCTGAAGGCAGGACAAGAAGCAATGGATGGAAACTAATCAAGGAAAGAAACAACCTAGAACTAAGAAATGTCACGATAGTTAGAACAATTAATCAGTGGAATGACTCGCCTCCAGAAGTTGTGAATGCTCCATCACTGGAGGGTTTAAGAAGAGCTGGGACAACCACTTGTCTAAATGGTATAAGATCTCCTGCTTAAGCAGAAGGTTGGACCAGAAGCCCCTTCCAACTGTCATTCTGTGAATCAGAATCGTTCAAGCCATGGTATTACCTGTGATACTCTATAGAAGCAAAAGATGGACTTTTAAAAAGCAGGATAGGAAGATTGATTGATGCCTTTGGACTTTATGTTGGAGAAGAGTCCCGAGAGTACCTTGGATAGCCAGGAAATCCAGACAATGGATCATCCAACAAATCATCCCAGAATTCTCATTTGATACACAAATGACCTGGCTCAAATTATCCTCTTTGGGATACATGATGTGAAGACTCAACCCTCTGGAAAAGCTTCTAATGATGGGGAAGTGGAAAGAAAGCTAAGAGAAAGGCCTGCTGCAAGGCATATCCATACACTCATTTAACAATGGCAATGTGAGCGTACAATTGGTAGAGCAAGTGCGGGGCAGATCATCATGGAGAAAAATCTATGTGACTGCTAGGAGCAGATGACTTAAAGATACATAATCAGTCAAAGCTGTCAATAGTAATTTAATCTGCAGATCGCTAAGGGATCAGCAAAGGGAAGGAACCAATAAAAACTCGACTCACCTGTGGCCTTCATGTTGCAGAACGGCCTTCCCTAACGCCAATGGCAAAAAGGCACCACATTTGCAAACCTCTCAGGATTCTGCTCTCTGCACAATGCACTACAGGTCCACAGAGATCTGTAATAAGAGGAGGATAATTCTCCTCCTCTTGAGAGCTCTTCAGGCAGCTGATAGGCAGATCATTTCCCAAACCTCACCAGAATGATGAAATGGAAATGGAAATGGAAAACAAAACTTGTCCACTTTCCCAAACACACATCACCGGCCTTGTTATCAGCTAAAAGGATTAAGCAAAAGAAAAAGAAATCCCCGTTGGCTGAAAATGTGCTTGTGAAATCTCTTACAAATAAGAAATATCTTGAGTTGTTTGGGAAGAGCCAGTAAAGATTTCTTGCGTTTCTTTGGGAATTTAACTCAGGCGTGTGTGAACACGGGCCCCCGTGTTTCTTTAGCAGTTCCCGCAATGAGCGTCCCCGTCCAAAGTGGCTAAGGAAATATATCCCGTGTTAATAAAGTAAGAAATTTGGGTCGTCTTTTAAAGGTCGTGCATTACTATGAGGGATCACCGACGCCATTTTACTAGGAACCGATACGCCCATTAGGAACGCGACTAAACCAAATCCTAAGATACCGATTTCGCCCGAAGAAAGAAAAACGCCTGTCTAACCAAATGAAATGGCGGGGTGGGGAGGTAAATTGCGCCGCTTCCCAGGACTTTGGAAGGGAAACCATCACCTTCAGCCTCTTTATTCGACTCTTCTTCGACAGGGACCCTGATTTCCCCCTTCTTTAGCTGATGGAACCGCTCATATCCAAAGTAACGAAGCCGCAGGCTATGGAAGGAAAGATGCGGGGAAAGCGAAGTAAAGAGGAAAGCGAAGCAGATTTGAGTCTGTTACCTCATCTGACAAGCGGCGCGAAACAGGAGTTACCAGACTGCGCCCCAACAACGCCAGTAGGGAGCCCTTCTCGGCTTCTCTTCGACAGAACACTTTCCGAAACGACATACGCCGACTCCATGCAGAATGCTTCGGGCGCGGAACTCCTCACGGCCAATGGCGAGGAGCCGGATCAGATCGGCGCAGGGTCTGTAGGGTTAAAGTGACGGCCCTCGCCGCTTTTACAAAACGGACTTATTTCTTTCAATAAAGGAGAATATTTGTAACTCAGGGTCCTTGGTGTTCTCTGAGTTTGGTTGTTTCCTGGCAGATGTTTCATTACCCAAACTAGGTAACATCAATAACTTTCTTTAAATTTCTAAGCTGCCTCAAGAGTATCTGGGCGGTATGCAACGATAATTGCAAATACATCAAGATGAAATATTTATTAAACAATATTAGCCTCCCAACTCGTACACAGTGACTTTCACTCACGTGCAACATTCAAATAAGCAATGCCTGCTTTTTAGGATTACATCAAACCCACTACCAGAAGTCAACATCAATATTGTTCCCAGTTGCAATCTGATCAAGGAAGCATTTCCCCCAAATTAGCACTAGAATTAATGGTGCTATGCATCAGAAGCTAATGTGGCTGAAAACTGAGCACATTTAGTAACTAAGAATGTTCCCTGAATGTTGGAGAATGGAAAAGCAGAAGCAGCTGATGAGAATGCAACCCACAATGGGAACACAGCTGTCATTCCAGCAAGCAATTACCTATTTTGTGTAATGTAATCTCTGAAGAAAAAAATTATAGGCAGTTTCCCCAGCTTTCTGCCTTCAATTTGAATTTGGAGGACGTGGACATCATGAGAAGTACAATAATTCCTGAGAGCTAAAACCTGGATAGCCTTGAGAGAGCCTGTATATCCATCAACTTTGGTCAAATATCCTATTTCCAACCCAGGCAGCTTTTCTGGCAATCCAGACTGACATGGGAAAAATATTCAGTTCATAATTCAAAATATTCAAACCTAGAACTGGCAGTTTAATTAAATCAACGGAGACTGGATATGGACAATTTGGTTTTTACGCCAGTCCTACTGGGATTAAATCTTTGGAAAGATTGTTTGCTTTGACCCAGCTCTCTTCCAGTAGAACACACAAAAATAGATGTGCTGTGCTGTGTTTTGTTTTTTCTTTCCTGTCTAGATTGGGGAAAATACCTCTGAAAAAAAAAATCCAAAACAACTGCAGCAATATTACTTACACCATAAATGTCATTCCATTGTGTTTAATGTCAAAGTACACTCACAGAACTACCCATAAATTGGAACCATTACCTCTGACAGCATGTATTTAATTCAGTGTTCATTTAGAGCATATTTTCCACAGCAGGCTGCCCTTCACAAGACTCTATCCCAAGAGTTATGGTACTACCACAGAATGTGTCAGATAACCATTCTGGATTAAGATTACATGAAATTCAACATCAATATTGTTTCATGGTTGAAATCTGATAAAGGAAGCATTTCCTCCTAATTAACACTAGAATTAACCAGTGGTGCCATGTATGTGAGCTAGCATAGCTGAAATAGGGACAGAATAAAAGGCAGTTCTGAATTTCTCATTTAGCTCATATCGGATGAGTTGGACTCTGATTGGGCATCTCCGGGCAGGGGGGGGCGGAGGTGGATTTCGGGGAGGTCATTTGGGATGAGTTCGATCCTGTTACTCTGGAGGACATGGACAGGATACTGGGAGGGCTTAATGCCACCACTTGTTTATTGGACCTGTGCCCCTCCTGGCTGGTCCTGGCCACTCGGGAGGTGACACGAGGCTGGTTCCAAGGGATTATTAACGCTTCCTTGAGAGAGGGGCTTTTACCCGCCACCTTGAAAGAGGCGGTGGTGCGGCCCCTCAAGAAACTGTCCCTGGATCCAGCATTATTGTCGAATTATCGTCTGGTCTCCAACCTTTGCTTCGTGGCGAAGGTTGTTGAGTGTGGTGGCACGTCAGCTCCCTCAGTACCTGGATGAAGCGGTATATCTAGACCCCCTCCAATCGGGTTTCAGGCCCGGGCACAGCACGGAGACGGCGTTGGTCGCATTGGTGGATGATCTCTGGAGGGCCCGGGACAGGGGTTGTTCCTCTGTCCTGGTCCTGTTAGATCTCTCAGCGGCTTTTGATACTGTCGACCACAGTATCCTATTGCGGCGGTTGGGAGTGGGAGGCACCGTTTTACGGTGTTCTCCTCCTTCCTCTCCGACCGCTCGCAATTTGTGTTGACAGGGGGGCAGAGGTCGACCCCGAGGCCCCTATTATGTGGGGTGCCTCAGGGATCTGTGCTCTCGCCCCTGCTGTTCAACATTTATGCGAAGCCGCTGGGTGAGATCATCCGTGGTTTCGGGGTGGAGTTCCCTCAGTACGCTGATGACATTCAGCTGTACATCTCTACCCCGGGCCACCCCAACGAAGCCCTCAAAGTGATGACCTGGTGCCTGGAGGCCGTGCACAGTTGGATGGGTCTTAACAGGCTTCGTCTCAACCCAACCAAAACTGAGTGGCTGTGGTTTCCTGCACCCAGATACAGCCAGCTTACTCCGTCGCTGGCCGTGGGGGAGAAATTTTGACCCCCATGGAAAGGGCTCGCAATCTGGGTGTCCTCCTGAATGTACGGCTGTCTTTAGAAGATCACATTACGGCCGTTGCCAGGGGGGGCTTTTGTCAGATTCGTCTGATTTACCAGTTGCGGCCCTTTCTGGATCTGGACGCACTTCGCAGTCACTTCTGCCCTAGTCATCTCCCGCTTGGACTATTGCAATGCTCTCTACATGGGACTCCCCTTGAAGAGTGTCCGGAGGCTGCAGTTGGTCCAGAATTCCGCCGTGCGGGTGATCTTGGGAGCCCCTCGGAGCTCCCATGTAACACCACTTCTGCACGTGCTGCATTGGCTTCCTGTGGCCTTCCGGATCAGATTCAAGGTGGTATTGATCGTTTTTAAAGCGCTCCATGGCTTGGGACCTGGGTACTTACGGGACCGCCTGCTGCCATCAACAGCCTCCCGCCGCCCAGTGTGCTCCCACAGGTTTGGCCTCCTCGGGCTTCCGCCGCCTGGTCATTGCCGGTTGGCGGCCCCGAGGGTGCGGGCCTTCTCTGTGAGGGCTCCCTCCCTTTGGAACGATTTGCCCCTGGAGATACGGGCCATTACTGACATTCAGACCTTCCGGCGCGCAGGAAAGACCATGTTTTTTCAACAGGCCGGCCTGGCCCAGTAACGATTTTTGGGGTTTTATAAAACTTGGTATCTTAAATTTTTTAAATTTTATATTTTTATTAGTTTTATATTTTTAAATTGTATATTCGGCCTCTAATGTAATTGTTTTTGTTTTTAATTGTATATATTGTTTTTGTTTTTAGTTGGCTGTACACAGCCCCGAGTCCCTTTTTTAGGAGAGGGGGCGGTATAGAAATTTAATAAATAAATAAATCTGATCAATTTTCCAGATGTTAAAAACGTTTATGTGCTATGTAAGGGAGGAAAAATGAAGATTCTTGTGTAGCATTTTTCAAGCTGTTTCGCAGAAGAGGAAAGAGTTTAGGCCTCCCTCAGAACAACCATTCAGAAAGCTGAGGATTATGAACTACATATAATGCAGATGAGATGTCCTGACAGCAAGAGGCTTCTTTAAATAACTTGCTAATGTTTCTCACTTCAGAAACATTAGGATGCATGGATTTCAACTCTTACATTGGGAGTAGAAATCTATATCTTAGTTGCTGAGGTTCTGAAACAGTGGGCTAAGGCTAATTGTATCTTAGGAGAAATCACATTTTGATTCAGGAGGAAAGAATTCTCTGTAAGCCAATTGAAAATAGAGTTTGTTAAACAGGTTCCAGGAACATCAGCAATCATATCTGTACAGGCCAAATATCACATTTATTTCTATTGCCCAGTGTACGTGCTAAAAGTCAGATCAGTGAAAGGGCGGTGATGATATGGTAATTGGACTCTACGGGTAAAAAGCAATCTCATTGAGGTTAGTTTCATCTCCAAGTTGATCTATTTCTTTGTTGAACTGAGCAAAGATGCTCATTTCTTGTTCAATAGCTTGGACTCGATCCTCAATAGAAGACATAGTGTTCTGGAGCTGATCCACAAGATTCTTTAACGCATCCTGGTTGGTCAACACCATACGCAGAGCTTCTTGATTCTTCAGAATAGCATCTACATAAGACAAAGACACATAACTATGACCATTCTTCTTCCAAGAAGTCATTTGTATTTAGTTCTTTCCTATTCCCCTATATTCTATTTTATCCTAGTTTAATCCAATACTATACAAAAAAATTTAAGCAATCTGACAAGGAATTTTGGGAGTTGTAGCCCCAGCACATCTGGACAGTATCAGTTTGGGAAAGGTAGATTTCACGTCAGTCGAGGGGAATTCTTAGCAAGTTTACACAACTTGCTAAGTCCTGGCTAGAAAACCATAGTTTACCAAAGTCCTAACTGTTGCTGGATTCACAAGCCACATCTCAGCCCAGGATATGTAAACCAGCTTATGACTCAGCAAAAATCCAAGTGGTAAAAAATCTTAGACAAAAAATATGAACTTGAGGGCAAAAAACCCACAATGAAACCTGCAAAACAATTCTATGATGCTGTGGATTTAAAAAATCCTCTGGTGCAGGGGTGTCAAACTCATGTAGTCATGGTGGCGTCATGTGACATATCAGGACTTTTTTCCCATTCACTAAATCGGGCAGGGTTGTGGCCAGCGTGTGTGATGCATCTGGCCCACGGGGGTGGGCGGGAGGAGTTTGACAGCCCTGGTCTAGTGTATCCCTGGTTTTAGTAAAGGTAAATATTTAAAAATTTAAAAATCATGAATAATGCTATTAGAACTTTTATACTTATCTTTTGGGGTTTTAGAGGCACAGCATTTTTTCTTGGATCATTATGACTAAAGGAACTTTCCAAAACACAAATCCATTATATATTAGAACAGCACAAATGAAATATAGTACAGGTAAGCACAACAGAACCAGAATTTTTGTTGTTAAGCAAGACAGCTGTTAAGTGCGCTGCACCCAATTTTACCTTTTTTTTTTGCCATAGTTGTAAACCAATTTAGAGGGCTGTAAAGCACTAAGAAGTGGTATGTAAATCTGCTATTGCAATTGTAGTTACATATTATATATTAAAATTGTTATTAATATATTTATATATATATTGTGTAGATTATGCTCATACAATCTTTGTGTAGTGTGATTGTGCACTCTGTGTAGAGCATAGGTGTCAAACTCACCATGTCATATTGTCATAATGTGACTTTCACAACATTTTCCCCATATAGAACCAGGCTGGATTTGATTTAAATCAAACTGATTTAATTCACGATTTAAATCACTAGTCAGTAAGGCTTGATTTAAATCATAGTTTTCTACATAAAGACTAATTCTTGCTGATATAATTTTAATATGCAAGTAGGTGAAGATTTTTAGAATAACAACTTTTCATATTAGTTTTTTTATCCCCAGTTTAATAGGTTAATCATTCATATTTGGACAACTTTTCTGTTGTACTTAGGAAAGAGAAAAATAATCATTACTTTAATAATAACAATTTAAAAGTAAACCAAGCATCTGTGATAATATCTTGTAGGCAGAGAAACTGCCCAATAATCTTACAAAAACCTCTGGAAGAGCATGATATTGTGAATGGATTAATGGAATTTATTTACCAAAAAAATTAAACATATACAGCCTTATTCTACATAATTAAAAAAACTAATCTTTATTTCATGATGGAATAACCTTTGGATGGTAACATATTTTCCTCAAAAAGCATTTTATTTAAAAAAATCTGATTTAAATAAAAAAAAATTGATTTAAATAAAAAAAATCTGATTTTTTTTTATTTTTTTAAAAAAATCATTTATTTTTATCCACCCTGCACAGAGCTGGGGTAGGCATGGCCTACGTGTGACACATCAGCCCGGCCACCATCACCCTGTGTGAGGTACACCATCTTTGTTTATAGGAAAAGCACACTTGAATTGTGCTCTTCCAGCAGGACACCTATCCAGTGAGACCCCACGCCACCGTCACCTGGTTAGAGTGTCTCCATCACACAAAGATTTGTTTTATAGGAAAAGCACACTTCTGAATCTGATGCTTCCTTCCAATGCATTGGACTACCCTTATCCCAGGTGAGACTAGGATATCAGACTAGAGAACAACAGACTGAGAAAGAGTCAGGATGCACACAATAAACTCAGAGCTCCAACTTATTGTTCAGTGGAATCTCGTCACTTACTATGCATGGCTTCTGGGTACCACTGGCAACTGCTTGGCTGCCTATCAGGGGTAGCTTTCACTGGTGATGCTCTCGAGTGGAGGGAAGGCAGCAGTAGTTGACTTCGTTGGGCCATCTCATTCAATAATTCTTGATTGTCACTGCCTTTAGCAAACACAATTTAACAAGATATTTGTCCTCATTTAACTTGAACCAGTTTCCTTTTACCAAGTTTTAGTATATTACAAATTACCGATACTTTTTTTCATGAGCCTCTTCTGCCCCTCATTTGCCATCTGGAAATTCAACTGTGGATTTTCTTAATGGGCAATTTGATTCGTGGCCTTTCTGAATCACAGCTGAGG
Organism: Bungarus multicinctus; assembly: GCA_023653725.1. Classification (NCBI taxonomy): domain Eukaryota; kingdom Metazoa; phylum Chordata; class Lepidosauria; order Squamata; family Elapidae; genus Bungarus; species Bungarus multicinctus. The sequence goes on from CM042834.1 coordinate 31,015,483, forward strand.
GAAACTGTTTCTGAGCTTACCATGGGCTTGGAATACACCTTTGTATTGGATGAGCTCACGCTGAATATATTCAGCTTTACTGTATACACCTGGGAAATATCAGGAGATGCTTAATTCAATCAGCCCAGCTTTCCAGGCTCATGCAACCTATGGAAGTTATTAATAATACAGCTTGAGTTTGCATGACGTAAGAATGAAACTGTCTAATTTCTACTTTGCTGTCAGTGTGTCTTTCCCCCATCCTATCTTTTGGAGATATAAAATTAAAAGCAAAATTTCAGGGGTTAAAGCTAAATATAGAGAATAGAAACACCAACCAGGAGAGCATCCAGTTGAGGATCAGCCTTTACAAAAGTAACTTCTCTTCACACCCTACTCATTCTCCTGCCCTCCCATAATTATAAAACTGTCCCTCAGATCATTTGCTCTTGTGCAGAGTTCCTCTCCCTCGCTACAAAGCAACCCCAAATTACCCTTACCTATCTACGAATAAACCACATCCAGTTCCTAACACCGTTCCCCGCCTGCTCCTATTTTAAACCTATTTTCTAGAAGTTTAAGTGTCATGGTTTCATTCTTTTCGCTGCAAATAACGACCCCCCTTTTATCCATTAAAAAAAACAACAGCTCTCAGACATCTGCCTCACCCAATTCTACTCGCAAATCTTCTTTCGGAGCGATTGCATTTTCCACCGGCTTCGGCCCCACCTCCTGCAGCAACTCCACTCGCCGCCCTTCCATCTTTACTAACGTTAGCAGAGATCCGACCGGCAATCAACGTCGCTAACGGCTCGAACATTTATACGCCACTCAAATGCATTCTATTACAGCTACTTATGGATTCCACTCAGGTCCGATTTGACTTGTAACCAATCAGCTTGCAGAAACCTTCTCCTACCCAACTTTGTGAAAAATTCGGTTTCAATCCAGGGCTGAGAACCCTTTCTTCTTGTTTATTAGTTGATTATGCAGAGACGTGAAGCGTTAGGAAATAATATGCTGACTTACTCAGGGTCGGGAAGAGAAATAATTTTGAGGCGTTTTAAAAAGTAAAACATTTATTATGGCCTAGGCTTTCCTAGAATTAGAAAAAAATGGAAAACTTCAGGAATAGTGCCTTTCCGATTAACACCTTTTTACTAAAGGCATAACACTTTTTTTTCATCATAGACTAACATGGCTGTCTTACGTTTTAAACGAAGAAGGAAAGGTAGGCGCGATTATTTTCATTTTTAATATCTTCTCAATCCACCATTTTTCCCTACTTTGGCTACAGTGCTAATCAGGAAAAATCCCCCTCTCCCAACAGTTTGAAAACCTTTCGTGAAGGAATAGTTCAACGACGCCTTGACCATTAACTGTTCAGGTGAAGCCTTTCATCAGTTGTGGAGATAAAAACAGTTACTAGAAAAGTACCAAATTTGGATATATCAGTTTTTCACAACCTGGAACTTTTGAAGTTGGAGTCAATGGTCATAATTCTAAAGTCAAGATCACATTTTTGGGGTTAGAGATCCAACACATCTGGATAGCATGACATAAAAATACTGAGTCCAGCCAAAGTAACTAAAACAAATTAAACTACTGATATTTTTTAACTCCAATTGTGATTCCATTCTTTATTGTGGTCCACAGGCTTCAACAATAGTTAATATTATAGTATAATTAAGTTTTTACACAAGTCTTTTAATTGAATTCCAGATGGTTGAAATTATGGTTTTGTGATGTCTGTGCTGCAGGCATGCATATAGTTATATCGATTTGATGCGAATTTTGAAGTTCCAGATTTGTCAAATAATCTCTTGCAGTGAATCCTGCAGTTCATAGATGTTTGTCATATTATTGTTTCAGCATCATGTTAGAAAGTGGGGAATAAGATGATCATTAGGAACTGATGGATAAACCAAAGAATATCCCAACTATGTGGAAAGTATTGATTGGCAGGGTTCCCACAACACACCAGACTAAAATGGAATTGGATAGTTCAAGGTGTTGCAGGAACCCACTTCCTGCCTTAGCATGATATATCAGACCATGATAATATGATTTCTTGGGGAATCCCTACAATTATACTTTGTTTTATTTTAAATTCAAATAAAAGATTAAGAGGATTGTGGGAATGTAGTGTCAGACTTTGGACTAGGCAAAAGAAAATACAGTTTTTTAAAAAATGGTAAATCTTCAGGATAAGAAGCTTTAATTTCCATTTTACAGAATGAGAACTGAGACTAAAAGACAGTTAACAAACAACAATCATCTGGTGATTCTGCTGTTGAAATGGGATTTGAACTTAAACCACTTGGGTGAAAAAATATATTCCAACTTTCTACTCTATCCGGTACTACCAGTTTTCTCCAAGTGAGTGTTCTATGTTTAAAACAAAACATATTTACTCTGAAATAAATGCAAGTGAGTTTCACAGACTTTAATGCCAAATAACCATCAATAGGACTGCAGCTGAAATGTCTTTACAATCCCATGCAAAATTCATTACTTTTAAATTGATTTCTGAGTCTCCTAAAATATTATTTTGTGTTGGAAATTAGGAACATTTATAAATTGGTATTTGTTGCAACAGTTTTTATGTTTGATTCCACTCTCTCCTCTCAATAAAATTCATTTATTCATTCATTCAATTTCTATAGCCACCCATCTCAGTCAATGACTCGGAGTGGTTTACAATTCAAAAAATACACTACAATCAAAATATTAAAAACATTAAAAAAACAATAGAAACATACAACATAAATATATATAGCAGCTGAGATACTTGGCCCATTGGCAATATAGCCAGGAAGTGGCACCCTTAACACATTCAGTATCCCAGGCTCAGGAACACTGGCAGGATTTTTGGGCTTATGAAAGGCTGACAGGATTGGGGCCATTTTAATCTCCAAAGGGAAAATGTTCCATAAAACAGGGGCCACTGTAGGAAAAAAACCCATCTTCTAGTCCCCATCAGCCAACACTCTTTGGCTGACAGGATCTGCAGCATGCCCATTCTGCTCAACCTGGTGGAACAGATAGAGACTCTTTGAAAAAGGTACTCCAGTACCAAGCCATGTAGGCCTTTAAAGCTAATCACCAGCACCTTGAACCCAAAAACAGTGGCAATCAATGCAGCTCACTCAAAAGTGGTGTTATGTGTGCCATGTATTTGGCACCATTTACTATCCATGCAGCCACATTCTGCGCCAGTTGAAATTTCTGAGTAAACTTCAGAGGCACTCCTTGTGGAGTGTTAGAGTAATCTAAATGAGAAGTTACAAGGACTTGAGGTACTGTGAGCAGGGCCTCCTGGTTCAGGTATGGGCACCATCTGAAAGTGTGCAATGACCGTTAGCCTCAGCTGCCACCTGTTTTTTGAGCAGGTGCCATGAGTCCATAAGGACCCCCAAATTACAGAGCGGTTGCAACCCCAGACAGATTAGTCTGCAAAAGGAATGTGGGCATGGAAAAGATCTCAGAGGGGATCCTTCCTAATTCCTTGTGCGGTAAATGCAGGGGAGAAATATATTTTCAGACTTGTATGATTCCGTTAATGTAACCTTACAATAATGTAGAAGCAGTTCACTCAAACATGCTTCCCTCCTTGGACTCCTGAGCTGTCCCAGCCAGTTTATGGGAATTGGATAGTTACTTAGGAATTATGAGCTGTCCCCTTAAGAGAATGCATCATGGTAAATGTAGTCCATATCATGTGACCACATCTGTAATCCTGATTGGTCACTAAATTGACCCATTCTTGCCTGGACACATGAACTCATAGCAGCTTTCTTTCTATCGCTACGAGATGGGTTAGGAAAATAACCATCTTTACCTGCAAGGCTGATATACAAAGGATTGGTCATTATAGAAGAACTTTGTCACAAATGTGAGTCATGAAGATACCTGATGTACCAATAAATGTACTTTGTTATGGATGTTTTGTGGAATTTATCTATCTGCACCTGCACAGCTACAACAGAAAAATTCCCTTGCAAGGCTAACGGCACCGTTTTCCATCATTCTTGATGTTAGCAATAGTTTATGGGATTTGAAACATCACTAAGGGCTCCCATTATTGATCTACAGTAAGTTATCTTATCCAAGCTTGGCACCTTTGTCTTAGAACAAACCTCCATGAGTCTCAGCCAGCATAGCCAACAGCAGGGCCGGGATTCTACCTGTTTGGGCAAAATGGATGTTAAGTTTTCTTCTGGTTCGCCAAACTGGTATTTCAACCAACCGGCTGGCCCCGCCCAACCCTCCCCTCTCCTGAGTCTCCACGCGATGCAGGTAACTGCAAGGTCTGTGCAGAGGCTCTGCGAGGGGGGAAAACGGGCCTTCCGGAAGTCTGGAAATGGGCCTGTTTCTGGCTTCCAGAGGGCCTTCAGAGGCCATTTTCGCCCTCCCTTAGGCCCTTAGGAGAAGCCTCTGAACCCTTGGGAAGGTGAAAAACGGCCCTCCTGGAAGTTCTGGTAGGCCACGCCCACCATGGCCACGCCCACCCAGCAACCAGGCAGTGAACCGGTTGCTGGGATTGTTGAATCCCACCCCTGGTCATCAATCAGGATTGATAGGGACTTGTCAGTATAGCTGACTTGAGGTGATTCTCAGTGGCTTCTTGGGATCCCAAGCAGAAGTCTCTTCCCACCTAGAGATCAACTTTGGGACAATCTGCTAGCAGAACAAATGCTGCCATGCGGAAGAGGGATCTGGTTTCAGATTTCCTTCCTTGCCTTGCAGTAAAATGCTACCAGAGAGAGGATACTGATTCTCAAGGCTCTCCAATTTACGCAGACTAAATGCTTCAAGTGTGTTTTCTGCAGCTTCTTCAAATTGTGTTGCAACACCAGGTAAACTTTGGATGCCTTAAGAAGGTAGCCAGGGCATCTTATCTGTAAATACATTGATCCTCATGTACACTACCATCCTATGCCTGGCATGCTTCCACTTAAATCATATTCATTAGGTAAAGACGAAGCATATAGTTTTTGCTCAGCTGGCTGCTGCCTTAAACTTTCCCCCACCATCTTAGGGTAATAAGCCAGTTCAAATCATCAATAAAACCAGTAGCATTCTCTCAATAGAAGAGAATATCTGTAGCACTGGGTTGAACTGAGAAGTGCTTAGTGTTCTCTGAGCTTGGGTGTTTGCTTGCAACTAGATTTAAAACAAAAACCAGCAGGCAACATCACAGGTGATGTTTATTTGCAGACCTTTCATTATCCAACTGTCACTGATGATGTTTTACCTGGTTGGGTTATGAAAGGTCCATAAGCAAGGACTAAGCTCAGAGATCGCCAAGGACCAGGGGTGGGATTCTACCAGTTCGCACCTATTCGCTAGAACCGGCTGTTAACATTCTAAGCAGTTCAGAGAACCGGTTGTTAGAAGAAATGACTGGCCTAATCCTGTAAGGAAGGCAGGAAGGATACATTCTAGTGTTGCTTACAGAAGCTGCCTCTCCCTTAACCCTTATTACATTCTTGGCAGGACTAGACTTCCTGTCTAAGGAAATTCTCGGGAGGTTTTTTTCCATTCCTTTGCTGGTACTTTGCTTGTGTGGAGGGACCATTTAAAGTTACAATGGCACTGAAAAAAGTGACTTATGACCATTTTTCACATTTACGACTGTTGCAGCATCCTCACAGTCATGAGAGACCAGGTGAGGATATGCGTGCCTCGATGTGAATGATATTGAGTTGGCCACACCCAGCCAATAACATGACCACCAAGCCACGCCCACCCAGTCACATGACCACCAAGCCATGCCCATCAACTAAGCCACACCATAGAACCGGTTGTTAAAAATTTGAATCCCACTCCTGCCAAGGACTCTTAACAGCAGCATTTTAGCACTTTTAAAATGCATGAGATCCAGGGGTTATTGCAACTCTTGAGTATGCTTCAGATCAAAAGTTCCAGGCCCATGTAAAACCTCCCTCAGAAGAACACAAACATGGCTTCCTTCTCTTTTAGGACAGCAACTCTATTCCATTCCAGCCCACTACAAACTTGGCTCCAATGGGACAAAAGTAGGGCTCTGCCCAATTTGTTGAGTGAGGAGAGAAGATAATTGCTTTCTCCAACCCATTCCACCCCACGAAATTGCTTTGAGCAGCTAGGAGGTTGGGGGAGGTGGTGGCCATCCCTCTTGAGGGTAGGGGGATGCCCATCTACAGCTGTTTTCCCCTAACCTCCATGGATCTGGAGGTAAGAATCCCTTCCCACCCCAGCTCTGCAGCCCTCCAGCTGAGACACCATTGGGGAGGAAACCCTGGAAGGGTAGTGGGGTCTCGGGCCAGGTGGAAGCAGCTGCGGAGAGGCTGTTCCTGTCCCCCTCGCTCCACCAGGAGGGCATGAGAGAAAGAGGGGGGTCAGGAACAACAGGAAGCAGTTCTTTGGGGTGCTTAGTCTCAGTCAAAACAGAGCTGCCCTTCTGGCCTTCAGGTGTTCTTTGGGGGGCCCGTCTGCCGCATGAGTGTGCTGATGGCGGTTGCGGTGCGAGCTGCGGCTGAAACATTTCCCACACTCTGCGCACGGGTAGGGCTTCTCGCCTGTGTGCACCCTCAGGTGCCGCTCCAGGTGTGAGATGAAGCCAAAGCTCTTCCCGCAGACTGGTGCAGTCGTAGGGTTTCTCGCCGCGGTGGGCCCGCTGGTGCGTGAGCAGCTGTGCCGCGGCCACAAATCGCTTCCCACACTCCTTGCACTTGTGAGGCTTTCCGCTCGAGTGTGTCCGTTGGTGCTGCAAGAGCGTGGAGCTGACGCTGAAGCTCTTCCCACATTCACCGCACTGGTAGGGCTTCTCTCCCGTGTGGATTCTCCGGTGGCGGTCCAGGTGGGAACTGACGCTGAAGCTCTTCCCACATTCACCGCACTGGTAGGGCTTCTCCCCCGTGTGGATCCGTTGGTGTCTCTCCAGGTGGGAGCTCCAGCTGAAACTTTTCCCGCAGGCAGGGCACCGATAACGCTTGCTCCCAGGCACGTGGGATTTCTGGTGCTTGACTAGCGAGGCCAGTTCCCCATAGGTTTTCCCACACTCGGCACATTTGTGGGGCCGGTCGGGAGCGTGTACGCGCTGGTGCCTTTCCAAATGGGAGCTGACGCTGAACGCTTTCCCACAGTCCCCACACCGAAAAGGCTTCTCTCCTGTGTGGGTCCGCTTGTGTTTGATCAGGGCCGAGCACCAGCTGAAGTTCTTCCCACACTCGGGACACTGATAGGGCCTCTCTCCGGTGTGGATCCGCTGGTGTTTCACCAGGGACGAACTCTGGCCAAACCCTTTCCCACAGTCAGAGCATTTAAAGGGTTTCTCGGTAGACACAGGCGGGGAGGGAGGAGGGAGGGGAGGCTGAGGGGCCACCTGCTTGCGGTTACATTCGGTGCATTTAGCGGGGTCCCTGCTCCGGGTTGGAGATGTCTGGAGGTGATGGAGGGTGGCCGCACTGAAGTAGTAGCTTTTGCCACAATCTGTACACTGGTGTGGCTTCTCCCCTGTGTGGATTCTCTGGTGCCTGTAAAGGTGGGAGCTGCGGCTGAAACGCTTCCCACAGTCGGGGCACTGGTAGGGCCTCTCCCCCGTGTGGATCCGTTGGTGCCTCTCCAGGTGTGAGCTGAAGCTGAAACTTTTCCCACAATTGGGGCACTCGTAGGGCTTCTGGCCCAGATGTTTCCTCTGGTGAGCCACCAAGTTGGCCCCGAGCGTGAAGCCCTTCCCACAATCCTCACACTGGTAGGGCTTGTCGTTGACGTGAGTCCTCCGATGCTGGACCAGGGTGGAGCTAACGCTGAAGCTTTTCCCACACTCTTTGCACTGATAAGGCTTCTCCCCAGTGTGGATACGCCGATGTCTCTCCAGGTGTGATCCAACACTGAAGGCCTTCCCACACTCCTTGCATTAGAATGGTTTCTCTCCGGTGTGGATCCGCTGGTGCCGTTCCAGGTGCGAGGTCCAGCTGAAGCTTTTCCCACACTCCTCACACTTGTACGGTTTGTTGCTTGCGTGGCCTTTCTGGTGGGTGGCCAGGGCCTCGGCCTCAGAGAAGCTTTTATCACACTGGTCACACTTGTGGGATCTTTTGTCCAAGTGCAACCTCTGGTGCCGGAGAAGGTTGGACTTCTGGCTGAAGCTTTTGCCACACTCTGCACATTGGTGGTTCTTGCCATGGCGGTGGTTTTCTATGGGACATCTGGGGATTGGAAGAAACCATGATCTGTGGGAGGGGTTTGTCTTGCTGCTCCTTTCCTTTGATTAGGGAGCACCTCGGCCCAAGCCCTGCTGGTTGTTTCTCAGCCTCCACTGGATTCCTCTCTAGGACATTCCCCTTTTGCAGATTTGTTTTGCTAGGAATTACTTCTGGAGGAGCAGGTTCATGCCTTCCTTCCAATTCTTCCCCTGAGGAGATGATATTGCTGAGGTAACTTGAACCATGCATTTCATTAAATGGAAGGTTGCTATAACATTATTTCAACATGTATTTGTATTAAACATTTTATATATCCACCTTATATTCTATGTGTGTCAGCATCCAGCCTATGGTAAGCTGGTGATGTGTTGGCAACAACTGTCTTGGTTTGCAAGACACACTTTTGATTTAGAGATTTTAACTCCGGTAGTATATATACTCAGCCTTCCATCCTTCCAAGGTGGGTAAAGTGAAGGCCAGATTGTTGGGGGCAATATGCTGACTCTGTAAACCACTTAGAGAGGGCTGTAAAAGCACTGTGAAGCAGTATATAAGTCTAAGTGCTATTGCTATATGTGAGCAAACCTGAGCTAAAACTACCCTGTTGTTGCCTTTCTGACATACTAACAAAATCTGCTAAAATTGACTGGTACAGGCTCATGTTGTAGATTTGGAGACTGAAAAATGAGAATTTTTTTATAGCACTTCTTTCACTTATCTGAAGACAAGCTCTGCAAAACAAGCTTGCTCAAAATTTTGAAAACATTTTTATTACTCTTGATTAATTCTATTCCTCTATTGTTCTTTTGGAATGCCCCATCTAATTGGCTAGCTGGGTATTGTAAGAGGCGATGAAATTTAATGTGGTAGACAAAAGCCCGTTCTATTGTTGAAATCATTCAATTTCTATCGTTTATATTTTGGGTGCTGTTTTTTCCTAACATGCTGCTGAAAAGACATGAGATAAATGTAATTGTGCATAGCTACTCTATCACACTATTCAGGGCTTCTGTGCCAGAATCTATCATGGATGGTGATGAACAAAACTTTCCCCCCATTACAGAGTGAAATTCCATCCCATGCTGGTAGTCCACAACATATGACCATAATGGAGCCTGCCCATTATAGTTATATGTTATGACGATCATAAAACGATTTTACAACTTTTTTGCAGTGGTCATTAAATGAGCATGGTGGTGGTAAATGCAAATCCATGTTTCCTATGGTTTTGCTGAAAACCAGAAGTGCTGGTTTTCAGCAAAATGGTTGTAAAATGTGGTCACGTGACTCCAAACAGCCGTAAATGCAGCCATGTTGTTGAATGCTCAAAGTACAGTCATGTGACCAGAGGAAAGGCCTGACCATTGGAACTCTGGATCTAGGTCACAAGGGCTCCTTTTCAGGTAGTTCATAACTTCGAACAGTTGCTAAGCAACCAGTCGTTAAGTTGTGGACTACCTGTATATTTTAAAAAATAAACAAAACCACAATTCTCACCTGGATTGATCTGAGTTGGCATTGTCCTTTCCTCACATCGCTGAAGTTCTGGAATCCATGAATCTTCTCGATCCATCCAGGAGAGCAGATCGGATTTAGGAAGCGGAAATCCTGTTGGCCAAAGAAAAACTTTCAATTCAGGTAGTCCTTGACCACAACTGAGCTCAACATTTCTGTTGCTAAGTGAAACGTTTGTTAAGTGAGTTTTGCCCCTGTTTTAGGACCTTTCTTGACACAGTTGTTAAGCGAATCACTGCAGTTGTTAAGTTAGTGCCACGGTTGTTAAGTGAGTCTGGATTCCCCATTGACTTGACTTGTCCGAAGGTCAGGATCACTGCAGCCGTCATAAATACAAGCCAGTGGTCAAGTGTGCAAACTTTGAACAGTGACCACGGGGATGCTGCAACAGTTAGTAAGTATCAGGATTCCAGTCATCGCTCTAATCAAATCATGATTCTCGAGCCAACCTTCAAAAAACTTCAAAGGATTCATTAGAATACTGTTCACAGGACTGGGTGTCATCATTTCTCAGGCTATGTGGCAGCGTGGAATATGGCTTCCAAAGCTGACAACGTTCTCCAATTAAATATATTCCCGGGGGGGGGGGGGGGGGAGAGACTCGTGGTATTTTAGTTACAATCTTTTAAAGATAAGGTTTGGAATGTACTTTCGCTTTCAACTGCTCTTCCAGATTTCCTTCCTCCTCCCCCCCACCCTTTTTTTAATGGCAACTACTAAAACAGGCATAGGAATGTTTTATGAGTTGACGGTAAGTGTGAAAAAAGGTCATACGTCACTTCTTGCAGTGCCTATGTAACTTCGAATGGTCATTAAATAAACTGCTGTAAGTCAAGGACAGCCTGTCTGGGCTTACTCGAGTACCCTTAGAGCAGTGTCCAGGGGTCATATGATCTCCTTTTTTGTTTGGGGTGCAGGAGCATAAAATCCACTAGTCTTACCTGATGCCAACCCTCTCCGGTGGGGCTCAGCTAGTGCAGTGATTCGGGGCAGGGTGATCGCCATCTCTTCAGCTAACAAGAAAAAGTACGAAAGACCCCATTAAGATATTGGGCAGATCGACACTAGCGATACCCTTTAAAGAAAATTTGTATCAATTGTTTTATAGATGGCATATACCACCATCAAGATTGGCAAAAATGAACCCTAAACGTCCCCCTATGTGTTGGAAATGTAAAAAAGAAATAGGAACTTATTATCACTTATGGTAGAATTGCAAAGAGGCTCAAAAATACTGGCAAAATCTACATAAGTGGATAGAAGAAATGTGTGGAATTAAAATACAATATAGGCCTGAGTTCTTTCTGCTAGGAATTAACACTGGGAAATACGATGAAGATACCCTGTATTTAATGCTTCATGTAATTACTGCAGCAAGGTTGGCATATGCACTGAATTGGAAAAATAAAGATATGCCAAACGAATTGGAAATATTGAAAAAAATTACAATGTGCGCAGAAATGGATAAATTAACAAAAGTACTAAAATAAGGAAGATTCGGATTATTATAAAACATGGGAGAACTTTTATGGTTGGCTAGAGATGAGGAAGTTCAAGGAGAATAAGGAATGATTATATGTACATTTAAAGTGCATAGATGAAAATTATGTAATATTACTATTGGATTTAGTGATGTAATGACAATGATTGATGTTAGGGAAATTGTACCACGTTCAACTTTTTTATTGTATAATTGTGTGTCTTTGTGTTTGTTTATTTAATAAAGAAAATTTTATAGATTAAAAAAAAAAGATATTGGGCAGATTGATTGGCACCATGTGGATGCAATGGGCATGGATGCAGTTGGGTCCCTGCTTTGGCTAAATCAACTAGTTGGAAAGAACCTTGTAGGCATCTAGTCCAACCCCCTGTCCAAGCAGGAGACCCTACACCATTTCTGACAAGTAGCTGTCCAGTCTTTTCTTGAAAGCCTCCAGTGATGAAGCTCCTACAACTTCTGAAGGCAAGCCATTCCACTGGTGTATTGTTCTGTTAGGAAATGTCTCCTTAGTTCTAGGTTGCTTCTCTCCTTGATTAGTTTCCACCCGTTGCTTCTTTTCCTGTCCTCAGGTGCTTTGAAGAATAGCTTGACTCCCTCTTCCTTGTGGCAGCCCCTGAGATATTGGAACACCGCTGTCCTGTCACTCCCCAATCCTTCTTTTCACTAGACTAGCCACACCCAGTCCCTGCAACCGTTCATCGTATGTTTTAACCTCCAGTCCCCTAATTATCTTTGTTGCTCTTCTCTGCACTCTTTCTAGAGGCTCAACATCTTTTTTATAGTGTGGTGACCAAAACTGGATGCAGTATTACATTTTGACCACTCTGGATAACAACCACTTGGTGTTCAGCATGCTGGGGAGGACCTCAGTTGGTGAAGGCTAAGTAACTTTATAATTGTGATTCAGTGGTGATCTGCCTTGCTCCAGATGCAGAGAACAAGTTGTTCTGTGGAGATGAGACAAGTACACATGGAAGAGAGGTCTATAAACCATGACACCTAAATCAAACCTTCACATTCAAGTACAGTATACCTTACTAATCCCAAATGATGGACAATAACGTCCTTTCTTGCTTGTGTGTTTTGCAGAAGCATTATGGTTTCACCACACTGAGGACAGCAAGTAAGGCTCCCTGGATTTTGGGTTTGATCCAGTAGAGTGGTTCTTTAGCTCCACAAAATTAACCCAGAGAAATTTATCCTTACCCAGAGAGATCAGAGTCTCGTAGTTCCCTTGCATGTCCCTCTGGTCGAGAAGTCTCCAATACGAGGAGGCCGTTCCACCTTGGAAGCCACACAGGCATCTGGAACAACAGTCCTCCATGCATCAAATTCGCTCTAGAATTCACCTTTTCAGGCTTCAAGTAGTCCTTGACTTAAGACTAACAACTGGGACCACAATTTTTAATTGCTAAGTTGAACAACTTCCATTGTTAAGTGAGTCACGCCCAATTTTGCAACCTTTTTTGGCCACAGTTGTTAAGCGAATCACTGCAGTTGTTAAGTGAACCATGCAGTTATTCATCTTACCCCACTGGCTTTGCTTGTCAGAAGCCAACTGGGAAGTTGCAAATGGTGATCACGTGACACAAAACACACACACACACACACGCCCAAGATGCATGCCAGCTGCCAAGTGCCTGACTTTTCATCAAGTGCTTGTGGAAACAGTCGCAAGTACGAGGACTGGTTGCAAGTCACTTTTTCGGTGCTGCTGTAATTTCAAATGGTCGCTAAACGAATAGTTGTTAAGTCGAGGACTACCTGTACTTCCAAAATCTGAAATTTAATTCCACACAGAAAGTGGGCAGATTGAGGAGCTTCAGGAAAATTAAACAAAGCAGAAAACTCTACTTTTGTCAACTATTGGAGGTTATCAAATGCCTGGCAACAAGATAAGACTGCAGGTTGCAAAAGACACAGGTCCCTTTAGGAAATCAGAATTAAAACAATCTGAAATTTTAAGAAAAAGGTCAAACCTTCGCGTATAAGCGCAATACTATCCCACTGCAGACCCCAAAAACAAAGGATGGCAGTTCTAGCATCCTAGACCTTTATAGACTTTTTTTGTCCTCAACTCTAAACTATCCACTGGGCCAAATTTACAGAACATGCAAGGTTAAAAACATGGTTGGGTAATTTCTGGTTCAGTGTGCTGGGTAAACATTACATGACCTCTAATCTGTTTTCTGCTCCAGGCTGTCAACATCCCAATGTTTTTAGCTCTGTCTACATCATCCAGAATTTGTTTGATGGGCAGTTTATATAAATTAGTTTAATAAATAATAAAATAGGGCTTGTTTATGTCTCTGCCCAGCATCACTGCTACCTTTGACCCCATTCCAATCTTTTTAATATTTTAATATTTTTTAAGTACAGGCAGTAGCTGCCCAAACAAAATCCAGGAAGGTCAACAAAACAGAGTCAGATGAATCCTTGGCTTGATTTGACATCTAAACAAATGAACTCGAAAACTATAGGTGCCTTTTTTGAAGCTGCACAACACTGACGCAGTTTCAGTTTAAGAATCCATTATAGTCATCAAATCTTTTTTTCCCATATATTGTAGCTCTAAGTATGATTTCGTTAACTACCTTAATCTAAATTAAAATGTGGTGTATATTATTGGAATGGTACTAACAATATAGTAGTTCTTAGTTAAACAGCATTATATTCAGCTTATTGCTGCTGCATCATAATCACTATTTTAAAGCTTGTTTTCACTTACCAGGACACAATAAAACTCAGAGAAAGTCAATTCTGTTACTCAACTAACACTGAACAGAAAGAAGACTAAAGGTCAAGGCTTCAAACTGATGCTGAAAAAAAAATGAAAAATATAATGAGGAGGGAAGGAATAGGAACCCCACGCTTATGAATGGACAGTATCTTTGCTGATCAACTCAACACCCAGGAGCAATTTGCAGGCTTTTTGAGTTCTGCAGAACACTTCATCGGGCAGAATTACAGGGCTCTGGAGGACTCCAAAGCTTGCACACTTTTCTTCCTCCGAGTTTGGTGATTTTCTTGCAGACGTTTCATTACCAAACTAGGTATCATCATCAGCACACTCCTCCTCTCCTGTCAGCCTGATGAAGCTACTGCTCTAATTTGTGCTAACGGAGGGTAGCTTCGATGCCGTGCACTTCCAAAAAGAACCGGATAATCCAGGCTGCTGGGGCTGTTCAGATGTTAAATAGCGGGCGCGGCTCCCCTTCGCCCCTGCCAGCCAGGCACAGGGGATCAGCGCAGCTCTGCAGGCGGGATTCACCCTTCCCATCCCGGAAGCGCTGCGTGCACCGAGCCGCGACAGGTCCCCACCTGGGCCGGGTCAAAGCCGGCTGCGAGGAAAGGTCTCCCGGCGGCTGGCGGGATGGACCCGCGGCGGGGCGGTTCTCCCGGCCCGCCGCTGCCTCCGAGTCACCCAGGAAGCTCAACGCGTGACGCCCAGAGCCACGGAACGAGAGAGACGGAAAGCTGGGCTTCTTCCCCGGCGCCACCCAGAGCCCTCTGGCGGCGGCCAGAGACGAAGTCTCCTCTGCGGGCGGCCGAAGGGGCTTCTCTCGGGGGGCAGCGATGAGGTGCGAGGAAGGCAAAACGTATGGGCGTCCCCTCGTTACGCCAAGATTTCCAGAAAAAAGGCGGCCAGGTTTTGAAAAGCAAAGGAAAACCTCTGGCTTTCACGCTAAATCATGGTTAGCTGAAGCACAGCATAAATTAACCTAATTATCTGGGTTAGGTTAACCTATTAATCATCCTGATGGTTTAGGTTTGCATCGTACAATTACACCAAATTGTAAGTCGTTAGCCACACCTTCAGCATCTCCAGTTTATACAGGGTTAGATTTCAAGATGCATGGTGTAAGCATTGGGCAGCATAACAGATAACAGATAGAGTTGGAAGGGACCTTATAGGTCATCTAGTTCAACCCCCTCCCCAAGCAGGAGACCCTACTCCATTTCTGACAGAAGGGAGTCCAATCTCTTCTTGAAAGTCATTCAAGTTAATAAATTATTATCAATCATAGAAAGGAATTGGTTTAATAAATAATAAAATAGGGCTTGTTTATGTCTCTGCCCAGCGTCATAAGGAATATCTTCTAAGGATGGTGACATTTGTATTGTATTTTCACATACTCCTTCCATCTTTGTTTGATCTCCTTTGAATTGGTTATTAGCTGTCCATTAGCATCCTTTATTACGCCAATTTGTGGCTGCTGATCTCCTTCTGAGAATTTGTGGATAACTTTCCTTGGTTTTCCATGTCTGTTTTTTCCAGTGTCTTTACAGATATTGTTCTAATACTGCTTGTCTTTGCTAATAGCTCTCTGAAATTCTAGGGTCTTTGTCCTTACTTTTGACTTAGAAATTGGGAAACCATGAATTGCTCAATTGGGGATTAAAGCTGCCTGGGTCACTCTCTCTTAGGCCAACCTACCTAACAAGGTTATTGTGGGGAAGAAAGTAGAGAGAACACAGCTTTCAGTAATATACAGTTAAGGTGTATTACAAATATAGGAAATAAATAAAATTGATTTCATTTCAGTATCTCTGGTTTACTATCAATGAGGTTCAGTAATTGAACCAGTGTAAATACCCTTTCCTATTTGCTACAGCAAATAATATCACAGATAGACCTCAACTTATGGCCACAATTGCTCCCAGAATTTTAAGTGAGTCATGCCTAATTTATCACCTTTTTTGCCACAGTTATTAAGGAAATTACTGCAGTTAACTGAATTGTGCAGTCGAAGCTGTTCAGATGTATAGGGATGCAATGCCTAGGATTCTAAGACACAGAGCTGAAGCATTTGATGCTTTCCAGCCATAGTGTGTGTGTGGGGGGGAATCCCACTATGTTCACAGATAAGAAAGCTCACTTCCCTTTAATTTTCTCCAGAAAAACTGTTGGTGAACTGAATAATAGGAAAAATAAGCAGAGAAGGGAAAACCTCTGCTTTGTCTTGTTTTATTCATTTCCCAAAATATACTTGGATTTTTAAAAAATCTGGAATTTTAATTTCCATGTTGCCTGTGGACAGAATGGGACAACTCGGTGTGGCCAACTTGCTGTGACCAAGTCACCATGGCCAACTTACCTGTCATTCTTGGAAGAATGTGTGCTTGCAGATATGCACTTTAACCATGAGATGGCATGCATGTTTTACAGATTCCCTGGATCTAGTGAAAATAATTGGGATGCAGATGAAGGATCTAGTCCTTGGTATACCATAAGGAATTCTGGGAACCTTTCCAGCAATTTGGTTTATAGTTTAGCCAAAGCACAGCTGCTAATTTATTGATTATGAGTTACAATTACATTAAGCAAATGCATCTTTATTTCAAACAGAAATAAATAGCTTTGCAGAATTCAAAACATGGAATTTCCAACAGCATTTTTAAGTATTATAGAGTACTGCAAGTACTTGTTTACTTTTAACATGCAGATTTGAAAGATATGAATAGACATGTTTGAATGCTTATTCTTTACAAAATGCTGTAGCTGCAATAATTTTTAATTATAATTTTTAAGGCAAGGTACCATAAAACACAATAGCTATCAATACAAGGATACAGTGCAATTATATCCAGAAAAGGTGAAATTCCCTCATCAAACTTGTCTTTTAATGGCTGCATGGATCTCGTTTTCTTGGGAACATCATGGAAGCAGTTTGCCACCATATTTTTCTGGGATTTTTTTTTCTACTGAAGGGAATAGTAATAATAAAGAAATGTAGTAGAATATATTATAGCATTAAGTAGAGAGTTACTCTATAGGCATTTGTTATCTTGCTGTTGTAAAAAAGATTTCCTTAACCTTTCACTTGTTGTAAAACAATTATAAATACATGCCTGTAATCAGTTACACCCCTCTCCTATTAAGACACATGATTGTCCCGTCTAAATCAATCTGAATCCATCTGTTTTCCTGAATTGATAAATTTCACCCCAGCATCACCCCCTGGGAATGAAACATACCTCTTTGGGAATGTAATGTACCTCCATTCAGAAGAATCCACACCTTTGAAGTATGCTGTTAATAGCTCCTTAAGTGCTCAATTGTGATCAATTAAATAGACAATAGGAGAAGAGAAATCATCATGAAAAATAAACATTGCCAGAGTGGAATCTGTCTGTTGCAGGAAGATGTAAATCTTAGTTAGATTACATGACTAGAGATTTACAAGGTAATTAGAGAAATAAGAACAAAGACTTTTCTGTGTATAAGAAGGACATGACATCTTCCTGTATTTTGTAGAATTTGCCTCCCATGTCTCTTATGATGTGCTAGGAACTTCTTCCCAGACCTTTAACTTTGATCAAAGAATAAAAGTCTGCTTTATTTAATTTACAAGCCTCAGTTTAAATCTTTGTTTTGGTTCATTTTTGGCCTAAGCTTACTGCCAGACCTTTATCCAGCATACTACATTATCCAGCATAGCCTATAGCTAGATCTTCCTTGTAGTTCCCATTCAAGTATGAAATCAAGTCACCCATTTAGATTTTATGGGATCAGCTAGGATCAGTTGATTTATCTGCAATCAATTAAGGTAAGCCATTGCAGCAAGATTAGAGCTCAACAGTTTACATCAGAAATGTAAAAAAAAATATTTTTTTCATTCACTTACTTAGTAAACAGCTGATGGGATTCAGTGAGATTTAGCCCATCTGCTTTAATGCTTTAACCTTTCTTAGAAAATCACTCTGCCCAAATTTACTGCTGGGTTTTGATACAGCAAACTTGGGAAGCTTTAAGAACTATGAAAAAAACAGACCCAACCGAAGGATTGCAGATTGCCAAAATCAAAATCAAAACCTATGACATGATGGTTTGCATAGTATATGAATCCAACCAACCCATGTTTGTCTGTAGGTTTGTCAATGTATTTCCTGTAAAAGGTAAACTTAAGTGGGAAATCCATACAGATTTTGCTTGAATGTCATTGTCTCCATGGTAAATTCTATAGACAGAGCTGAACATATAAAACTATTTAGCTTTGCAGCAGGGTTAGACTGACAGCCTCTTCACTTCTCCCTTGGGATAGTTTTGCAAATCAGATTTGGTAGATCTGAACTCTGGGCTGGTGTTTCCTATAATGGAAAAAAATTAATTGATTTAAACCATTTTATTCTATTTAAAAAAATAGCATTGAGGGCTGCTAAGAAAATCAAGTCTGTAAAATGATAGACATCTCTCTCTTTCTCTCACACTCACACACATAAATATATTTCTCCCTATACAATAAACAAATATTTTCTAGAAAACCTCTGAAAGGTATGGGACATCTCTGCCCAATGCAGCAGCTATTCGACGGCAAGGCAAACTCTCAAAAATTACTCAAAAACTAAAACAAAACACCACAAAAGGTATGCTCCCACCCCCGAATTTTGATGGTCTGTTGCATGCTGGGACCCGGAAAGTCCGCTTAGAAACTGACGGCCTGATTTCCACTGGGATCTTTGGAGTGTCCTCGTGCCTCTACCTGGGCGGAGTAAGTCGCGGCCCGGAGAAGTTTCCGCGGGGGCGTTTAGGTTTAGCTCATTTAGGATGCCGTGGTTTGCTCTTTGTTTACTAATAGAAGGGAGTTTTTCCTCTGTCCGAACCAGGCTCGGATTCATATTTAGAGATGATTGGGGAGAACTGAAATTATAATCCCAGGAGCTTTCACTTCGGTTTAAGAACAGCCTTTTCTCTCCCGCCGTTTCGATCTTCGCTTCCCAACCCAAGAGATCGTTGTGTTCTGAGATTCAACTCAGGTCTGTAGCTCATAAAATGGACTCTGTAGTCCATTTTAAAGTTGGAATAGAATTAGGGTATATCGTGGCACAAACGAAAGTCCACTTCAGGGAGAAATACCACCAGCCCTGCCCCTCCCATGGTAGGGTGTAAATTCACGCCTCTGGGAACACTCAATCGGGATTAATTAAGTCACTGATTAATTAATTAAATAGGTGTCATCTTGGATGGCCATCAATGTGCTTGGAGTTTCCACAGAATATGATCAGAAAAGTCAGTATTGTGCAATTGAAAGTTCATCTTTTTTATGTGAGGCCAAGCTGGGTTATATGCATCAAAATATGGAAAAGTATACAGAAATAATTATTTATGTTCTCCGAACCAGATTTTGCTATTTTTAAACAGGGTTCCTAAATCTGATGCCTTGAAAAGTATTGAGTTTGCACTGGGACGCCATACTTGCCATGCTACAAGTAGTCCTCCACTTACAACCCTAATTGAGCCCAGCATTTTTATTGCTAAATGAAACAGTTGTTAAATGAGCTTTGCTTCATTTTAGGACTTTGCTTGCCACAGTTGTTAAGTGAATTGCTGCAGTTGTTAAATTAGTAACACAGTTGTTAAGTGAATCTGGCTTCCCCATTGACTTTGCTTGTCCCCAGGACACTGCAACCGTCATAAATATCAACCAATTGTCAAGCATCCAAATGTAAATCACGCGATCATGGAGAAGCTACAACAGTCATAGGTGTGAAAAATGATCACAAATAACTTTTTTTCAGTGATGTTGTAACCAAATGGTCACTAAATGAACTGTTGTAAGTCAAGGATTACCTGTATAGTACCTTGAGCTCCTCAAGGTACTTTAAAGTCTCCTCACCTCCTGCCAATTTCATGGGAATGTTCCTGCTCTTTTATTTACAAGACTATGACATTACTGTACCTTTTTCCAGGGTGTGTTTTGACTTCAGTGTCTGGAATTCCTGATGGTCTCCTCTCCAGGTATTAATCAGGCACAACCCTGTTTCATTTCTGAGCTGCCTGCAGAACTGCTATTATAAAGCATATGACTGCTTTCTGCCTTAGTCATTAGAGCAAGATTTCTCGGACCTCCAGAAGTTGTAAATGCTCCAACACTGGAAGTTTTGAAGAAGAGGTTGGACATCCATTTCTCTGAAATGTTCTAGGGCTATGATGGCGATCCTTTGGCATGTGTGCCACAGGTGGCACGCAAGAGCTATTTATGTAAGCATGCGAGCCCCAGCCAAACTTACCTGTGCTGCGCATGCGCGCACCTCCCAGCTGATTTTCGGCCCGTTTGAAGCAGCTTTTGCCCTCCTGGAGGCTCGAGGGAAGACTGCAGCCTTGGAATGCCAAAAAATGGACCTTTCAGAAATATCGCCAAGTGCCCGTTTTCAGCCTCCAGAGGGCCTCTGGAGTCCGGGGAAGGCCGTTTTTGCCCTCCCAGAGACACGAGGGAAACCTCTGTATCCTCGGGAGGCTGAAAAATGGGCCTTCCGGAAATACCGGAAATGCCGAAGGGCCCATTTTCAGCCTCCTGAGGCTGCAGAGGCTTCCCTTGAACCTCCGGGAGGGTGAAAATGGCCTCAAACAGGGCTGAAAATCAGCTGGGAGGCGCGCACATGCACAGCGCAGGTAAGGGGGCAGGGACAGGGGTGTTGCATGTGCATGTGGAGGGGGGTGGGGCACATTGCATTGTGGGTGCTAGCGCACGCTTTCGGCACACCACAACAAAAAGGTTCGCCATTACTGCTATAGGGTTTCCTGCAGGGGTGGGATTCTACAGGTTCGCATCTATTCGCTAGAACCGGTTGGAACATTCTAAGCAGTTCGGAGAACCGGTTGTTAGAAGAAATTACTGGCCTAATCCTGTAAGGAAGGCAGGAAGGAAACATTCTGGTGTTGCTTACAGAAACTGCCTCTCCGTTAACCCTTATTATATTCTCGGCAGGACTAGACTTCCTGTCTCTGGAACTTCTCGGGAGTTTTTTCCCCCTCCTTTGCTGATACTTTGCTTGTGTGGAGGGACCTTTCAAAGTTACAATGGCACTGAAAAAAGTGACTTATGGCCATTTTTCACACTTAGGACTGTTGCAGCATTCCCACAGTCATGAGAGGCCAGGCGAGGAAATGCGTGCCTCAATGTGAGTGATGTTGAGTTGGCCACACCCAGCCAATAACATGACCACCAAGCTACGCCCACCAACTAAACCACGCCCACAGAACTGGATGTTAAAAAATTTGAATCCCACCCCTGGTTTCCTGCCTAAGCAGGGGGTTGGACTAGAAGACCTCCGAGGTCCCTTCCAACTCTATTATTCTATTCTATTTACAACAGTTCTCCTTCATTCCCCAAACTGCTTGTCCGAAAGTCCTATCAAATGTTCAAAATCCAGTTGTAAGTCCCTTCCTTCGTCACCATGGTAACTTTGGATGCTGAATGAATGGTCATAACTCAAGGATTCCCTGTATTATAGAACCAAAATCATTAAATGATCTTTATGTAATTCAACAAATTACCATGGACAATTTCTTTGATTTTTGTCTTCATAGGAATACTTCCAAAGATTTTCCAGTATATTTTAGTCAATGTGACAATCCTTTTAAGTGTCCCAGTTGTGAGGGATTATAATGGGTTTCATTACACACAGACATACACACACAAAGCATTTACACAATTTTGGTTAATTTACCCAGATTTGGGAAGCACCATTTTAGAGTTGCTGCATTAAATATCCACCTCGATCACCATTGTGTTTCTGGTTCCTGAAACACTAAGGCTGCACAAAAGAGCAGATTGTTACATGGGGAGAAATGGGGAGAAATCCATTTTTAGCGGAACTTTTAAAGTGGTCTTTGTCTGTCCAAAATCCAGATGTCCAGAATTGCAAAGAAGCAATGGTGAACTGCTTGGCAACAGGAAGTGACAGCAGAGATTCTTGATTTGCAACTGCTACAATGGGGACCAGCAGTTTCATGGCAATATTGGTGGGCGTATGGGTCTCGGAGATGACGGGGAATGGAGGCCCACCAAGGCCTGGGAGTTATATTTAGCTATTTATTATACTTACTTTACATATATACCCTCCCTCCCCTCCTTCCCTTCCTCCCTCCCTCTCTTTCCCTATCCCTTACCCTATTCCTAACCCTAACCCTAGTTTTATTTTTATTGTCAATGGGAATTTCCCATATGAAATTCCCATTAGGGGGCGTGCATAAGCGCACCAACATACCTACCGTCCATGTCCTATTGTTTCCTTTATTTTTATGTATGTATGTATGTATGTATGTATTTATTTATTAAATTTTTATACTGCCCCCTCTCCCGCAATGGGACTCGGGGCAGTGTACAGCCAAGATAAAAAGCCCCACAATAACTAGAATTTTAAAAAGATTTAAAAGAATTAAATTAATGGCTGACAAAACAGTAAAAACAAGGTAGAAAAGTTAAAATTACCAGAAAATTAAAAAAAAAATTTTTTTTTTAAAACCCTAATAATTGGTACTAGGCCAGACCGGCCTGTTGGAAGAGATGGGTTTTTAGTGCGCGCCGGAAGGTTTGCAGATCAATAATGGCTCGCATCTCTGGGGGTAATTCATTCCAGAGGGAGGGTGCCCCCGCAGAGAAGGCCCGCACCCTCGGGGCTGCCAGCTGGCATCGTCCAGCTGACGGCACCCCAAGGAGGCCCACCCTGTGGAAACTGGCCGGCGGGAGGCCGATGGTGGCAGCAGGCGGTCCCGTAAGTACCCGGGTCCCAAGCCATGAAGTGCTCTAAAGGTGACTACCTACACCTTGAATCGCACCCGGAAGGCCACCGGAAGCCAGTGCAGCTCGCGCAGGAGTGGTGTAACACGGGAGCTCCGAGGAGCCCCCAAAATCACCCTGCACAGCCTCACTGCACTAGCTGAAGCCTCCAGATGCTCTTCAAGGGGAGCCCCATGTAGAGAGCATTGTAGTAGTCTAGGCGGGAGATGACGAGGGCAGAAGTGACTGTGCGAAGAGTGCCCCGATCCAGAAAGCGCCGCAACTGCCAGATCCGTCGGACCTGACAAAAGGCCCCCCTGGCGACGGCCGCAATATGATCTTCTAACGACAGCTGTACATCCAGGAGGACACCCAGGTTGCGCGCCCTCTCCGCGGGGGTCAAAATCTCTCCCCCCACAGCCAGCGATGGAATGAGCTGGCTGTATCTAGATGCAGGAAACCACAGCCACTCGGTTTTGGTCGGGTTGAGACTTATATGTTTTTTAATATGTTTTTTCTTATATGTATCCCTGTATTCATAACTATGTTTTTACTTATACCTATTATCTTGTAAGCAATTGACAAATAAAAATAAATAAAAAAATAAATGTAAAGGAGCAAGGATTGGGACTGCCTGATTTGAAATTGTATTTTGCAGCCTACAGCTTAGTCCGGATGAAAGATAAGATTCTACTGAGAAATAAGAGAATCTTAGAATTAGAAAGGCACAATCTGATTGTCAAATAGCATAGTCTTTTATGGTACAATAAAGTTAAGGTTAATTTACATTGTAAAAATCATTATATTAGAAGTGCCATGTTGAGAATATGGAACAGATATAAACACAGATTGTACTCAAAAATACCTTTATGAATTTCAGCGCAATCTCAGACCATCCAGACAGAAAGCTATTTGTTTCGTTGTCTTTTTGTTTGTATGTGTGTTAGGTTTTGAGCTGATAAATAATTAAACAAGGGAGACTAGTATAGATTTATTTTGAGCTACTTAGCTCTCGTCAGCTAGCCATACCCTTACTGGGATTCGAACCTGGGAAGTATTACATGTGAGGCAGTTGTAATTGCCATTAGGCCACTAGGTTCTCATCCAGATCAGTGATACAGGGGAATGAGTATTAGAATTATGTTTTTTCTTATATGTATCCATGTATTCATAACTATGTTTATACTTATACCTATTATCTTGTAAGCAATTGACAAATCATATCAAATAAATAAAATGTTTTCCTCTGGTACCCAAAGAAGTGCAAATGAAAATGTGCCACCTTCATTTTTCTTAAAGAATGTCTATGAATCTATACCTGGCATCAGTTTTTGGCTCTGATTGCATGAAGATCTAACCCTAACCCAACCCTGACTCTAGCTTTATTTTCTTTTATAGTTGGATTTTCCCAAGGGTTTTATTGTGGTCCCCAAAGAAGTCCAAACTAAAAGATGTTATCATTGCTTTCTTTAGAGAATCTCTAAGAATCTATATCTGACATTAGTTTTTGGCCCTCAATCCATACATACATAAGCGTAACCCTTATCCTTAACCCTAACCCTAGTTTCATTTTTATTAACAATGGGATTTTTCCCATGTTTTTCAATTTAGTTCACAAAATTATGTGATCAGTATGCTTTGCCAATTGCACAGTGGCAGACAGGACAGCACTCCAGAGGGTTAATGTCATTGCCCGAAAGATCATTGGTTGCCCTCTCCCCTCTTTGGAAGAGCTTTATAGCTCCTGCTGCTTTAAGAAAGTTCAAAACATTCTCAAAGATCCATCTCATCCTGGACACCCTTTTTTTTTTAACTACTACCACCTGGCAGATGGTACAGAATAATAACAACAAGGACAAATTGACTGAAAAACAGCTTCTATCCCAGGGCAGTAGCTCTGTTCAATTCTGCTGTATAGTGCAGTGTTGGTGTGGTGTCAGGGGTTTTCGGTTCAATGTGTGAAGGATGTGTGTTTGTGTTTATTTTCATGGTCATGTTGTGCACTGAAGATGGTGTTTGATTTCATTGTACGAGGTGCAATGAAAATAAACTAAACTAAACTTAACAAGTCTGAATAAAAAAACTGTCATTGTTGCTTTCCTTGTGAGATCTGGCTGGGCAAATAGTTATGTGTGGTTCTAGAACTTGCCTACTTTAAAAGCACACATAACTACTTTCCTAGCCACATTTTGCAAGCTTCCAGATACTCTTCAAGGTTAGCCTTATGTAGAACGTATTACAGTAATTCAATCCCGTGACTAGGTCATGAGTGATAGTAGCAATGCCAGTCAATGTTTGCCAACATTTTTTTATAATGAATCCTATTATACAGTAGGAGTATTTTATCTCTGGTAGGAGTTGAACATACTAGTTTTATATAAAGAAGGTCTGTGGACTCCAATTCCCCCTCCCCCCCAAAAAAATCCCCCCAAATTCTGACCTTCCTTTCTTATGATGTCCTTGTGTTGCTCCTGTGGCCCCTTTTAATTTTCAATGACCTGGTCTTAGAGAGAGCTTGTGTCTCAATACTGAATGCCAGAAGATGAAATAGATTAGTAAAATTTCTATCTTGAATGCTGCTAATGTGGGCATCAGTAACAGATGTGAAAAATCCTTTTCTTGTTTAATTTTGTATTTTGCAGGGGATAAAAAAAAAACATTGTCCTTCGAGCCGGAATCGAACCAGCGACCTAAGGATGACTTTGGTAGCTCTCTACAGTCCTCCGCTCTACCAGCTGAGCTATCGAAGGGATGAGCCTGGGGTGCTCTGTTGCTGCTTTTCACTTTGGGTGTGGTACCTGGTGAACTGGGTTTTCATTTGAAAATTTCCCTGCCTTTCCCAATCCTTGGATCGCAAATATAAAGGACTACCTCCTTAAAAGATAAGAGTAATTTGGTAATGATTATGTGCATTGGCTTTTTTCCCCCTTAATCAGAGAGCCTAAGAAATCTCAGCCGCCACAAGATGGAAGAGTAGGCCCTTAATATATCAGTAGTTAGCTTTAGCATAGCTGTGGTTTTATCCTAGAAGAAACTTGACATCATTGTTTTGTAACAAAAAAAATCTGCTTATCAACCTTTTTGCTCTCACTATGACATCTGATTTGGCTGTGTGTTTGTGTGCGTATCTTTTAATTATTTAATGTTATTTTTAATTAACGTCCTGCATTATGTCCAAGGCAGCATGCCTGGTTTTCTCCTTCCCCCACCAATTCACTTCTTGAATTCATACCACAACCCAGTAAGGTAGATTACCTCAAGAGAGAGTGACTGTTCCACAATCAGATTACAGATTAACAAGAGTTGGAAGGGACCTTGTAGGTTATCTAGTCCAACCCGCAGCCCACGCAGGAGACCCTACACCATTTCTGTCAAGTGGCTGTCCAGTCTCTTCTTGAAAGCCTCCAGTGATGAAGCACCCATAACGTCTGAAGGCAAGCTGTTCCATTGATTGTTTTCATTGTCAGAAAATTTCTCCTTATTTCTAGAATCTCTCCTTGATCAGTTTCCATCCATTGTTCCTTGTCTAGGTTATCCCCTTCCTCTCTGTGACAGCCCCTCAAATATTGGAACACTTAAATCAAGTACAGTTGGAACCTTCTGTATCCTAGTCCAGCATTATAATTGCTGTGGTAACACAGAAAAAGAGTCAGCTGCTGAAGTTCTGGATATCTAATTGGTGATTTATTGTTCCAGGTGTAAATGTGTACTTGCAGATGTTCTTCTCTTCTCTCCAAGCTTTTTAATGTGAGATTGTTACCCAAAAAACTTCAATTTCCAAGTCAGGTTTAGAATCAGCATTGAGTTTCAATGTGTTCCTTTTTAGAGAAGAAGATGACTGCTTTTATAGTATGGATCAGGGTGGGAAATTAATTTTTCGAAGGGGCCACATGAAAAACTGAGACTGTTGTAGGGGGCCAAACTAATAAAGCTGTGACATAGATGCGTAGGTGTCAAGATTGAATCGCTTTGCTTCTTTCAAACCCTAATGCTTTCAACTTGTCAATGAACTGGGGGGAAGGGAGGGGGAAATGGAATGTGAGAGCATAGAAACCATCAAGGTCACCACTGCAGGGTGCTTGAGAAGAAGATGGGCTGTTCCCATAACAAAAGGACGTCTCATAATTGGACAATGTGATCACCCAGAGGTGGGGAGAAGAGGAAGTTATGGTTTAACATGGCAAGCATTTGCACGGGAAAACCAGAGCTGGTTTTGTTTCTTTCGTACCAATGTGGTGTATCCAATAAAATTTTACTTTTGGGAATTCAAATCTCCCAAGAGCGTTGCCTTGTTTTGGGTTCACTAGTCGGACAGTTTGACATTAGGCATGCATGCATGCCCATATGTAAATTGAAAAAACAAAATAGCAGTCGACATAAAAATAAAAGTGCAGTTCATTGGTGGTTATGCTACTGTTCGGACCGATTCTGCTGAACTGGTAGTAAAAAAAAGCCGACATCAGCTGAGAGGAAGGAAAAAAATCCTCAGCTGAGAGGAAAAAGAAGAGGATCAGTCTGTCAACTCATAAAACATATTGTATACACGTTTTATGGTTGTCAACAGAAAGAGGGAAGGGAGTTTCAAAGAGCAGGGAGAAGTGTGGAATCGAAAGTACATTCCATTCATATTTTCTTCAGAGACTGATTAGATGGCTGAAGCTTCTGCCGCCCAAAAATCTAATTGGAGAGCATGATTGATGACTCTTGGCTATGGACGTGTTTCGTTGGATGATACACCCAGAGGGGTGGGGGGAAAAGCAGGATCAAGAATAACAGTGAATTACGTATCTCAGTCGTCTACGCATAGGCAAATGCCGGCATGTTAACTTCTAATAAAACAAAAAAGTTTTAGGAGAACGGCTTGAGGCTCATGTTTTAATTGGAGTAACTGCCAGAATCCTGACACAGTCCTCCCACCCGCCCCTGTGCTTTTCTTTTATTTTTCTTCTCAGCTGATTGGTGCTGCAGGTCTCAACTGGTGTGGGGAAAGCGGCGTGCCGGCGTTAGGCAAAGCACACCCACCAAGCCATGCCCACCAATCCAGTGGTAAAACAATTTGAATCCCACCACTGGTGCAGTTGTATTGCATGGTGTACAAGTAGTCCTTGACTTATAATGCGTTCCCATAGAGAGGGTCTGCTCCGGGTGCCGTCGGCCTCTATGTGTCGTCTGGCGGCGCCGAGGAGTAGGGCCTTCTCTGTGGGGGCCCCCACCCTCTGGAACACTCTGCCTCCGGAGCTTCGTACCGGCACGGACCTGAGGGCCTTCAGGCGCGCGTTGAAGACCTGGCTCTTTGAGCAGGCCGGCCTGGGCTGAGATGGTTTTAATTGGTCTCCATATTATTTTTAATTTTAATTGGGGTTTTAAGGAGGGGGGTGGAGTTTTCTTATTTTCATTAACCAGCCAACATTAATTTAATACTTTTTTAACTTTTGTATTCTTTGTGGGGTTTTAGATGGGCTGTGCACCGCCCTGAGTCCCTTGGGAGAAGGGCGGTATATAAATTGAAATAATAAATAAAATAAATAAATAAATAAATAATAATTCATTTAGTGGCCCTTCAAAATTACAACGGCACTGAACAATATGACTTCAACCTTTGCAACATCCCCATGATCATGTGATCAGAATTCAGATGCTTGGCAACTGGTTCATATTTATGACCATTGCTGTGTCCCAAGGTCATGTGATTGATCCCCTTTTGCGACCTTCTGACAAGCAAAGTCAATGGGGAATCCAGATTCATTTAATAATCAGATTATTCATTTATCAGCTGCAGGAATTAACAACTGTGGCAAGAAAGGTCGTAAAATGGGGCAAAACTTACTTAACAAAAATTTTGGGCTCAATTGTGGTCGTAAGTCATGTATTACCTGTCCATTTATTTACATCTAATTTCTGATTGATCTTATGCAGGCCAGACAGGGACAGCCAAAGGGCAATATATGGCCCAGGAGCCATAAATAACCCAGATCTGTTATGGATGCTTACTACTTCTTCCCAACAAGTGATGCAAGCTCGATGCGGTAGGCAGGTTGGCATGATAAAAGATGACATTGTATGAAGATTTATGATACATGGGTGTTTTAGAGCTGCCTGTCCCGTTAAGTTTTTGATTTTGATGCCACCCAAATCCTACCATGAACCATAGTGGTGCAGTGGTTAGAGTGCAGACTACTTCTGCTGACTGCTGGCTGCTTGAAAAATTTGCAGTTCAAATCTCACCAGCCTCAAGGTTGACTCAGCTTTACATCCTTCTGAGGTCGGTAAAATGAGGACCCAGATTATTGTGGGCAATATGATGACTCTGTAAAACCTCTTAGAGAGGGCTGTAAAACACTGTAAAATGGTATATAAGTTTAAGTGCTATTGCTATTTATTTATTTGTCAATTGTTTACAAGATAATAGGTATAAGTAAAACATAGTTCTGAATACATGGATACATATAAGAAAAATAAAAAAAATAAAAGAAACAATAGGACAGGGACGGTAGGCACGTTGGTGCGCTTATGCACACCCCCTACAGGCCTCTTAGGAAAGGGGTGAGGTCAGTAGTAGACAGTCTAAGGTTAAAGTTTTTGGGGTTTGGGGAAGAAACTACAGAGTCAGGTAGAATATTCCAGACATTGACCACTCTGTTGCTGAAGTCGTATTTCCTGCAATCAAATTTGGTGTGATTAATCTTGAGTTTGCATTTATTGTTTGCTCTTGTGTTGTTATGGTTGAAGCTGAAGTATTCATTGACAGGTTGGACATTGCAATGTATGATTTTATATACTATACTTAGATCACATTGAAGGCAGCATAGTTCTTGGTTTTCTAGGTCTAGAATTTCGAGTCTGGTGGCATAAGGTTTTCTGCTACAAGAGTAGAGGAGTGGAGAACTCTTCTTGTGAAATTGCTACCAATTTTGCTACCATGCAAGGCGGAGAATTATCTATGTGGCAAGAATTCTGCAAGAAGGCATAGCAGTTTAAAATAGAATTTCAATTCAGTTCCCCATAGGCTCATAGTTACCTAGTTTTAAAAGGAACCACATCAAAGATTAAAAAGAACAAAGCAAGCACTGTCACATTCCTTAGATAGCTCAGTTGGCAGAGCAGAGAATGTTTTAAGTTATCATTAATTCACTGGTTCAATTCCAGCTTGAGGGACCAAGCGGTTTTGCTTATCAGCTATTGTGGCTTCTAAAAATGGCTTCATGAAATCCCACGCGGTTTCTAAACCTCAAAATAAAATTGAAAGATTTTTCTGCAATATTTTGAGGAGGGAAATGTGCTTTTTTTTTTCTACACATGAGGATGTGCATTACAGAACTTCAGTTTTTTTCCTTGCTTGAAGATTGCAGCACTTGGATTGGTGGGCACGGGAATACATTGGAACCTGCTTTCACCTGGAAGATTCGCCTTCATCTGCTGATCCTTCCTTTTTCTTGGCTACAGAAGGATGAATTTCTGAAACACAACTTTGTTGGGAAATTTGCTAATATTTATAACTACAGGTACCAGACGTGACAATCTTAAAAGTATCTTTGGTTATTCAAAAAGCAATGGGATGATTTTTTTTTAACTTGTATTTTTTTTTTTACTTGGAAGTTTTACTGCATGCTATAGAGTTGGGCAGTTTTACTTACTAAAATACTGTATATCTTATCCTATGACTGGGTCCTTTCCAAACCACAAAACTGGTTACGACTGGCCTGACTCTTCTTGTGATCTGCATTCCTAATTTTAGGTACATCATCTGACTTTTATCGGTGCTCATTAAGCAAGGATCTTTAGTTAGCAGACTGTGTTAGTCTTTCCTTAATCTAATAATCAGAATTCTCTGCCCAAGGCCAAGAAATGACTAAGAAGCAGGAACAGTGAAGTCCATTAAGAGTTGCCAGGTTAGGGAAAGACAGCTTATAAAATGTAGGGAAAAAAATGGCCAAATGTAATCCTCGACTTGCGATCAAAGTTGAGCCCAAAATTTCTGTTGCTAAGCGAGACAGTTGTTAAATGATTTTTGCCCCATTTTACGACCTTTCTCGCCACTTCTTAAATGAATCACTGCAAACAAGTTTTTTAAGTGAGTCTGGCTTTCCCATTGCTTGCCAGAAAGTCACAAAAGAGGGCTGGTCCCATGACTCCCCTGGGCACTGCAAACGTCATAAATACATTCCAGTTACAAAGTGTCCGAATTTTAATCAGATACTCCATGGGGATGCTGCAATGGTCATAAGAGTGAAAACTGGCCATAAGTCACTTTTCAGTGCCGGTATAACTTCAAATGGTCACTAAGTGAATGGTTGTCAGTCAAGGACCACCTCTATTGGTCTATTTTTGTAACATTTCTGCAACTCCATGGCAGCAACTGAGAAGGAGCTCCAAGCCATACATAAAACCTTAATGATGCTATTATTTGTATTCTACTGGGCACATGTTTTCAATAGCAATAACACTTAGACTTATATACTGTTTTACAGTTCACGCCATCACTTGAGACTTTCAAGAAGAGATTGGACTGCCATCTGTCAGAAATGGTGTAGGGTCTTCCGCTTGGGTGGGTGGGGTTTGGACTAGATGACCTACAAGGTCCCTTCCAATTCTGATTATCTGTTAAATTTGTTACTGCTCTCTCTAAGCTGTTTACATAGTCAGCATATTGCCCCCAACAATCTGGGTCCACCTTTTAACTGTCTATAACACCTCTATAACTGTCTGGTTTGGTTCTGCAACCCAACAGGACAGACACAGACTTCAGAGGATAATTAGGACTGCAGAAAAAACAATTACTACCCACCTGCCTTCAATTGAGGACCTGTATACTGCACGAGTCAAAAAGAGGGCTGTGAAAATATTTACAGACCCCTCACATCCCGGACATAAACTGTTTCAACTCCTTCCCTCAAAACGACGCTATAGAGTACTGCAACCGGAACAACTAGACACAAGAACAGTTCCCCAAACGCCATCACTCTGCTAAACAAATAATTCCCTCAGCACTGTCCATCTATTTACAAAGTCTGCATTACTATTAATCTTCTCATCACTCCTTATCACCCACCCCCTCCCACTTGTGACTATGACTGTAACTTTGTCACATGTTACAATTTATATTGACTTTTTTCTAGTATGATTTGATTGCTTATTGTACCCTATGACTATCGTTAAGTGTTGTACTTTATGATTCTTGACTCTTGACAAATGTATCTTTTCTTTTACTTATAGAGAGAGTATTTGCACCAAGACAAATTCCTTGTGTGTCCAATCACACTTGGCCAATAAAAAAAAGAATTATATTCAATTACCCACCTCAAAAGGATAGAAGGCTGAGTCAACCTTGAGCCTGGTGGGATTTGAACTGCCAAATTGCAGACAGCCAGCAGTCAGCAGAAGTGGCCTGCAGTACTGTACTCTAACCACTGCGCCACCACAGCTCATGGATTATGTCAGTAACACAATCTATTCAAAGAAGTCGCCTATCTCTTGGGTGAACTAAGAATATAACATGAAAATCAGTTCATGAAGACACAAGTGACAGGGCTGGCTTTCCCATAAGCCATAATAAGCCACGTATAGCTCAGGATGGCAGTTGGATGAACAAGAAAGGAAATTGTCTAAAAAGCTTCTCACAAGTTATCGTTCATTTCTTGGCTTGTGGCTGCTTCAATCACGCTGTCTGCCCTGGGGACCTGCTAGTTGAATCATGCAGTTGTAAAGCAAAACCGGCTCCCCCCATTGACTTATAACAAGTTAGCTTGGTAGGTCGCAAATAGAGATCATATGACACCAGGTCAAGGCAACTGTTATAAATACATTCCAGTTGCCAAATGCCTGTATTTTGATCACCTGACTGTGGAGATGCTGTGACAGTCATAAGCGCGAGAGCTGGTCGCACAATCCCTTTTTTACCTGTGCCACTGTAACTTTGAACAGTCGCTAAATGATTGTGGGTTAAGGGCTATGTCAACTCAAAATATTTCTATGGTCTTTTAAGAGTTGCCAACAGAGAGGGAGGGGGAAAGGGGTTTGAAAGAACAGTACAGCAGCTTGGAAATTGAAAGTGCATTCCATAAATAGTTTTCAAAGATAGTAACTAGGTGACTGAAGTTTCTGCAGAATAAATATCTTAACTGGAGAACATGATTGATGACGCTTGGCTATGGATGTGTCCCATTGGAGAATATGAATTCTGATACACCCAGGGGGTGGGGGGAAACCAGGGTCAAGGGATGACAATGACTTGTGTTTCAGAGTCGGCTACACTCAGGCAGTACCTGACATGTTAACTCCCAATAAATCCTTTTGAAGTTTTAGAAGTTTGGCTCGAGACTCATGATTTAATTGGTGTAACTGCTGGAATCCTGATAGGCTAGCTGGCTTACAAATATAACAATGCTGATTGGCTATTCCTAATCACTGAGTTGAGTCAATACGGTGCCACAGCCAACGTTTCACCACATATTTGTTACCTGTTCAGATGAAGAGCTTATCAAGGGTGCAAAACCAAGTGAGATAGTTAATACTTTATAAGGCAGGAACAATCCTTGAAATCAGATTAGAAAAGAGGGGTTTGACTATTACTTCCTGTGAAGTAATAAGAGACAAATACCAAGATTAAGAATCTTAAAGTTGGAAGCTACTTTGGAGCAGAAGGTATTCAGCAGGTTCTGACCAGTTCTGGAGAACCGGTAGTGGAAATTTTGAGTAGTTCAGAGAACCGGCAAATACCACCTCTGACTGGAGAATTTACAGTATCCTTCCACTGCCACGCCCACCAAGCCATGCCCACAGAACCAATAGTAAAACATTTTGAATCCCACCATTGCTTTGGAGGTCTTTTATACCTACCTCCTCAGAACATCCCAGACCAAGTGCTTTCTAACCTTGGCTTGAAAATCTGCAGCAATGAAGCACCCACAATTCTAGGGGGCAGTCTATCTCGCTGCTTAAGAGGTCTCACAACCAGGAAATTCTTCCCAAGTTCTAGTTTGGATTTCTTCCTGGAAAACTTTCATCTGTTGGTTCTTGTTCTACCCTTGGGGTACTACGGAGAACAAATCTACACCCTGTTCCTCAAGACAGCTCTTTATTGGAAGACTGGTATTGTGTCTCTCTTGAGCCTTCTTTTCTTACGCCTAATCCCTAATTCTGTTAATCACTATTCATAAGATGTAACTTCTAAACTCTTCACCATTTCTTTGTCTATGGAGATTCTCAATCATTCAAGCTAATGCAATCCTAAGTTGCGTTAACAGAGGGATACAATCAAGATCAAGTGAAGTACTGTTATCACTCTATAAATCCTTAGTAAGACCACACCTAGAGTACTGCATCCAGTTTTGGTCACCACACTATAAAAAAGATGTTGGAGACTAGAAAAAGTGCAGAGAAGAGCAACCAGGATGATTAGGGGACTGGAGGCTAAAACACAATGAACGGTTGCAGGAACTGGGCATGGCTAGTCTAGTAAAGGATCAGGGGAGACATAGCGGTCTTCCAATATTTGAGGGGCTGCCACAGGGAGGAAGGGGTCAATTTTCTAAGGCGTCTGTAGGCCAGACAAGGAATAATGGATGGAAACTGAACAAGGTGAGATTTAACGTGGAAATATGGAAGAAACTTTCTGACAGTGAGAACAATCAACCAATGGAACAGAAGTTGCCCTTGGAAGTTGTGGGAGCAACATCACTTGAGACTTTCAAGAAGAGATTGGACTTCCATTTGTCAGAAATGGTGTAGGGTCTTCTGCTTGGGTGGGGGGTTTGGACTAGATGACCTATAAGGTCTCTTCCAACTCTGATTATCTGTTATCCAGATCATGATCATGCCAACAATGCTTTTCAAAAGACAACTTTTGACTCCCTTGGTTTTTTAAAACGTTTTGCTTCTCATCCAATAAGCTTCTTCAGTTCAGTTTGTTTAAGGAACTGATTTACTGTATTTTCTGGTTCACATAAAGCACCAAACCATTAGTTCAAAAGATAAGGTTTCCATAACACAACAAGCAACGGTAAGAAAAACATCTGAGAACTGAAGAAATTTCTCGGATGAGAAACAAAATGTTTTCAAGGAAAAAAACCTGAAAAAGTCCAGTTACCTTAAAAAGAATAGCACCTTTGGGACCTCACCATTTTTGTGGCTGTTTTGCATCTTAGAGAAACTAAGTCGGAAATATCCGGCTTGGTAATAGTCTACATGTAAAGAATCTTTTTCTTAATGGGACTGAATCTAAATTCCCATTTATGTTCCAAGGTTTCTCTGAGTCCTAAATAGGTGTATTGTTTGTAGAAAGGACAACATGAAAGTATAATCATGGTTCTTACTGTGCAGACTTGAAACACCCCTTCTCTGTTCATAATATTTACCCTATGGAAAAATCCTCTCCCAAGAAATATGGACATCTTCTCAAGCTTACTGGCCTTTCAGGAAGCTCTGAAAACCTCACACTTCCTGCAGGCTGTTCATTTGGGAACTCCGATGTTTTGTGTTCTAATTACCCTGAGCTTTAATCACGGTTTTATACAATAAATTATAGAGTGGCTGGGAATTAGAGATGTGATGTGGCTGATTCAATTTTAGGTTGCAGCAGTACAAGAGTACTTTCCAAATCACAGGGAAGTTATAGTCAAACCCCACTTTGAATACTGCACCCAGCTCTGGGTACTACATTTTAATGCTGTTTGTACTACATATGTTTTTTGTTTTTTAAAGGAACTAATTTAGTTTCTGGTTTTGCATAAAACACAGAACAATTCATTAGCCAAAAAGATAGGGTTTTCATAACATAATAAGCAACAACAACAAAACAATCCAAATTTAAAATTAACCACAATGCAGTCTTCGGGCTTGACTTGTTGAAGGACAAGCTGGAATGGAGCCAAAGATAGACAAGATGGACAACCAGAGGGCTGGAAGCAAATCAGAAGAGGTAGACTGGAAGAGTCACCTTGAACTGTGAGATGGACATCATAGGTAGGCAAACAGAGGCTGGAAGGTTTAATGTTGATGTTTTCA